>BGPR01000567.1:0-70114 GCA_013235015.1 Araneus ventricosus | reverse complement strand
TGTTTAGTGCCTCCTACAGGCGACGCTGGGACATCTTTTGAAAAGATCTACAATCAATTCCGATATATCTAGAGGCATTTGAATTAATTTAGTGAAAGTTTGAAAAAGTGTTGTTTAGTGCCTCCTACAGGCGACGCTGGGACTGAGGAGGATACAAGAATAATTGCAGTTGTTTGGGTCAAAATCGAAATTATGCTCTGTTACTAATTTTTCAAAACTAGTTCCTTCATCACCTTCTCATATACAAAATATACAAAGATAAATATGATAATCGTGAAGACATTTAGACAAGAGAGTTTAATGAATTCGATATTTATATATATTCATGTTTTCCTGAATGAGAAAAAAAAACTTTTCTTGATACCATATCTGTATGTCTGACCGACTGTCCGAGTCTATGTGAACACTAACTTTAAAACAGATCTCACCTGATGGACAAAACGGTCCGTGGTCATTACATCAATAGATTTGATTTGCATCAAATTGTGAACCAAATCCGACTGTAGGTCGAAATACTTTTCATAAAAACATACCAGATTTTATTCTCTGCAGTGTTAACTACAAAATAAAGGCCATATTTACAGAAAAATACTCACAACTTGCAGGCTGTTACTCGCGTTCAAAAAAGTATTATATAAAGTTTTAGTTAATGCTTTTATTCTCACTCCGTCCAGTAAAAATATTATACAAATATATTTCTATAATATTTTTTTAATATGTTAAAATACCATTTTTGCAAGAACCCCCATCACTTAGCTGCTCATAGAGTGTGCCGAAAATCACCAAGTTGCAATGCCGGTACCTTTCTGAATACTAATGGTATTCAACTGAAATTTTTATATAAGTTGCTCTATATATCTGGCTCTTGAGTAATGAAAGTAAAATTACGCTACATTTTGCACATTCTCAATAAAAACTCCTTTACTAAAAATGTTTATATTTCCTTTAATATTCAAATTATTTCCTTTAATTCTCAAATTTTAATACAATTCTTCTCTAAGTTGTTGTCACGTAAGTTTCATACAATTTGGTTGAAAACTCTATATGTTATAAATAAAAAGCATGCGGAAAAATTTATGATTTTTTAAAGAAACCTTTATATCTTCCCGAATATTACTGGTATTTTTACGAAAATGCGTGTAAATATTATGCACATCAAACATAACCAGTGATGAAAATTTCATCTTGTTATCAACTTTCTTTGAAACGAGATGCGTCGAAATTTTTTTGGTCTTCATCATTTTCTGTTCAGTCCCCTAAATACTCTCGTCATCGAATCTTCAGTGTAAAATGTGAGTTCAAGCCTGTTCTTAACATGCTCGAAATTCGAAGAAAATCCGTGCAGAGTTTCGCGAACCATTCGAAAAAATATGCAAATTTTAATGTGTCTTCATTATATTGGCAACCCACTGTATTTGCGGCACCACTTTGTGTGATCCAATTTCAAACTTTTTCAAATCGTCCTCAATAGTTCTTGAGAAGACTGCAAAGAAAGACACAAAACTAAAAAAGAAGAAAGGTTACAAAAATAGCAATGAATTAAACATTTTATTATAATTTAGATTCAAATGGATCTAAAGCGTTAAGCATTGAAAAGTTAAAGGCAATCATTAGGAAATAATTGCAAATATATAAAATAGTGCATGAAAGTAAAACCAAAACTAATTTGCGAAATATTTTGTAAAGAAAAAAATTAAAATTTTTGTATGGTTTTATTTTTAAACAGGATGTACCATATTATAAAAATGAGATTTTTTCCATTGGCTTCTTTACATAAAATATACAAAATACAACAATGACATTTTAAGAAAAAACTACTTTTCAAAGGCAGTGATGAAATTCCAATATGTACATTACAATTCGATCTAATCCCACCGATATTGACTCTTTTTTCTTATACGGCCTTCATTTCTTAACTAACATTTAATATTAATAATTATTTAATATTTTAACCTAATGAACTGAGTTCTCTTTTTAAAAACAATATTTTTATTTAATTTGATTTAGTTCATGTTAGTAAAGATGAAATTTCTGAACGAATTTTTCTAACCTCTTATTGTGTTAGAGTTTTGAAATTTAGCACACATATGTGCTATTTAGCACAAAATTTCGATTTCAATACTTTATTTTAATATTTTCAGAGCATAATTCTCAAATTATGGATTCATTTTATTATATCTTGATACCGTACGCGTGGCGCCACCAGGTAACGAATTTGAGAGAGAATGATTTTAAATTCCTGATTATTTATCATAGTGAATTAGAAACTAAAAAATAAATACTAAAAAATAATTGAAATAAAAAAATTTATACATTCTTGCCTGGTAATAAGAAGTTGCAATTAAATACACTTTTTATTGAATTTAATTGTTACAAGCACTAATTAAAAATGGTTCAAATGTTAAACAAAACACTCCATTACCTCTCGTTTGCATATTAAGTGCCGTAACGTATTTCGGAACATAGATGGTAGAGCTCGTTTTCACACAGATGTGTTCAGTCTGCGCTTAATTAAAGAATAAGTGTGTCCCTCGTGTAAAAGGGCCGCAAGTGCCAGAAGGAAATATTAGCTGAGGTTGGTTCTCCCCTCCTCGACATGTTTCAAGGACAAAGTGTCCTTTCTAATCTTCTATTTTAAACAGCATCTGCACAACTACTCTCTTATTAGGATCTCTAACTTATTTAATTTTTGTTTCGAGCAAAAAACAATCGACGAAAGATTGTTGAATCACATTAAAATTTACGAAACCAAGATTTACTTAAGGGTTATTTATAATACTTAATATGAATGTACCGTTGGAACTAACAAGTCTCTTGAAGCACGAATTTCGATGACTTGCTTGCATTGGTAATGCATTTTCAATAACGAGGTTTCATAATAATGAGTTGTGAGAAATTCTTATTTGAAATCAATAAAGACAAAAGTGTTTGAATATATTTGCCTCTTTTAAACATAATTTAGTTAATTTGCATTTCAGTTCATTCAAACAAGATGAAATAAAAATAAATTGAATTTCTTCGTGACCTATTCAAGCTGCCTTTATGGAAGCAATTAGAAAAACTTTTCATTCAAAAGTGATTAGCACTTATATGTAATTAGATAAAGTATATAAATGGAACATTTCGATTAAATTCATTTTGTCTTTAAATTGAAGCCTTATACAACGTGTTTTAACTCTCTGAACTCGGCTAGAGTGAGAATTCCAGTACCTCAAAAACTGAAGTATATCTTCGTTCACGAAAACAGAATGAAATCCTTCCGTTCTGTACAGAAATTCCAGGAGGACGACACCCAAGTTTCGGCGATCAATTGTCAACAAAGAAAGGAACCACTTTTCTCCCGTAAAATTCACTGAGGCGCCCGAAACTGCCTGAGTCGGGCCTCTATCGCATGGGGCGGTTTGAGGCGTATTAGGGCTCATAGGGTTAAAATTATTCGTCATGCGTTTAGAGATGGTAGATGTCAGGAAAATAATCTCTGTCTTTTGTTAATCCATAATCAACGGTTGTCTAGGAAACGTGCTAGAAGATATGCAACATAACAGAAATTATGCAAAGCTGTAATTAGTGTGAGACATTTGTTGTACATTATTTTGCAGATGAGGTTCTTGATGGATGCATGAAACGATGTTACGATGCATACTGGAAGGTTCCATCAATAGAAGTGATGTATGCCTGAGACCAAAAATATATTAATCGCACCTGGGAATTCTTTCATATTGGCAATAGTGATGATGAGTCTTGACACGAGATTGTTGAGGCAACAGGAGATTCGTCCAGAATACCATTTACGGCTTTCCAGACAGAAATCAATCAAAGTTTGAAAAATCATGTAAGTGAGAGAACCATGACAGAATCTACCATGCCTAAAACATCAATGTCCTAAAAGACTTGCTCAAATATATTTGAAGCAACGTCTTTCAGGACATTGAGAAGGTTTATAAACCTTCCAGAAAAACTAGAGCACCATCATCGTGTAGTATCTCCAGAATATCAGAAATCGTATTCTTCTCCACACAGTCGCTTCAGCACAGGTAGCCTCTCTCTAAGAGAGATAAAGACATTTCCTGAGTCTACTAGGTAAAGTAAGACGTACAGGCTGACTATGCATGCACTCATATTGCTTATTAAAACATTTATGGCAGAAAGCTCTCATGCCTAACGACAAAAACAACAAAGTCGTTTCAGTACAGGTAGCCTCTCTCTAAGAAAGATCAAAGACGTTTCCGGAGTCTTCTCTGTAAAGTAAGAAGTACAGACCGACTATGCATTCGCTCAGATTGCTTATTGAAACATTTATGGCGGAAAGCTCTCATGCCTAACGACGAGCACAACATAAGAGCCCAACCATGACCCTACACACGTCATATGTGTCATTAATATGTCCTTCCCAACTAAAAAATTGGTACTCTTCGTTACATATAGGCTTTATTTGATGTTATTACCATCATTTTATTTTACTTTACACTAAGCCCCATTCCTAACTTCAGAGATAAAGATCTCCGGTTTGCAGTTTGTGTGGATGTGCTTAGTAGAATCTTCCAAAAAAAAGAAAGAAAAAAATTAAATGGAGTGTACATTGATGCGCAAAATAATGCAACAAGTATAAAAATGTTACATAGTTTTACAGTGGGGAGATTTACAGTAGCTGTCTCCTGACAAACTTTGGGGCTGTTATATAATTTTGATATGTAATGTCATGATTAGGATATAAGATTTACATGAATTATAAAACTACTTTAAACAACACACGAAACACTTAATAAAAAGATAAACCCTAACGTGATATTTTGAGTTAGTAACTGTAATGTTATCTGGTTTGCTTGATAGAAAACTGAGTGATTAATGTTGACTCTCATTAAGTACCTTACTGTCTGGTGAAATAATAAGTAGTAGAGTATTACATGTTAAGCTTGAAATTTTTTGCCTTGTTTAGATATTTATCATCACTGAAGATTTGTAGTAATAATTTTGAGGTATTCTGCAAAATACCTAAATACAATACTTTGTTTATTCCATACAGCCATTCAATGTGCTGGAAAAAATCATAAAAATATAATTTATGTGAAATGCAAATTGCATCTCTAACATCAAGGAAAATATGCAGCAATAAATGAAATAGCACAACTTTGGCATTCGCTTTAGTTTTCTTTTCCTTTATTTTCAGCAAACCTGTTAAAACATAATTCCAAGAGCTATAAAAATATTTCCTAATATTCAAAGACTTTCAATTATTCAATTTCCTAATATTTTTAATATACCTTCATTATAAAGAAGATGAATTTTAGAAGTTGTTTTCAATCCTTAAACTCGTATTGAAAAGTTGTAATTATTGAATCCGTTTCTTACACATTTCTTAACAAAATATTTGAGTATAGTTCTATTTATCAAGTTTTTATTTAAAAAATTTAGAATAAACGTAACTAAATATAAGTAATGTTGCATAAATGAATATCTTTATAAAATCATAAAAACAATTTTTCGTAAATTAAACCCTTTATTTCATTCCCATATTTCAAAGGATAACAATGATTTTACCTCGAAGCCACGAATTTTGTTATCATGAAGTGGGTTTGGTCCTCCATACTCTCCCTTACTTAAAAATTTAACACATATGTGAAAATTTTATTTACAGTAGACCCTTCATTCTACATGAAAAGATAGAAAGTTTCTGCTATCCTATGGTATTGACATTTTAAGAGAAAAGAAACAACCCTGGAGGTGATTTTCTTACCTCAAGCTCTCCTGGCAGATTGACTCGGGGGTCGTAAACTGTCTCCAGCAAACGAAATTTTAACCTACTCTTTGACATCCTGGGACATTTGGGGAAAAATGTGGATGTGGGCAAAGATAAACTATTTTTATTCTTTTACTTATTCGAATTCTGTGAAAGGAAAATAAAAATTCAAGAACCGACTAGAGAGCGTCGTTATGCCTTCCCATTCTTTGATGTGTTTGGATAACCTTGGCAGCAAAATTCCAAACAAAAAAATCAGAAACTACAAAATAAAATTGCGTTCCAAAATCTTGTTTTAAATACTTTCTTCCCGTACCAGAAAGAAGGCGGATGACGCAGAAGAATTTAATATGCACCGTATCTGTGTATAAAGCGAAAAGTTTCGTGAAACAGAGTCTCGAATCTGTGTCAAATCCCACCTGGACACTCAGAATCAAGCTCTGACTTGGAATCTCAGAATTCTTCGTTTATCATTTGCTTAGAGTTTCTCTTTCACTAAATATTTTAAATGAGTACGTGTATTTTTCATTGTTTCTCAGTAAAATTTCGAAAAATAAATTACAATGTTAGATATGTCGGAAATAATATTGATTTTTATGAACCAAAATTAGGATAATATTTGCCAGATACAGGATACACTATCAAACCAGAATAGGAATTAATGTTATATATATATGGGTGTGATGGGCTCTGAAAAAAACAATTTTTCGCAAATTAATTCCCATTACAATTTAATTCCCATCTTTCAAAGGATAGTAATGATTTTAACTCGAAGCCACGGACTTTGTTACCGGAAATGGTTTTGGTTCTGCATATTCTTCCTTTCTTAAAATATAACACATCTGTGAAAGTTTTATTTCCAGTAAACCCTTCTCTCTACATGAAAAGATAGACAGCTTCTGCGTTCCTCTGGTCTCGACATTTTGAGCTAAAAGAAACAACCCTCGAGGTGAGTTTATTACCAGGCAGATCGACTCGAGGGTCGTAAACTGTCTCCAGCAAACGAAATTTTAACCTACTGTTTGACATGGGGCATTTGGGAAAAAATGTGGATGTGGGCAAAGATAAACTATTTTTATTCTTTTACTTATTCGAATTCTGTAAAAGGAAAGTAAGAATTCAAGAACAGACTAGAAAGCTTTGTTATACCTTCACATTCTTCGATGTGATTGGATAGCCTTGACAGCAAAACTGCAAACAAAAAAATCAGAAACTAGAAAATAAAATTGTATTCCAAAATCACGTCCTAAATACTTTCTTCCCGTACCAGAAGGAAGGCGGATTACACAGAAGACTTTAATATGCACCGTATATGTGTATAATGCGAAAAGTATCGTGAAACAGAGTCTCGAATTTGTGTCAAATCCACCTGGGCACTCAGAATCAAGCCATTCTTCGTCTAACATCTGCTTAGAGTTTCTCTTTCACTAAAATGGTTACCATGATAAATTTTAAATGAATGCATACATTTTTGATTGTTTCTCAGTGAAATTTCGAAAAATAAATGAAAAAGTTTGATGTTTTGGAAATAATATTGACTTCATGAACCAAAATTAAGATAATTTTTCCAGATTTTGGAATTTAATTTTCTTCGAAACAACAGCTCGGCAGTATTTGCACCCAGTACATGTTCACTTAAAAGATGGCGTGTCATAGCAGATCATTTTTTATACTATAAAATAATTTTTTTCTCGGAAGGAAATAAACATTATCATGAAGATATCTCACAATTAAGGAAGGTTGGTTGTCGAAAAGAATTGACTAACAACAAGAAGCATTTTGATTTCACTGCTGTGTTTGTGTTTTCATTATTCATTTGACTAATTCTGGCGTCATGCTGTTTATATAAACTTGGATGTTGTTTATTGGAGTCCTTCTAGCCTTTGAATTCGACTCTTTTCCTATAAGACACAGAACAAAACTGATAATTTTCTTAGAAATTAAAATCTCCCATAAAGTATTCTTCATAATATTCTTACAAAATTCCCTCAAAGACGACAAAAATCTCTCTACAGTTTGTTTAACAGTCAATGTCCTGATCTTGCTTAGCTTTATATCCTATGACTTGCTTTGATGCTGAGTGATGGGACACAAACGATGGACTGGACAAATGATTTGCTCCGAGGTTGTCCGTTGTTACTGCGTATGGTTATCAGCTGGTAGTTTATCCTCTGAAATTAAACAGATTGCATTTAGATTTTACCATTCAGTATAATAGAGAAAAAAAGCATGAATTGAAATACACGTCATTATAAATTTCGAAACCGTGGAAAATTAAATTAGCGAAAAAAAATTCTACAACTGAAATTATCAAAGTGTACTTCTCGAAATCTTAATATAAATAAAAGTCATCGTGGGTATGTGGATATGTATGTGAGTATGTATGTGGGTATGTATGTGGCTATGTTCCACATCTCCTCCTAAACCAATGGACGGTTTTCAACCAAATTTTGTACACTTATTATTTAAGACAAGGGGAAGACACTTATGAACTTTTCTAAGTCCCAAAGTTAATTAAACAGTCAGTTAATTAGAAAATAACCGAAACCGTTTTTCCGCAGTAACTTCGGAGCAGACTGTCTGACAAAACATATTTTTATACCATCTTAAAGTTCAAATGTTTACCTTTTCAATGATACCAATTTCATTTCTGTAACATTTTTCCTTCGATTGTTATTAATTTTTAAAAGTTCAGACAACAATTAAATAATTAACAAATCCCATTGACTCGGCGATTCTCGATGAAGAATATTTTATTTTTCAATCGACTGTCACGTGATCCTTCAGGAATGCGAAAACATGAGGAATAAATTCTTTTTAAAATCAAATATCACGTAATCCTTCTTTCCGCTGTAACTTCGGAACAAATTGTTCGATACAAATTATTTTTATACCATCTTAAAGATAAAAATTTTGCCTTTGCAATGATACCAATTTTATTTCTGTGACATTTTTCATTCAATTTTTATTAATTTTTTAAATTTTACGTGCAGACGATTTTGAAATAACGCAAATTTATAGCTACTCAGTTGCTAGGAGATGGTTAGACTTTGAACTAATTTACCTTTATTTCTGAAAATTTTGCTTATATTTATAAGTATCCATAAAATAAGGCAGAATTTACATGTATCTGTCTGTCTGTCGGTCAATCGGTTGGTCACAAGAACTCCTCCTAAACGGTGAACGGTAGCGACGTGAAATTTACACACGGCATTCTAGAGCATATTTTTAGGTCAAAGGTGTTATTTTCAAGTTTCAGAGTTAATTAGTTCTTAAGATATTTAATTAAATAACGAACATTAGCCGCTTTTAAGCCTAATGCTTAGACGTTTTTTGCCAATAACTTCTGAAATCTTTATTAGACAACAATTATTTTTATGCCATTTTAAAGACCAGAAAATGATCTTTTTAATGCTATTAATTCCATTGCGATGAAATGTTTTCTCCGATTGCTATAAAGGTTTAAAAATATTTTTTAACGTAATTTCTAACAATACTTTTTATTCTTATAGAAATAAATTCAAGCCAAATTACTGTTTCGTGCGCGGGCTTTTGCCGGTGTTAATTGTCAGGGGCACCTTCCGATAAGCCTAGAATGATAGTCGGTGTGCCAGTACTACTAATACGTAAACTCGATATACCGAGACTGCGCAATGGCACACAGTTAAAAATTACACACCTAGGTACAAACGTCGTGAAAGCTACTGTTATGACTGATATAGGGAGAAGAGAGAGTGTTTTAATTCCACGCCTTCCGATAACACCGAAGGATTTATCCTCACAGTTCAAAAGGTAACAAATCTCTGTAAAAATATCATTTTCGAGGCTCAGGGCCAGACACTGAAAGTGGCAGGCGTACATTTGGAAAAACCATATTTTTCCCATGGGCAACTATATGTGGCCTGTTCACGTGTGTACAGCCCACACAACCTCTACATCCGTGCAAATAACGTGGTATACAAAAGTATATCATCATAGATAAACAATTTATATAACTATATCAGCATACATGTACAGTACACTCCTGTCATCCGTCCAATTAAGTATTATTAACCGTCAGAACTTTTCCTTTCCCCTTTCAAAATGCAACAAAACTTTTGCATTCGTGAATTAAAAAAAGAATAATTCAAATTCTTCGCGCACGAAGTCGCGGGTAACAGCTAGTTATCAATAAAAGATGGAGATGTAATAACAAAAAGGAAAAAATATCGTTTTCGAATATAGGTTTTCGAGGAAAAAAGGCTTACAGACTCTATCAGAAATTTTTTTTCTGATATTGGCTGAAAATGCTTAGTACAGTCTAAGAAATTTGATTTTACAATATTTTCGCGATTCATTATTAATTTTTTTAAAATGTTTGTCACATTACTCAGTTTTATTTTTCTTTCAGAGGATTGAATAATACGAAATCAAAGGATTCTTGATGATCCTTATTATTTATGTTTTACACATAAATAATTATAGTAGCAGTTCTTTAAATGCAAAAAGTTTAATCTTCATGATAAACTTTACATTGAAGATAGTAATATGATTTGCGACATCAGTTTCCGTTAGAGTCAATTTATGAAGAGAAATTTTCCCCGTCTTGACCAAGGAAATTTCGACATAATAATTTTTTTTTTGATTTTCTGCACTAGTTTCAACCAATATCTGTTATTACAAACTAGACTATCAAACCAGAATGGGAATTAATGTTATATATATGGGCGTGATGTGCTTTAAAAAAGCAATTTTTCGCCAATTAAACCCTTTCTTTAATTTCCATCTTTCAAAGGATAACAATGATTTTACCTCGAAGCCACGGATTTTGTTTTCAGGATATGCTTTTGGTTCTGCGTATTCTCCTAGTCTTAAAAATTTAACACATCTGTGAAAACTTTATTTTAAGAAATCCTTCTCTCTACATGAAAAGATAGAAAGTTTCTGCTATCCGATGGTCTTGACACTTTAAACGAAAAGAAACAATCTTCGAGGTGAGTTTATTACCTCAAGCTCTCTTGGCAGATTGACTCGAGGGTCGTAAACTGTCTCCAGCAAACGAAATTTTAACCTACTGTTTGACATCTTGGGACATCTGGGGAAAAATGTGGATCTGGGCAAAAATAAACTAATTTTATTTTTTTACTTATTCGAATCCTGTAAAAGGAAAGTAAGAATTCAAGAACAGACTAGAAAGCTTCACATTCGTTGATGTGTTTGGATAGCATTGGCATCAATACTGCAAAAAAAGTCAGAAACTAGAAAATAAAATTGTATTACAAAATATCGTTTAAATTTAGTGAGATTATCGTGACAATTTGAAGCTACACGAATGCTATATTGGGACACCACCATCGTAACTTTCATTTCCGTACCAGAGGGAAGGTGGATGACTCAGAAGAATTTAATATGCACCGTATCTGTGTATAATGCGAAAAGTTTGGTGAAACCGAGTCTCGAATCTGCGTGAAATCCACCTGGACACTGCGAATCAAACCATTCTTCCTCTAGCATGTTTCTCTTTCACTAAAATGATCATCATGATAAATTTTAGATGAGTGCGTGTATTTTTCATTGTTTCTCAGTAAAATTTCGAAAAATAAATGAAAAAGTTTGATATGTTAGAAATAATATTGACTTTTTATGAACCCAAATTGGGATAATTTATGCCATATACAGGAAATTTAGATTTCTTCGAAACAATAGCTCGGCAGTATTTGAACCCAGGACATGTTCACTTAAAGATTGCATGTCATAGCAAGTCATTTTTATATAAAATAAATTTGTGCAGAGAAAGAAATAAACAGAGAAATCTCACAATTAAGGAATGTTGGTTCTCGAAAAGAATTGCCTAACAACAGGAAGCATTTTGATTTCACTGCTGTGTTTGTGTTTTTTGTTATTCATTTGACTAATGCTGGTGATATACTGTTTACATAAACTTGGATGTTGTTTATTTGAGTCCTTCTAGTCTTTGAATTCGACTCGCTTCCTATACGACTCAAAACAAAACAGATAATTTTCTTAGAATATGAAATCTCCCAAGAATGATAGTATTCTCACAAAATGCCCTCAAAACACGACAAAAATCTCACACACAGTGCTGATCTTGATATCCTACGACTTGCTTTCGAAGCCGTATTTCTGCAGAGAGGAACCCCCTATTTTCACCCCCTTTTCAAAGCCTACAAACTTCAGATTCCTCTGAGCCGGGGATCGAACCCGCGTTCCTAGAGTTGGAGGGCAAATGCAATAGCCACTATATCGGACGGGGCTTCACGGGACGGAACAGATGGTTCATGAAAGCTTATCTACGTCAATTTTGCGGAAATGGTTTCCGAAACGGTTTGCACGGAAATGCTTCCGCGGACAGACAATGGAATGTGAAATGGCAACCTTCTTTGCCGTCTGGGTTGTTTCCAACAAATTAAATGACTTTCATGAGAAGTCCTAATCAGATAATAGAAATCAAAAGCGTCTCAAAATACTGAAGGTTCTAGCAAAGTTTCGTTAAATTCACTAACATCATTTTAAATAATAAACATAAATGTTAATTTAGAAATAATTAGTAATTAAAATTAATTATTAAAATTATCATCAATATAATTAATTATCTAATTATAATTATTAATCAAAATAATTCATCAAAATTAATATCAAATTAATTAATTATCTAATTAAAATTATAATTTTATTAATTATGATTCATAATTATATTAAAATACAAGTTCAAAAATAAAGATTATTACAGTAATTATGGGCGATAAATCCATTTACGTTTCGAAATCGGAACGAATCCGCGGATCCGGATCCGTTGATCCGACTCCACGAAAGGAAAGAATCTGACACATCACTACGTTACAGCATGGGCGTCGCTGCGCCATCTGGTGGTGGGACGGACAAATCCTACATAGAGAATGTATTTCAAAATTAGAATTTGCAAGATGTAAGAATATATTTATTTTTTAAAACAGAAGATATATTAGCAGCCATTTTGAGTTAAACAATCAAATAATATCTATTTTTGAGCAGTTTTATCTAAAAGAATGGTTTTCTGCTATAATAAAGAAGAAAACCATAGGTCATATAAGCATTAGAAAACGATTGTCTACATTTTCGAACTGAAAAGCAATCCCACTTGTTGCAGAAAATAATCGCAATGACTTTTTTCCTGGCATAAACAATCGTTTTTCCTCGCCACAACTTGAGGAAGCCTGAACGTCAATAAAGGCATAAAGAAATTTCAAAACTCTGATATGAAAAACTATCAACGACTTCTGTATAATGTTCAATTATTTAAAGTTTTTGCTAGGTATAATTGTTTCATAATATTACAGTAAAGCTATTTCCGATCTTTTATATACAATTCACATTTTCATTTGTTAATGGTCAGCATCAAAATTCAGCTTGCACTTTAATTTTTGAAGCACAGTGTATGTTTGAAATATTCTCTTTCTACACCAGTAACATATAATTCCAAAACGCGCCATAATTAATTTCATTTAAAATTAAAATTATTTTAAAGTTTGATTTTAATATTTTGGCGAGAATAATGAAATACTCCGTCACTCGAGCATTTAAATGAGGGGTTAATTATATTTTGTAGCCGGTTTTTCTCATATGGAGATTCAGCCGTAAATTGCTAAAATTCCGCACTAACACGCTAACATTGTTATTTCACACTAACACGCTACTAAAAATTGAATAAATTATGATTATGATCTAGCATTTACAGTATGACTTCTCAGTTGATTTGAAATGAAAAGGCTTAGAAAATAATTTTCGTCATTACGAGGCAAAGAGCAATCTTTTCTGAAAGGGGAAAAAAACGCATCTTGCAAACGTTTCGAAAACTTTTCTAATTTCCTTTGTAATCTTTGTAGTATTTTTCTTGACTTTTATGAGAAGAAATGTTCCAGATGCAACAGAAAATCTGTGAAAAACTTTAGTCAGCACTTTGGACGCTACAAGGCTTTTGCGGGCAGTAATAAAAATTATCTTCCTGGTTTGTCGTTTCAAAGAAGAGAAGACACAAAAGTAACTATTTGAGGCGGAAGAGAAATCGTTTGTTTAAAGATGAATCTACTGAAATGTTGTTTCAGCAATTACTTAAAAAATCTGCACTCGTGTGCAGATCAGTGGTGATTTTCCAGCAGTAATTCTTTCCAAGAGACTTCAGAAAATTTCTTAAACCCTTTTGGGTATTTTTTCTTGATAATTGATTTCGTGGTAAATTATCATAATAGATGAGTTTGAACTAATATTATGTGTTTGATATATTTTCAAAATTCTATCATAACTCTTTAAATAATCATGACTTGATTTTATTTGTTTAAAGATGAATCTATTTCTTCGTAAATTGCATTCAATCGACGCCATATAATTAAAATATAAGTAAAACTGAAACTTATTTTCAAGTGAATAATGATATCAGAGTATACCAGCTTAAAAGCTTGGAACCACCATACACATATTATTTTTTATTTAATTTTATGGAAAGAGATCCTATATATATATCATTTTTTAAAGAGGTTGTTTTGTGTTTCTTGCAGTTTACTATACTGCATTAATTATCCATCTGCTTGATTCCATCTCCAGTTATTATCAACTAGTCTGTTTGATGAAATATTTTAAATAAGAAAAAAGTTGTTCAGTTTGAAAAAATGAAGAAGATTTGAGACATTACATAAGAATAGTGAAAAGCATTTATAATTAATATATATACTAAGCCAGCGAAATCGTTAACGCTAAGGAATGTGGGCTATGTGTCAAAAGAGATTCATACCAGACGGCAACAAAAAACACAGACAGCTTCTTTTTTAGCGATTTCTTTCTTTTTTCTCTATTTATGCTGATTCATCCTCACGAATACTGTTCGGATTCTGAGTTACGACAGGGTTTTTTTTAGCTAAGTTTAGCAGTTTATTTTCTTTTTTATTTTATGTTGAAACATTGAAAAGGAAATCCTTTAGAATTAATTTATTTTCCACTTCTGGGAAATTTTAACTTTCGTTTCAATTGAAAAGGTTCTTTCTTTTTCATACTTAATTTCGGAATTGAATATTTATATATTTTGCAAAACGAAAGTCAGTGTCAATTGATTCATCATTTCTGTTTTTCGTGCTTTTTCTATTTCTTAAAAAATCTGCCAATGTCAGCTTTCCTTAATAAATTTGTGACAATCAGATCTGATATATTGTTGGCAAGCTAAAAGCCGTCTTATACGGGCAAAAATCTTCTAGTTAGTAATAAAGAAGATAAAACATATTCAAGAACTACTGAAAATACCAGTATATACAGTTAAATATACACAATTACTTTGTGAGTCCCTTTGCTCCTCATATATCACGTCTTTGACGGGCACAAATCTTCTAGTTAGTAATAAAGAAGATAACACATATTCAAGAACTACTGAAAATACCAATATAGACAGTTAAATATACACAGTTACTTTGTCAGTCCGTTTTCTCCTCATATATCACTCTCTTTTTTTTCATCTGTGATTTTCCATCAATTAACTGCATATTGGTCTCGATACATAGGTTTAGAGATCTGAAGACTTTTCTCGAAAAGATATCATATATATAATGTGTGATTGGCGTATTCCTAGCTCATTGAAAATAATACATTAGGTAGAAAGTTCCAAATAAATTGCTCAAAATGTGCTGAAATATTAACGTCATACGAACAATATATTTAAAAGTAAAAAAGAAATGCAGCTATCACTTGGAAATGCGAAGTGATTTTTCTGTAAATGGAACTCCTGCGGGTATAAGGGCATTTGTAAGAAATCAGATTGTTAACTTTATTGTTTTATTGAAGTTACTTATATGCAGTTTCGAAGGACATTTCAAATTTTAAAGGAAAAATTGTTATGATTATGCTTTAAAATAATACTGAATTATGAAATTCATGGTGGAGAGTTTTAATGAAAAAGTTATTAATTATTTTGTAAATTCAGTTTTAAACGATTTTGTACGATTATTCATTTTTTTAATAAAAATTTACCATGACTTGTCAAAAATATTCTGAAATTATTTATACAATTAGAATACTTAATTTAGACTCATATGTAGTGTTGTTGATTTTTCTGTGTTAAGTACTTTTTTTTTATTTTACTGAAATTAACTTTTAGAAATTTTATGAATCACTCAAAGCAACTTCTCCAACACCATTTTTCTATATTCATAAACATTATCCTTTCCAAACTAGAATGAATTTTGCACCTTTTTAGTGTTTTAAAAGTAGTCGGAGAAATCAGTATTGCTATCCAAATTTCATTAATAGTCGACTTTACTATGCTCACATAAGCTGCTTCCTATTCACTCGCTATTACAGGCTGCGAAACGAATGCTTCTGTTTCTTTCAGACGACTTTGGGATAAACCAAATTCGATTAACGGTAAAAGCAAATGACTTTCAAAGAACTGCGTTTCTGTTTTCATGGCTTTCTTGCCAAATCGAATTAATCCATGGATGTAACCCACTTCCGGATTCTGGACAAAAGTCTCAAATTAAAACCTGTCTGACCGGATCTGATTGCTCAATGAAAAGGCAGAATTGAAATGAAAATTGATGCGGTTAATTTGACTGTAAATTGAATTTTTGAAAGAAATAGCTATAAGAATGCTTCATTCAGTTGTGCATTCTTCGTGAATATTTATAATATATTTATAAGATATTCTAGAATTTCTAATATATCTCTTAATTAATGTTGCAAGTTTATCAGCTTCACTTAAAGCAGTAAGTTGGCACAAGCCTGGCGTAAGATAGAATAAAATTTTGGAAGCGAAATATGAAGAAACGCATCATTTAATATTCAGCTGCTATTCCCCGATATTATAAGATGTTTAAATTAATTGTAATCATATCTTTTCTCTTCCCATTTTATAGTTAATCACTTCATAAAACAAAGTTAAATTTTAAAAATTGTAAAAGGCAGTAGTGAAATGAAAATTGATATAGTTAATTTTACCTTAAATTGAATTTTTGAACGAAATAGCTATAAGCATGCTTCATTTAGTTGTGCATTCTTCGTGAATAAATTCATGATTGGGAATATTTATATGACGAAAACGAATTTCATTAGAGAAAAAGAAATTTCTCTTAATTAAAATTGCAAGTTTATCAGCTTCACTTAAATTAGTGAGTTGGCACAAGCTTGGGGTTAGATAGAATAAAATTTTGGAAGCGAAATATGAAGAAACGCATCATTTAATATTCAGCTGCTATTCCCCTGTATTAAAAGACGTTTAAATTAATTGTAGTCATATCTTTTCTCTTCCCATTTTATAGTTTATCACGTCATAAAAAAAAGCTATTTTTTTTTAAATTGTAAAAGGTAGCTGTGAAATGAAAATTGATGTAGTTAATTTTACTGTAAATTGAATTTTTGAACGAAATAGCTATAAGCATGCTTCATTCAGTTGCGCATTCTTCGTGAATAAATTCATGATTGGGAATATTTATAAGACGAAAGCGAATTTTATTGGAGTAAAAGATATTTCTCTTAATTAAAATTGCAAATTTATCAGCTTCACTTAAAGTAGTAAGTTGGCAAAAGCCTGGTGTTGGTTAGAATAAAATTTTGGTAGCGAAATATTCTTCTTCTTCTTCTTCCTAATCCTTCTGATCTGAATCAGATCGGATCCATGAGGTCGTTCGCCTTCATCACCTCCAACACGAAATCCGGTCGCTTAAGCAGGCCATCATGTACCAGGCCAACACAGTCATCAAGTAGATGTTGCGGAGTGGCCTCAATCATGTTGCACTTTGTGCAGATATTAAACTTCTTTTCCCCACGAGAGAATCTGAGGGTTTTTAAGTGACCGGATGATAAGCGATCTAAAGCTGTTAGGTCATTCCTGTCCCCCTTAAAATGTATAGTAGCACCGGGGCCTTCACTACGATACCATGAATGAGCTGGTGGATGCCTCCAAGAAATGTTAACAAGGGCCTTTCTTCTTGAGTATAACTCAAGGTAGGTCAAGGGTTCTACATAGGCCTGAGGCATGGTAGTACCCTTTTAGCAAGACCATCAGCAATAGGAAGCGAAATATAAAGAAACGCATCAATTAATTTTCAGTTGTTATTCCCCTGTATTAAATGACGTTTAAATTAATTGTAGTCATATCTTTACTCTTCCCATTTTATAGTTAATCACTGCATGAAACAAAGTTAATTGTTAAAAATTTCGAACAATTTTGTGATAAATTATTCAAGCATTTGCTAAGTAAGGTTTAGGTTTTAGAAATTCAAAGATCTGCAGATAAACAAGTTTGAACAATGCAATGCATCTACTAAGAGAGATGACAAGAACGTATAAACTAAAAAAATTAACAAAAAATCTTATTCTGGCAAAATGGGCTCGACATACCAACACGAAGCGATAAAGTTTAGTGACTTTGAAAACTTAACTTAACATAAAACTTAATTTAAGTAACTTTAACTTGCCAAAATTAAATACCTCCTAACTGCTTAACTTATCGACGAATAATACTCTTCAAAATTACACCCTTGGGCACTGATTCCTTTTTGAAAGCAATCGTACAATTTGTTCAAACATCCGTGAAAACCATTTTCCATTACACGTCTGAAATGTCTCCTGCTATACTCCTTTTACCTAAAATTAAGTCATTCTGAGATGTTATAATACGATGCAGAAATGGCAGGTAATCCATTACCTTTCCAAGTTTTTTATGCAAATGTCTACAAGAAACTACACTGTTAACCCTTTCAAGTTCACTACATTTTTCGTTTCGAAAACTACTAAATTTATATCAAAAATGAGTATTAAGTCATGTAGTTGATCATAAATATGTAAAGGAAAAAAAATTAGCATTTTTTATTTTCAAGAAATTTGTGGTTTGACAGTGAAACTAATCTACGGTAACGGGCTATTTTTCCACCGAATAAGTTATCATCGAAATGCATTTTAAATTATGTATTTAATTTATAAGGATACATGAGTATTCACGATATTCAACTTTCATAAAATTCAGTATTACTTTCGAAGATTCAATCTCAAACCTCAAGAAACCTCATTATTTTGTTTCTGTTAGAGATCAAAAGCAAGTTAGCTCTTTCAATGCCGATATCTATTGTGAATACTAACGGTATTGAACTGGAATTTTTATATAAGTTGGCCTAAATATCTGGCTCTTAAGATATGAAAGATAAATGACGCTACGTTTCGCCCTTGCGCAGTAGAAAAATGTTCAATGTGTGGTTTCACTGCGAAACCAATGAACGCGAAAGGGTAAAGGGGTTAAATTCTATTTTTCTTTTTTAAAATTCTTGTCAACAGTATAAATTTGACGTTAAAGAAAAAAATATCTCTAACTTATAGCATTTGTGGTCCTTCCAATTACGAGTCCAGATTTAAAAATAAATTTTTCTGATGTTTAGCTATTTAAGTTATCGACATATTCTTCTTTGAAAAGTGAGGTTGTAAGTTACCGTCTTAAAATAAACTATGGAAAAAGAGAGACATAAGTGTGAGACATTTACTCTTCTTGGGAGTATGACAGACATATTTAATAAAACACGTCTTAGCAGACACACTTAGAAGAGAAATTCTGTCTTTAGAATTTTAAATTTTAACTAGAATAAGATTGGATGTCAAGTAAAATTCAAACTTTTTTCGTTCATCATAACAAATTTTACTTTATTTATATCCATTTTGGTGACATTTTAATTTTAACACGTGTAGGGAAAATAATTTTGAAATTTACGAACAGATTTTTTTCTCATAGTTGAAGGCGATTCATAGAGAGATGTATTAGAATAATTTTTTTCTGGTACAGATTTATGAAAAGATTTTCCAGAAAACATCTTCCTCACTTTTTGTTTGAGATCAGCTTTCTCTGACAATTTATTATTCTCCAACAGAAAGAAATTTATCTCAAAATGCGATTCAATATCTTTCTTTCTTTCTTTCCTTTACAGATCCTTCTTCGTTAACATCAGAATGAAGAAAACCTATGACAGACAGCTGGGAAGTCGATAATCGGATGTGTCACAACCTATTAATATAATCCTTTTTTTGAACGACACCAATAATTCTGTTTCAAATTTATCATTTTTGCGGTGGTCATGCGTTCATGAAAAAGTATGCATTTGCAATAGAAAAGTATATTACAAACCTTGTTTGTTTGCGGCCCTCAACAAAATAAGATTGATGTGCGTTTACTGTAAAAATACGCAATTTGAACTATTGGAGTGAAATTTGGGCTAATAAACTAATGAAGGTTGTCATTTAATTTTATTAACAGCATAGAAATTTCAATTTATTTAAATCTCGCATTTTTGGGACAGAATTGAACTATGTAAAACTAACTATTTCGATTAGAATTGAAAAATGTTATTTAATTTCAGATGAATATTATATTCAACTTCAATAATAAACACATAAAAAATTAAATGAGAAAATGTATTTTTATTTATTATATATCTGGAAATATAGTGCAATAATTTTTAAAAGTTTGCAACAACTTCAAAAACAATTTTTAGTGTCTTCTAAAGTTAAATATGCATATAATTCATAGAGAAAATATTCTCTTAAGAATAAAATATTCAGATATGGAAATTATAGATTAATGTTAATTTTATAGATTAATATTAAAGTATCAAGTAGGCTAGAAATTCACGTGATTTATCTTATCCTACTTGCAAAGTAGTTTATAATAATGTTCAAAAACTACAGTTCAAATACAAATAAAACCCATATAAATACCCCATAAAAATAAAAATTGAATTTTAATTTTTCAAAATTAAATTAGTTAATTCTTAAAATCCTGAATTTTTAAAAACTGAATTTAAAATGTTTTTTATTTTCATTTCTTGAATAAAACTCGGAAAAATACATGATTTTCAGTATGGTCTATAGCTAAAAAACAGTTTGTTACCAATTGACAATATTGGGCTTTATTTCAGAAAAAAATTCCCTTGATCAAATTCTATAATGTCAAAGAGAGATGTATTTTAAGAACTAATAACACGGATAAGGAGTTTCCTTCAACGCTGTAGAATAAAATATGGTATTCTTAAGCATACAAATAAAGCAAAAAAGATGCACCCTCAAGTGAAAAACATCAATTTATTTTTATTTTTTATCAACGTTCAGGCTGCCATCTATATGTTGCAAATTTATTTAATACAAATTTCAGTATGTATCCTATTGGTAGCAACAGGCATTAGAGCTTCATCCTTTTTTTCAATACTGGGATGCTTCGGGTCACATGAGATACTAGGAAAATTCCTTTTTGGTAATTTTTCTTCACTATTGTCTGAATCTCATGCAGAAAAGTATTTCAGTTGTTTTTTATTTTGAATCCTCTCAGATGAGTGACTCCTTGATAAAGTTCATCTGGTGGATTCTTTGAAATTACTCATACTTGTTCAATCTTAATTTCTTAAGAATTTCATTCATTTTGTTAGATGTGTTTTGTATTTTCATTGTTATCTTGGTTGCTTGCAGCATTAGCGCGCTCAAAATGCTTTCGCAGTTAGCAATTTCAGTTTGCAGCAACCTTGCCACAAATTTGTCATGAAAAGAATGCAAGCTTGCCACGACAAGAGTTCAAGCTTGAAGCAAGTTAACGAAAGCTTCGAAGTCACCATGGAACGAACTTGCAGCAAGCTTGCCACAAGCTCGCCGTGCAAATTGATTGCAAATTATAGCAGAAACAGAGTACGAACGCGATCTCGGAATAGAACTCGCGTCCTACCGCTTGGTAGCCTGACGGGCTAAACCACTCCGTCAGCTCGACAACGAGAGGGGACGATAGATTGTTCTAATAGGTCGCGCATACGATTTATTTTAAACTCTATTCTTGATTTCGTTAATTTTTAAAATTTTGTGTTGAGAATATGATTTGAAATCAAAGAGAGAGACCGATTTTCGCTAATGACTACGTTTTTGCTAGTAGAATAAATTATGAAATTAGAGTTCAAAAGTAATTACTTTAAAATGGGACAAAATGTATAAGTTTATTTTTCAACAAACATTGACTGTTTTCTCGGTTTAATTTTGTTTATAAACGTTAACATTTCAACATTAAGAAAAAGGCGATATAGTTTTCTTTAAAGTGCGAGTGATTTAGTAAAAAGATGGAAAATGTTTCAAAATTTCTTTTAAAAAAGTTAGTTTTTTTACAAATTACCATTGATTTATTGAATTAATAAAAAGAAGGACAGTCTAGGAGATGCTATTAAAAATCGGATGTTTTTTTTAAAACAGAGAGAGAGAGAAAGAGAAATTATCTCTTTTGCATTGCAAGGACGAGGTTTGTCACGTCGAACTTGTATCAAGCTTATTGCAAATAAGGTGGCGCTATAGTTTGTCACGTCGAACTTGTGGCAAATTTGCATTGCAAGGAGGTGGAGCTAGCTGTCACATCGAATTTGTGGCAAGTTCGTTTCAAGTTTGACGCGTCAAATTTGCCATGACAAGGCAATATTAAGTCAAAATCAAACTTGCGTGCTATCGGGTTGTTTGTTTCTTATTTTATTTTTCTTCCTATTGAACCGTGTTTTTAGGCTTAATGTCATTGTTTTATCTGTTTATCACTCGATTCAACCTTTTATTTATTTATGCTCTGTTGCTCCCATACGAGTAGTTGATTCAAAATTGACCCGGTTGCGCATTGGGCATACTCGATTCACTCACAAACATCTTTTGTTCGGTGGGAGAGTCCCGGAGTGACGAACATACCATTTTCAATTTACAGTTGCGCATATTTTAATTGAGTGTCCTGCTTTCGTCCATTATCGTGTTGGTCACTTCAATTCCTCATCTCTAAACATGCTTCATTTGGTGGGTCCCCATAAAAATATATTTAAATCTTTAAAGGCTATTGACTTTTATTATTTAATTTAGTTCCAAGTGTTTTATAGTGTTAGTTTCGTTTATCTTACCATGCGTTATTCCACGCATCATTGCTTATGATTTTAAATTTTTTGAACAATGTTTTATAATATTACTTTGTGTGGTGTCTTCGCCGATGTGTGACCAAATAATTGCAAGGCTTAGGTTGATCTAAGTATTTTTATTCCAGAGCTTTAATTTATAGAACAAATCTTGAATAGCAATCTTGATTAATTATTTATATACAAGTTTCGACCAGTGATTTCACAGTTCTAGGACGTTAAAGTTCAATGGAGTCGTAGTCCACAAAACTAGTAATTCAACACCGGATGGATAGCTTCCACCTTTCAGCGGGATAACCTACACACGAGACTACAAGGAGTGCTCGCAATTTGATGAGCCGAGAGTTCGGAAAATTGCCGATTCTCAGTGTTGCTGCCAAAGTCCGAATTAATTCGGGACTTTAAATCTGAGCTTATTACACAGCTCTTTTTCGGCGCTCCGGAGTCTGAAACCAAGTTCGAGCCTCTAAATCGGTTCTTCACCGCCCTTTTTGTTCTCAACTCAACATTCCGTTTTTATCTCCTACCTCAAGGGGTGGAGCTCGGCCTTCCTTTCACTCCACTGGATAATCGTACTACCGGGCGACCAACGACTAACCTTTCATGTTTCCAGTGGTGAAATCCGACCGTGGGGAAGGTTCTTGGGTTTTGCCACCACAAGAGCTATACAGGTGTGACATGAAAGAGTACCGCTACCTCCTCAAAGCCGACCCTCCAAATGCGCTCTCTGACAGATATTGATTCCTCTGCATTGTGGTCGCTTTCTGCGTGAAGCTATTACTCTCGCGAACGTCTCTTTAACCAGGTTCAGCTGTCCTGTGGTCTGCGGCTGACATGAAAGGAACTGGACTCTTTTCTCGTGGGAACTGAGCTTGCGGGAAGGGAAAACATCACACCTCTGAAAACGCTACATTTTACATATTTGTGCTTTACTTAAGAACTCTGATTTTTAACCATTTGTCTGGAGCAGCTTAACTAAATCTGGCGCTTGCGCCTTTAAAACATAACTACCCCCCTTAGACCAGCAAAGTTTATATTCTTAACATAGGAATAATAGAAACAAGTCGGCATGCCTCCCCATCTTCTTAGAGGTGTCATAATTCTCGAGGAGTTTTACCGTTTCCTTCTCCAATGGTCGATTGGGTAGGGAGTATCGAAGTTGAGATAAACTGAAGAAATCAATCTAGGTATCACACTACTGGAGAATCAATCTGGGTATCACACTACTGAAGAAATCGATCTAGGTATCACACTACTGAAGAAGTCAATCTAGGTATTACACTACTAGAGAAATCAATCTATGTATCACACTACTGGAGAAATCAATCTAGGTATCACACTGCTGAAGAAATAAATCTAGGCATCACACTACTACTATGCGAGTTGGCAAAAACAATAAATGTGTTAAAGTACAACGATCCAAAATATTAATTCATAATATGGAGTCATACTCTGCACTTCTTAATTATAATTTCGTAGTTATCCATCATCGCAGTAAATATACGAAGCATATTAAGAAAATCAAATGAAATTGATATCATTATTTACTTTCTTTTTCGACTGTTTCCTGGAATATTAATTTTAACTTTTATTTGGCAGAGTTCAAAAATTGAATTTATTTGTGATCCGGAAAAGTAAATTCGTTTCAGAATTTTCATTTCGAATGGGGCTCTTTAACGAATTCCTCGAAAGTGAATTTACTCAGAGTCAACAGAAAAAGATACTACAAGGCTTTTCAAAATTAGGAAAATGAAAACATTTCGGCTATCAATATTTGTGTTATTGTTCTATCATTCATATTAGAATTAATTAATATTTCATTTTGAAGATGGAAACAGTTGAGCTAGTTTACCTATGTATTTTAAAGAAATATTTTCTTTATGCGTTCCTTCTATGTTTCAAAGAATAATTATAACTTTTCCGTTTAAACTAAATGCTTGATGAAACGTCTACATTTGAAACCTTTTGAATTCATTTCATTTTTCACAAAAATGAAATCGATGTTTCGAGTTTCAGCAAAGACTGAAATAGCTTTTATGTCATATTGAGGTCTTCAACTACAAAATTGACTCGGATAATTTTGCATAAAATCTTTAACGACTACGTTGATTTGCAACAAATATACTGAACTCTCTTTGTACAAGGTTCAAAACATTATGAGAGATATGTCTAAAATGTCCTTTTATATTCTTATCTTTTCCTTCGCAGTTATTTTTAGAATAAGTGTTTTCTGGCAAAAGTTCTCGTATTGTACTTCAGAATATATGTGAACCATTTCTGGTAACACTTTACGACAATATTTTAGATTTCATAAAAAATATTTTTTTAAACTTCTTTCTCGTTTTTTTTTGCTCTCTAAATATATTTTAGCTTTTAATCATGTAAATCTCTTTTCCCGAAATTCTTAGATACCTACGTAATTCATGAGAACGGAAAGTTACACTGAAGAGCCAAAAAAAATTGGTACAGGCATGCGTATGCAAATAAAGAGATATGGAACCAATCAGAGTACGGCGCTGCGGTCGGCAACGCCTATATAAGACAACAAGTGTCTGGCATATTTGTTAGATCGGTTACTGCTGCTACAATGGTGGGTTATCAAGATTTAGGTAAGTTTCAACGTGGTGTTATAGTCGGCGCACGAGAGATGGGACATAGCATCTCCGAGGTAGCGATGAAATTTGGATTTTAGCGTACGACCATTTCACGAGTGTAGCGTGAATATCGGGAATCCGGTAAAACATCAAATCTACGACATCACTGCGGCCTGAGAAAGATCATGCACGAACGGGACCAACGACGACTGACGGGGATCATTAAACGTGACAGACGTGCAACCCTTCCGCAAATTGCTGCAGATTTCAGTGCTGGGCCATCAACAAGTGTCAGTGTGCGAACCATTCAACGAAACATCATCGATATGGGCTTTCGGAGCCGAAGCCCCACTCGTGTACCCTTGATGATTGCACGATATTAGGCAGGTGTACCAGTTTTTTGGGGTGGGCTCTTCAGTGTATAAGCACATATCGAAAGCAATTTCTTCTTGTTTCCGATAACAATTCGTGCCTCACTGTTAACTTTCGATTTTTTTTCCGTTGATTCCTCTTCTTTTTTGGTTCCGTTCATCCATACTGTTGACACTTCCTCTCCTTTTCTTTGTCGAATAGATTTTGTTTTCTCCTCCTCTAAGACGGTCCACGTGTCCGTCTAACCATAGGCTTCATATTCTGGAGAGTACTCCAGGATCTCTTTTTTTTCTTCTCCAAGGAGAGAATACCGAAAATGAGAAAATCTATAAAAATAACTTAATGCTATTTCGAATAGAGTTCTCATCTGTGCGTAGATTTTACTTGGTGAAAGGCCTTCAACAAAACGATTTTTTTTATTCTTGAATTGTGATTAAAAATTTTTCTAATTGGGTGTTTTTGTAATTAGAGATTTGAATTCCAATCGAGTACCCCGCCATAGGAAACCTATAATTTTGCGTTGTTCGAAACAGAACTGAAATGGAAAAAGCATGCTGAATGCTGAAAAAATTAAGAAATAAAAGGAAATTGTATCTATCATGGAAAAATAAACAGAAACCCTGGCAAATTTTGTTCTTATACCAGTAATGTGATTTCAGCTTTGCAATACAGAAACTTGCAACACTACAAAAACAAATGAAAATTATTGCTATATAAATTGATTGAACACTTTCTTGACTCTCATAAGTTTGAGCCGCGAAAGTTAGTTAAATGTCTTCAAAAGAACTCTCTCGCAAAGTAAATATATATGGGTTTACCCTATCAATAAATTTGCATAATTTTAGGTGAGTCATATATTCAGATAAGATGTAAGTTCTCTTTTTTGTTTAATTTTTTCATTATCCTTTCTGATTACTTTTCTTAAGATATTGCAACCCTAAACAGAAGCAGTAGTTAAAGCCTTAATGAAATTCAACAGCGTTACCTAATATGGTATATTTTTTTAAATTTCAAAACGCAAATGTCTTTTAATCTCAAAACATAGATGTATAAAAAGCTATGACAAACCTCTTTTGCGATTATAAGAAAGAAAATAATGCATTTTATTTAGAATGCCTTCTTTGACAACTAGTCGTACATTTTATGTTTCGCCTCATTCTTGCTTACAAACCTGTTTGCTAAAGGCAAACTCACATTATACCTCTAAAGAAACACAGAAAACAAAAGAGAAAGGAATTGTAAAAGCTCCTTCATTTGAAAACGACTTCTTAAATAAAAAAAATGAATCTCTAAAGTTTATTCTTGACGTTATTAAGAGCCTTTTCTTGTTTTATTTATAAAGCATTTCTTTGTCGTTGGTATTTCTTTTATTCCGTCTTGCATCTGATAAGCATCTTTGAAGCTCAAGAGATTTCATTCTCCTAATTCATGGCATAAAATTTCTTTTCTTGCACATTTCGCATTTATAATTCAGACAAAAATGTTTTTAACTTTTACAACCAAATTTTAAAGAAGATTTTCTAGGGTTAGCTATTTTCTTTAAGGAAAAAAAGCTCCATAGCAAACAAGTTTGATTTTAATCTTCAGCTCGGGAAAAATTAGATGAGAAAAGGTCTCACAAATTTCCATGGGATTTCAAATGTCAGCGCTTTTTAAAAATTGCTTATAATTTTTGGTTTCAGAAGAATTCTTAATTAATCCTAAATTTCAGTTGAATTATAAACAATCCCTATGGATTTTCGCAGTAGTAAAGAAATGAGAAAAGAGAGATATTATTTTGTCCCTCTGATTTTTAATAATCTAGTAGTCTCATATAATGCCGTTATTAATATTTGAATAATAATGAATCCCAACTGCAAAGATACGATGCAATTAAACTACGATGCAAAATTTTAGAAGTACAATATTCAAGCGAAATAATTGATGACAAGTCTTCTTCGTGTAAAGTGTACTAACTTTTAATTCGGTTGTTGATTATTTATCGATCTTCATAAGAATAAAGAAGGATACTGCTGAAAAGTAATATTATGTTTCTTGTTGGAGAAATGAAATTATTAACAGGTTGTGCTTTCAAATGTATTTTATCCTTTTTCTAATAACTTCAGTCTCCAACGTTTTTGCAGCTAAATTATAACTGAGGTGATATTTCAAGGAATAATCGCAATAATCCGCAAAAATAAAATTCATTACTTAAATGTTCTTCAAATAATTATGCATTAAAGAAAAATACTTTGATTTTTGAGTTGATTTAATAATAATAAGGACAACTCGTGGAAAAATTTAATATTTTCATTTCTCTAAGAAATTGACTAAAGATACTTATATTAAATTATCAAAAAAACTAAGCGAATAAACTGGCCCATTGAGAAGATTTGAGTTACACTTGTATACTTTAAATTAGACCATTAAATGATATTTACATGCTCGATGCCCAAACAGATTTTTTTCGTTGTTAAGTCAAAGCAAAATTCAAAATCTTAGCTGAAAACCATGTTCTTTCGGAAAAATTGAACAGCAAATGCATACATAAGACCAAAATAAGGTCGTTAATATACCGTTTTACTGTTTCATTAAGAATAAGAAAAAGAAATTTGCTTCTCTGTTTAAAATCATCAGATACTCTTTCGGAATCTGTTTAAAACAATTGATCATCAGGGTTCTCGTTTCTTTATTAAGAAAATAAAGTGATAATGATCTCAAAAATGTTTTGATATGTGACCTTTAAATATTTTTTTGTCTGAATTGTAAATAATGAGAGACAATCCAAAATCAAATTTAGTCGACATGGAATGAATGAATGTGAAGATGGAATGAAATCAGATTTCATCTCTTGTCACTAAAACAGCATGTGTGTAAAATAGGTATATGTTATTTTTCTGAAAGATTCAGAGAAAAGATGCTCATTAGTGTTCACAAAGGCCCTATTACAAATAAAATATTTTAATTTTTAAAATAATCTTTAAAAGTATTATAATACTAATTAAAACATTTATGATGTTTGGCTATTCGTGCATTTTTACCGAATAAGATTTGAGAGAATATAAGGAAAAATTTTATTGTAAACAATTCAGATCCTTATTCGTAAAAAATCTTTGCTAACTATGCTTAAAATTTTAAACATAGAATAACTTTAACGTTTGCATCAACTTTTTTGCAGTTTGGACAAAATTTGCACGAGGCTTTCATGTTAACCAAAATGCCAACATGGAAAAAATTGTGACAGATAAAAGAAATTTCTCAATGTCAGAAACAGACGAAGAATTGCAATCCTTCGTTAATTTTCCCTCGAGAGCTACATTTGCAATGTTAATGACTAAATATGGTGTGCTTAAGCTTTTACTTCATTAATGCAGAAATACGTTTCAGGAAGCACGTTACAGGTTAAAGAATGACGTGAAAAAGGTTCTTTTCTTTTTAACTGTCTTCTACGAATTTAGAAGTGTTAATTCTTTGTTAAAGCAAAACTCGATTATTTAAATTATTGATAAATATAATAACATATTCCTCGGAAAACTGGAGGGACAACCTTAATGGGTATTTTTGTTTTTTAATCCTCCATCCACTGAATTTTCTAGCTTCTTTTCTGTATAAAACAGCGGGATGTTTTAATCTCTATTTATATGGAACACCATCGAATAAATTCAAATACTACTGTAAACGCTACTATGATGCCACCAACAAGTTCGTATGTAATAATTTATACGGAATATCATCGTTGCCGAAAGTGAGATAATTAAATCTCCGTACTCTCCGTTCAAACGAGTTTTGCTAAGATCTGCCTCCATTCTAGTAAGTTTTGAAATCTTAAAAATACTTTATGTCTAAACATCATTTCTTAGTATTTAAGCAAAATAGCAAGCTTACACCCGTCGGGGCGAGCCGGTACGGTATTTATCGAAATTATTATTTATTGAAAGGCTTCCGCGAAGCAGCCCACAGTCGCATAGTATCATGCCCCAATATAATCAGATCCAGTGAACTTTTAGCTATCTTTAAGTTTTAAAGATTTTGAAACAAATAAAATTAATTCACACAAAATAATTATATTAAGAATAACTTCACATTCATTTAAAGTCTGTTTGAAGTAAATTTCCTAAGAAGTCCCCATATTAAGGCGAATTGCCATCATTTTTAGGATAATGGCGATAGCACCTTGCTTAAAAGAAGGATGAGAAACACTTCAGAAATTTCCATTTGAGTCCACTTTACAGGCCATTTATTTCTCTCTTATTTCCATAGACGGTATTTGAACATCACATGATCAACTGCTTCAATAGCTCAGGGGCAACTCGAGTCTTTGTCGAATAATCTAGCCTGATATTCTCCAAAAATAGCGTGACTTGAAACCACTTGGTTGAAATGGAAGTTACCGTAAAGTCTAGTTAGCTTGAAATTCTTTAAGAATCTTTTGGTACTTACGCAGAATGAACTGAACGTCCTCATACAAGCTTCAAGAGTGGTTCAGACATCTTACACAAATTATTTTTAGCTACGAACATGATAGCGAACACAACATACATCTGCGAGATTGGTCGTCGTGACATCACATGATCACATTTAACATCACATGATCAAATGCTTCAATAGCTCAGGGGCAACTCGAGTCCTAATCGAATAATCTACCCTGATATTCTCCAAAAATAGCGTGACTTGAAACCGCAAAGAAACAAAATTGGTTACACTACAAAAAACTTTTGAATTTTAGCGTGCTTTAAAAATTGTTTTTGTGTGATAAAACTCCAAAATTATTTACGAAAAATGTCAAAATTTCAATTAATTTTAGTCAATTAAAATTTTGAAAAGCTTTTAGTGATCATTACTCCATTAAGGGCTCAATTTCAGCGAGCGCCTACAACTCTGGAAGTACCTAATGCCAAATTTGGTTGCTCTATACCCAACGATGTGCCCTTCAAAGTGCTTTTAACGAATCTTGCTTCACGCTTGTCGCTTGACGTAATTTACAGTCTTCCAGCCTAATAACGTTAGCATGTTAAAAGGACACCAGGTTACGAGGAATGCCTGCTTGGACATTCCTCTGGGGACATTTCTTTAAAAAATATTCGTTAAGTTCACCTGTTGAGTCATGTTGGCACCAAGCGTGGGTGTGCCGTGGAACAATCTCCCACAATACTTATCTAGATGTTGGTGCAAATATGATGTAGGACATCACATTGTGTTGTTTCTCCTTGTTTTTTGGACTCCCTTAGGCAGTGGTGTTGTTGCAAACTAAGCAGTACCTGGAATCTCTAATCTAGGTGGCAAAAATCGAGCTGTTTTAAGGATATTTTTACAAATATTTCTGGTACATTTCTTTAAAAAATCTTCGTTAAGTTCACCTGTTGAGTCATGTTTGCAGCAACGGTGTGTATGCCGTGAAACAATCTCCCACAATACTCGTCTAGATGTTGGCGCTAATATGATGTAGGACATCCCATTGTGTTGTTTCTCCTTGTTTTGAGGACTCCCATAGGCAGTGGTGTTGTTGCAAGCTAAGCAGTACCTGCACTCTCTCATCTAGGCGGCAAAAATCGAGCTGTTTTAAGGATAATTTTACAAATATTTCTGGTTTACGTCTCGTGAAAAAAGCACTGCCAGAAAAGCGTTTGGCTTTACTACACCCCTGAGCACAGGTAACAATTATGCAGGTTCACCACACCGTTTCTTAACATACGTTTCTCGTAGTATCTTACCTCTTCAAAGAAACCTACGCTGGAAAATCAGCTTGCTCTGTCAGCCGTTTTCTATATAAAAATGAATAGTATATGCTTGCATGACTCAATATTAAAGTATTTTTTAAAGATTTTGTTTTGTGCATACTTACAAATTATTAGCACTGATATTTTAATTTTGTATTAACCGAATGATTCTTTCCAAATTTTGTTTCAATATTTTATCTCTTTCAATTTAATTGTTTTGTCTTAAGATGGTTTTTCATTTCATATATTATGGCCTCCCGTTTGTTACGTCATCCCTCCCCCTCTCCATTAAAAAGCTGTATAAAAGAAAGTTTTTGAAATGCTGCCATTTACCATTTACTGCCATAAATGGTAAATTGTTAACATTGAAATTAAACAAATTAGGAACAAGATTGCTGTATATAGATTACCAGAGAAAAAGTTTATAAAATTAGGAAGTCTTCGCATCAACGTTTTGCTATAAAAATGCTAGTTCTGTGCATATCTTTAAAGTTATTTCTAGATTTTGTTTCATAGAACCATGTTTCACTCCATTTTTATATATTTCTTCTAATACTTAAAGTAGTTGTCAGGTTATTTTTATTCTATTTTTGTCAGAAGGAATCTGGAAAAGATATGATCTTAAAATACTTTGTTTAAATGTTCCGGGGGAAATATATATCTTAAAAAGTAAATAATATATCTTGAGAAATAAGATCTTATTCCTATGTAAGAATAGAATCGAATAAACATTCAGAAAGGTCAGATAAAATATATCAATACTTTCGACACCTGATACTCGTCATGTTTACCAAGTTGCACCAAAGGAAGTTCATTTTCGCTTTCAGTGGCAATTCATCAATGACGAAAGAAAAGAAAGGTAGAACAGAAATGAAAGAGAGGACAGAAAAGAAAGAGCGCTTATTGTTCAGAAAAAGGGATCGAGTTGCGAGGGAAAATATAACAAACAAAACACAGCAAAGAAGTCATCCCAAATAATGTATTTGTCAGGCATTCATACCAAACATTAGTTGCAAGACCTTCAAATAAGCATTTTTTGTTAATAGAATAAAAACCATTTAAAGAAAAGAATAAATAAATTGGTATGCTTCAAAAAGCAGCATCTGAAAATGATAAAAGCGCAAATCATTTATAATATCAATTAAATTATTTTAAATCGCATAATTAAATATTAAAGTAACTATTATTAACTGTTTTGAGGTGTCAATATTTGATTAATTTCTACTTTTTTATGAACAGCTAAACGAAAATATTAATAAAATCACAATTTTTTTCCCTTGATATTCAGTATGTGTAAATGTTCAAGTTTTCAAAGAAATATAAGAAGGTCAATAAATTTTTATTACTAAACATTGTTATTTTTAAAAATTGCTTTAAAAACAAAATACATTTTTTTTACTTTCGTGCTTACCGATGTTTATTCAAATTTCATTTTGAACTCCGAGATGTATTTTAAAATCATCTGCCATAATTGCATCAGTGTCGCACATTTTGGTGCTTTATTCATGAATAAAATTCATTTAAGTTGAACCCATAAAATAACCATTTTGAATCTGACCTCCGCCAGCTGCAAGAATGGCAAGGGCTGTGAACATTATAAAATATATATGAGAGAAGGAGACAATAGGGGAAAAATACATATAAAAAGGAGAATTGAACTATTCAACTTCAAATCAAAGATGATAAACGATAATAAACATGGGAAGAATACTATATATTATTTCTTTTCAGAAAGCGGAAGTATCCATAAGATCCCTGCATCGCATCGAAGTATCTATCCTTGTTTAAAATTATCGTATGTTTTCTGTGTTAATGGCTCACGTTACAACGGTACAGTACATCACTTTAATCCTCTTCGAAAGTATAAATCCAAATCAAATTACATCATCGTCTTCTGTCAATGCTAAGGAACAAAACAGAAATTAAACTTACAAAGAAATTTAACTATTTTAACGTAATTTCAGTCAAAAGTTTTACTATTTTATTTTATGTTTGTAAATATCTATTTGCAACTACAAGGGATTAGCTGAATCATTTTCTATCAATTGTTTCTGTAAATTTATTTTATTCAGTTTCTTTCTAATTGGAAACTAATTATTTACTCACACACTAACAACCATTCAGGTCAGAAGATGATTTAATAATTTTTAATCAGGAAACATTCAATAAAACGTAGAACTATATTTTCCGACTGATTTGCACTTTAAAAAAATTTACCATGAAGCCTATTTTATCGATTTAAAAGAATTAATAAATAACTTTTATATTGATATAGCTTACAAAAAATATTTCACATCCACTCTCACCCTTATTTGGTTATTTAATACCTGAAACAAAATCTTTAAGAATAGCATTATTTATCATTTGTCTAAACACTTTCACTTGAATTTTTTCGGAAGATGCTGCAATGGATATTATGTGAAATGAACTCAATTTTTTATTTTAAAAAATTATTCCAAACAGCAGTAAGCATCACTGCTCTAATTTAAAAATTTTGGAGACCAATTGGATTCAGTTATGCAAGAAGGAAACGACTGAGGATTTAGATTTTTCTAAAATTGAGTCAATTTTAGTCCTCTTCACAAAATAATACTTATATCAGGCAATAATTAACTTTGAAATAATGAAGTATTAGAATTCTGTCCGTTATGTCTCGTTATAAAAATTGAAAAGTGTATTTTGGTGTTTGTTAACAGCTTAATGACATAACTCGAGTTAATTCCAGTTCTTAATGATATAACTCTAGTTAATTCTAGTTCTTAATGACATAACTCGAGTTAATTCTAGTTCTTAATAACATAACTCGAGTTAATTCTATTTCTTAATGACATAACTCGAGTTAATTCTAGTTCTTAATGACATAACTCGAGTCGAGTCTGTTCTACGAACCATGCTTTTAGAAGACAAATCAAAATAATCCGGTCCTTAAGCGGTTAATAATGCAGGATTCTTTCAAATTGCATGTTAAAAGATATTCAGAAATTTTTGTAATATTGTAGAGGGACGAGACTCATGTTTATATGGAATGCCACTGTTGAAGAATTAATTCAATTTCAGGAACCATTTTTTATTAGATGGCTAAGTTCCACGACACAGTACATTAAAAGGTACAAGACGCAAGACAGAGAACAACAACACAAGACAAGTAAGCAGAGAAGAAGAGAGAGAGGCATCATGGGAAAACCCGGATGGCTCCAGTAGCGCCACCTACTATAAACAGGAGAAGGCAGTGAATTTTAACTGCTACATCATTAATTTTTTCTGATGTTTTCATATTTTTATCGACAACTACATCATAAAATATTTGACCTGTTTAAAATGTAAATTATATTTTATTTTTTTGTTTGAAAGCACATTGTGTTTGTTTGAGTGTTATTCAGTCGATAATTTAAAATGATTCAGTATTCTTCACCTGTTATAGTATTAACAATTTTGATAATTTTTTCACGTCACAGTGATATTTGGAGCAAATACCTACCAGATCCCATGTAATCATAATGTAAAATTACAAATAGAGATGGCTTCCGCGTGGAAAAAATTATTTGTTAAACAATTAACACAAATTTTTAAAAAAACTCTTAAACTCTTTAACATAAATCTCAACATCTGGCAGAGACTAAGTCACTTATCAAAGTAATTATAATCTTTATATATGTTTCGTCATATCTATCAAGCTGAAACCTGTAACGCCATCTCTCAAAAAAATTTGTAAAATGTAAGAAGTCTAGAGCTGTATCCCGATACAAACGGATGCACAAAAAGATGCAGAATAAAATGCCTTAGCGTTGCAAATTTTTGTTCTAATCTAATCTATATACAGTACAGATTACGATGCAAACAATAATTATTAATGTTTATGTACATAACTATCAACTTCACTCTCTTATTCCTCTTACAAAATATGCACTTGATTTTAACTTTAAAATGTCGCGGTACATTTTACGTCCAACAGCGTATTAGCTGTATGAAATTATGCTGATTAAAACATTCATTAAACATTTTGATAATACCTTAGCTTTCAACAATGAAAAAGAAACAGGCAAATAAATATTTATTTAAACAATGAAAACGGTTTGAATTGCGTTGAAACAATGAAAAGAATTATTGTAAATTATGCCGAAAAATTAAAGAAAAAAGTTATTAAAATTAAAGAAAACATTTTACGGCAACTTAATTCATATCATTGAAAAGATAATGCTTTGCGCTTTCAAATGGAGTCAAAATGTTTTTTGTGCTGTAATATTTTCGAAAGTTACTGAGGAAAAACTCCAAACTTTCGCTTATTTTTTAATTAAATAAAATTCTAATTTAAATTTTCAAAAAAACGGCTCCGAGGTGCATATTCCCACTATCCAAAGAATGTTCGAGCGAAATTTCGTAGCTCAAATCCAGCAGTCTGTCCTGTAGAACGCCAACACACAGACACACACACATTCTCCCTTATTATTAGTAGAAATCTAGAAGGAACAGCTTTATTTTAATGGAAATGGCATTTTATTCAAAATATTAGATCCCTACATGCTTAGTCAGTCAATATATTTTCTTTCAAAATAAGAATTATTCTTTAAAATAATAAGAGAATAATTAAAGAAATACTAAATATGTAGGTTTGCTAACTGGAAACAGGAAACAGAATCTACTTTCCGACAGAAGCCTTTATTCAGTCCTGGAGATATAACAAAAGTGATCTTGATAGTCGAAATGTTTCCTTTATTCAGCTTCTGAAATGCCCCAAAGCATCTTTCCTCGCTTACCCTGAACAAATTTGCTTTCTTGGAATTCGAAAAAGAGTCCCACTCAAAGTAAAACTTTTCAAACGAAATTACTTTTACGGACCTCAAACAGTCTCTTTCTTCGCTTTATGAAAGCTAAAAGTAATATTTTAGCAAAGAGTTTGAAGAGAAAGAAAATAAAGGAATCAAATACCTTTCGTTTCTGTCAGAATGTTCAGATACTTATAAGAGAATACAAAAAAGAAAAATACAAAAGAAGTAAACAATAGCGATAACAATAGACCTTTTTGCGCGCCCAACGCAGCAGCATCCAATGATGCATCAACAATATTGTCCGACAATTAACCAACAAATTACTATAGAATTAAATAACTAATAATTAAAACACATAAAAGAAAACAATTAAAAAGGAAGAAATGGAAGAGACCTCGAATGGTGAACTTTTTCGAAGACCACTCGCCATCGGAGTTCTAATATGGATGCATTTTCTGTCAAGGGCATGACTACATAGTCAAACATTATACCCCCTGTGACCTGAATTAATCCATTAACTGAAATAAAGGAAATAATCTCTTTAGAAAAATAAAAACTTAATGTATTCCTTTAAAACAAATCCAATAGAGACTAGAGAACGTAAATATTTACCCTCTGCCGATATAGAAGCAAGAATGACGCATCGAGAAACTTACAAGAGTAAAGGAAGTTTAGGTCTAGAGGCTAGCATACCTAGCTTCATCTATGTAGGACAATATTGTTGATGCAATCACTGGACGCTGCTGTGTTGGGTGCGCAAAAAGGTCTATTGTTATCGCTATTGTTTACTTCTCCTGTATTTTTTCTTTTTTTGTACTCTATTATCTGCATTTGTATTCTATTGAAAGTTGCTGCATATGCGCAATTCTGTCTAATACACGAGCTTAATTATTTTTTAATATCTTTCATTAAATCATATTAATGGTAACTGTTCAGAATACTTACATTTTTATTGGAATTATATCAGAAAATAAGTAAATAGCGACATGAAATAATATTTTTGAAACATTTTGATTGTTATAATTTTAAAAACATAAAAAAATTCTTTTCATTTTCAGCAGAATCAAATCTTCTGGTACTAGGCGTTCCAAAACTGTTATAAAAGAAAAACATTTCAATAACTGCAGTATTTCTTCGGAAACGGGATCGAATGTCATATTAATTTATATACCAAATGCTGTATTACTTTAAGAAAATTTTATATCTTTGAACTATTATTTTCTTTCTTCAGTAGCTCCGTATCTGTTTAACTCCATTTGCTATCTGGCAGTTCATCATTCAGAAACAACAAACCTTCAATCAGGAAGTTTTCCTCAATTACTTTTTAGAATGTTTAAGAGTAAACTTTAACCCGTCAGCACACACACGGGGTCTTCTTGACCCCACTCTTTATCTTGTGTTAAGAAATTTTAGTAATTTCAAAACACTTGCTGTATCTTCATGGGAGAGCTAGAAGAAGATAAAAGTAGCAAAAAGCGGAGAATCGGGATTTCTCGCTTTTTACAGGAGGGTTGGAGTCACATTGACTCGTGCGTGCTCTAGCGCTTCAGATTAATTTGACGTTATAGCTATGATAGCGGACGAAAGTGCGCAGCAGAGAAGAAAAGAATACAGAAAAGGAGAAAAAATTAGAACATTCCTTTTTTCTTATTAAAACGCGCATTTGTATCTTAAATACAAGCTATTTGTTCGAAAAAATATTTTTCTACTTTGAACATATTTTATTTTTGCACAATTAGCCTATAAAATAAGGAGTAAGTGTCTAACAATTTTGGGTCAAAATGATCCCGCGCGTGTGATGTTCCAAAAATGGTGCGTGTGCTGAAGGGTTAAATAATTCTTATGGGTTTTGACATATGTAATCCACACTTCTAATCCACAGATCTTGTGACTCAACCAGATTAAATTTTAGTAATCATTATCTTAATTTATAGTACGTAACAATATGGTCTACAATAAGAAATATTTTCTTTCAGTTGTTTGGGCATGGGTGTGATCAGAGATGACAGGGAACTACTGATTTTCTTTAGATTTATTCCTTGCCTTTTTAATACTATCACTTCATATTTCCAGACGTATTTATATTGGAGAACGTATAAAGAAATGTCACAAGACTAAATTGTGAGAAAGCACATCTGGCATTTTGCGAAGTGTTTTCTGCTAGCTAGTTCATTTGTAAATGAGTTGTTCTTTTCTTTTCATTAAACATGTAGTATCGCCAACATTTTATGCATCTTCTCTTAATAAAAATGTGTTTGTAAAATGTTAAATTTGTTGTTAAGTAGTGAATGGTCAATTTGAAATTATATATAAAATAAAATTAAATATATATTTTCACTTGTCAAAAAATTATTATTGGTAACTATTATTTATTATACAGGATACAAATTAAAGTCCTGTCCCTTTACATTCGCTTCTAAATGGCGGGAGATAGTCACAAAAGTGTTGTCTATGCATAGTGACTCCATGAGACCGATTACAGCTCTATAGAGTGCCGAAATTTGGAGTTGAAGTTCCTCTCTCGAAAACAATACAAGATAACGAGAACAGTAAATTGCGAAATTGTATAGCACTAAAAGGCACCTTTCAAATATTACTTTTAACCCTTTATATCCCGAAGGTAATTAAAAGTGCCACTTAAATCACGCTTATATCTTCGTAATGTGCCCATTTTCCCTGATGGGATTCACAAGAACATGTAGCGTGTACAGTGCTGTTCAAAATTATTAGAACGCTACAGAAAATTTTACACTTTTTATTACAGAAAACAAATTTATTTATTCATATCTCAAATATATTAATTTGATCATTGATTTAATTGTATTCATTAGAAAAATCGTCAAATAACTTAAACTTTATAGCAAAATAATTCAGGTTCGGAACATTTTCATAGAATTCTAAATTATGTTTTGTGCAAAATTATTCTAACGGTCAAAAACTTACAACACAATAATAACATAACAACTTTTAAAAATAAAATATCGGTGTTTAATGTTTATGAGCCTTCTTTGGCCTCAATCACTGCTTTCATTCTTTGATTCAGGCTATCAACCAGTTTCTGCGTTATCTTCTGGTTGATACTGCGCCAATCAACCTTTATCGTCTCAAAAAAATTGATTTTTATTTCTTTTCTTTTCAAAAGGGAATTTTAAATTCAAACCATAACTGACCATAAATTTTAGATGATATTAAGGTCTAGGCTTTGCGGTGGCCACTCCAGTATCCTAAGCTTGTTTTTTGAGAAATAATCTTTGACGTGTGTTTTGGGTCATTATCTCGTTGAAAGGTATACCGTCGACCCATGATCAAATTTCTGATGGATTTTGTCAAATTTTGGGACATGATATCGACGTACATACTTACAGTCATTTTACCGTTGATATTCATAATTTCAACAACTCCTTTAGAGGGAAACAGCCCAAAACCATCACATTTCCGCCTCAGTGTTTTACTCTGTTGGATATTCACCATTTAAAGAGCCTAAACTGACCATCCCCTCACACTTTTAAGTTTTTGCAATCCATAAGATGACGTTTTCTTTTGTATGACCATAGAACACTTTCTCAGAATTGTGAAACCTTCGAAATATGCTGCTTCGCAACGGCAAAGGACATTGTTATATTTTGTTTTCAGATGTATTGAGATTATGGTCTTTCTCTTTGGATACAGCTTATCAACCTGAGTTTTTGATTACAAGACAAACTGTTAGAGCTGACACATTCAAGTTCAAGTATTTCTCAATTTCTCTTGACCATGTATAGTTCTTTTCACGGTGCAAATCTTCTATTCATACAGTCTTCTCTTGTACTTATTTTCGGTTTTCTGTCTCGCGCTCTCTTGTTTTCGAGGAAACCTGTCGTCTCATTTTTCTTGCAAAAATAGCAGATATCCAACATCGACAACTTATAACTTTTTGTTAGTTTTTCATATGATACCCATATCTTCCGATCTTCATTGTTGCGATGGCGAAGATCAAAAGTAATCTTTTAGCTCTTGAGCTGATTACTGTTGGTTTGAATTCTTCATAGACCCAAAAAATAAATCAACAAATAAATTAATCTGTTAAAATTATTGAAATTTAACAAAATAAAAACAAATCCTCACGTACTCATTTAAATATAACCTTCGTCATCAGTCGTTCGAATAATTTTGAATAGCTAGAATACACTGTTTAAAAGCAATAATTATTTCTAAGAAGTAGGGATATTTCACGAAATAACTTAAACTTGCATGCGTTTATGGAGAAGGAAATAAGAAACTACAAAATCAAGACATTATAGCAGATTATCCATTTTTTAAAACTTTATAAATAAAAGTTGAAATATCTACAGTCCGTTCTAATAATTTTGAACAGCACTGTAGTTACAACAACTAGCAGTTGATGGCAGCTCAAGCAGAAATTCAAATTTTTAATTATTAATTTAATTAATAATTACAAATTTATCATTATTATTTAATTATTATTATTTAATTATTATTATTTAATTATTATTATTATTTTATTATTATTATTTAATTATTATTATTTATTATTCTTATTTAATTATTATTATTATTTATTATTCTTATTTAATTATTATTATTATTTATTATTCTTATTTAATTATTTATTAAGTTATTTTATTTAATTAAAAAGGTTTTTCACTCTTTCCTGGAGCTATTCTGCTGCAAAACGTATCTAATGATGCAAAATTAAGATTCAAAAGTTGCTGGTAAATTAATTCGGTAAATAAATGATAAAGAAAAGAATGCACAAAATGTGCATTTGCTTGGCCGTTATGTCTTGAACTGTGCCGACGCGAAACGTGCCAAAATGGAGCGCTTACCTTTTTATGGAGTCGTTTACCGTTTTTGCAACCCCAACGCCTGAAAGGTGACGTGTTAGCAAAATCATTAGTAATAATTCATCTATAGTCATAAAACGTTGGCTAAGTTGTTGCATATATGCATTTTTTGAGGTAACCCCACAGGAAAAGTTCAATGGGGGCAGATCAGGTCAACATGTAGGTCATGCTTCGCCAAAACTTTATCCGATGACTTGTTGCTGAACTATTTTTACCAGATACCGGTTTACATTTGAAGTCTTGTGTGGAGGGGCTCCATCATGTTATAACCATATAACTCAGGAATTGTAGCAATGTCGATTCCTCTTCAAAAATCGGATATTACCTTCTACATAAACTCCGAGTACCATTTTCTGTTAACAGAAACTCCAAGTATCATTTTCTGCGTTCTTAAAATGTGGGTCTTATCGGCATGTTATTGAGAATTCTTAGCCAAAAAATATTTGGCGAGAGTACTTGATGTCCAATTTGACATTACATCAAGCAATTCCATCGCCAAAAATGGATGTTCTCTCTATTGTGTAGATCGTTACGAGAAAAGCATGTTTCCAAATTCCATATCATATCTGTAGTGAACATTGTCTAGACCTTCAAGTGATACGATAAAGCTGAACCATTCGTCACTCCTCTCAGCATCCCCTTCCGGTAGTGCCTACAAAACTGTAGGCCAATAAGGAATAGCACCTAATTCCTTCAATGTTTTACTGGCGTGATTTTTTGAGGTGGGAATCGTAACCAAAAAAATTAATATTTTGTGCTTTCTATTCTGAGTCTTTCATCACCAAAGCGACATAGCTTTGTGCATAACATTTTCCTCATATCTCATACTGTTTTCAAAATACTGTCGCAAAGATGTAATGTCGCTTTCCTGCCCAGCTAGTCTTATAGTTGGGGAGGGAGTTTTACAGGGGTAAGTATGGAGTAACGGGCATCGGCATTTGCGGGACCCCTGACCTTAGCGAAGAACTTGGCGATCATTTTGGCGACTTGGCGACAAATTTGGCGACCTTGGCGACAAATAGATGATTCCAGGAAATGCGACCCTTTTCTCGATATCTCTATTAGGAAAGGGACTCCATGTGACGTCACGGCCTGTCGGAGAGAGTATATAAGGTCCGCGTTTGGATCAGAGGGAGTAGTGTTGATCCATTGGGAACGACTTTAGAGTTTCGTCCGCAGTGTGAGCTAGGAAGCTGGTGAGCTGAGCGCTATTGAAAGTGCAATTATTGTCGTTACTAGTTATATGCTGACTGTTTGCATTGCTAAATATCAAAATGCTGAACTGTTATTACCTGTGAATTGTTGTCTGTTTACATCGGTAATCTGTGCAAGAACTATTGTTCGCTGTACCTGTGCTACGTGTTTTCCTGCATATTTGTGAATGAACCTTCATTCTCCATTTTCCTGTGTGTTGGACTGTTTGCACCATACACCCACAGAATGACTTTTGCAACAATACAAGCATTAAATCAGAATTTTGCCTCTAGGTGGCGTTATTAGTATCATTTTCACTTCGCGCATAGCCTTTTTACTGTACCTAGACACCACTTTTGTGACTATATCTTACCCCATTCTGAAGTTAATGTGGGAGAAAAGACATAACATTCACTCTGTATTTGGATAATTGCATTGATATTAACTTACCTATACATCACCAATACACATGTGGTTTTATAAAATATATCAGAAATAGATGGTGTAACATCAGACTGAAGCAATAGTCATTTTTAATATCAAAAATATACTTTGATTTGGCTATTTACAAAAAAGTAGTTAAGCCGTCCTGAAAATTTGAAAAACTGGTTTCTTCAAGCTTGAATTATATGAACAATTACAAACATTCACATTACACATTACGTACAGTCTGCGCCTCGAGAAACAATACATTATAAAAAACATTGGTAAAGCCGTCTTAGACCAATATGTAAGACTGAAGCCTGAAAACAATTCGTTACAATGGTTTGCATAATCATTATTAAATCACAATCTCACAAAAATTTATATAATATTACTTCGTTCAAAAATTCTTTCACTTCATAAAAGTCATTTAATATTGCATTAAAATTAAGGTATCCGACTGTGTTCGGAGATATTTTTTTGAAAAATAACTTTTATATATTTTTTAATGTTATTTTTCAACTGTATATGTTTTAAAACTATGAAATTATTGTAAAATTAGGCTTTCAAAATGATATTTTTTTAAAAAAAACTGAGAAATTTTAAGAAAAATTACTAATATATTTGCGTTACGCTAACAACCGTAGACAAAATCATATTCTAAATATACATAAATCCTTGTAGGATTTCTTTTTTATGACAGTTATCTGTGTTATGCTCTAAAATATTTCTTGTACTTCAAAATAGTTTTCAGATATAGCTGAACATAGTTACTAAACTGGTAATTCTTCATAAAAAATGATTTCTTTTATATTTAAACACTTAAAAATTATACTTGAGTTTAAAATTGACCTTAGTTTTTAGAGGAAAACATCAAGCCTATTACAGAAAACAATCTCAGAAAATTTCATATCAATGCTTGAATAACTTTTTGAGAAATCATTGTTACGGTCGACAGTTTTCCTCAAAAATATCATTTCTCAGAAAACACATTTAAAGTTTTCATGCAACATAAAATAATGCTTACAGTTCGGTAATAAAACAGTTGTAATTCCATTTGTAATTCACGTCGAGTAGTGAGGCAGTTTTAGAAAGCTGATTAAACGTTCTCTAAAATGAAGTCATAAAAATTTTTTGATAATTTCATCAAGAACGACGATTTCAAACCAGTCAGATACCTTAAGAATTTGATTATTTTTAAGCATGTAATGCAAAAATATCTAAAAACATTTCTCCAATTCTAGCCACACGCGTTCTCAACTTTCTCTCTAAATGAGACACCCAATTAAAAAGAATCTAATCTCAAACAGAAGGCAAAAATTCGCTCTCTCTCTCTATTTCTTCGCGAATGAGAGCATCACAAACCTGTAAAAGCTGTATACGAGATGATATTAAGTTTCTTTCGGCGATTTTCTCATCTTCGGTGTCCTTTTCCTGGAAAGGAAAAAGGAAGAGATTCTGGAGGACCCTCGAGAATATGAAGCTTTTGATAAGAAGGGTACGAGAAAAAGAAAATAAACTCGTCTGATAAAAAGAGAAAGGGTGAAGTGTCAGGAGCGCAGGGAAGAGAAGCTGCCAAATGTCAGCTGCGAAACCGGAATTGTTGACGAAGAAGGAACACTTGCTTGCTATTTGTAATGATAACTCCCCGTTCTTTCGAAATGCCTTTGTGGGCGACATTATCGGAAAAGAGTTACGTGAATAATATTTACATCAAAGGAAAATAACAAAATAGATTTTTTTATATTATAGTATGAATATCATTATAAAATGTTAACAGAAACGCTTCATTTATATTCTCGCATTGATTTCACAATTTCTTTGCAGGAGAAGCACAATATTATGTTAGGCAGCGCAATTTTTATGACTATTTTTACATAACTATAATCAGGTTTAATAGTTCTTTTTTCGTACTGAAGCACCTTTGTATTCATTCTTTTAAAGTTCGTGATTACTTTCGTAAATAATATTACACGCATTTCGTAGAGCTTTTCTTCTTTTTTAATTTATTCACTAAAATATTAACCATGCACATTTCATCTCGTGGCCTTTCAGTCTAACATATAACTTAAAAGTTTCGAATATAGTAGAATAACTAATGCAAACTTCACAGCAATGTGCCCATGGTGCGAATAGTTCTGACGAATTGCTTTCCGTATTCCTTAATAACTTATTTTAAATAAATTATAATCACACTAAAATTGAACAAACGAATAATTTCTTAAACTTTATCTTCTTTCTTATGTTAACTTATTTATTTATGTTCGTTTCAGCTAAAAAGCAAAATATTAAACAGGTAAATTTATAAAGAATCTCTTATTAGAAGCATAATACATTTAATCAAAATTGAGAAAAGTTTCATGGAAAAGTTTATTATTTTTTTATTCAAATATAAAACTTGGAAAACGATTATAAGCTATTATTAATTAATTTAAGGATTTATATCAGAAAAATTGTTCTAATCATATTGCTGATAGTTATATAATAATGTTCTATAGATTTTGAAGGTAATCAGAACATACTTCTTTCCAATAAATTAAAACTAATTAAAATGGTATTTTTGATATTAATTCTTTTAATGAGTTAATCTTATTTCTTTGTATTTAATTATATTCGTTTAATTAAATAATTGCAGTTGCCTGAAAGAATATCATAATACATTGTTTTTTTTAACAAATTTAAACTACTATAAGTTAAACAAATTTAATACTATTAATGACCCTTTAAGTGCAAAATCTTAAATTAAATTGTGTTTTAGTGATTAAATTCTAATGAAAAAATGTGTTATTCTTGATAATAATTTTAAAGAATAATAGTGTTAATTGATTCGCAGGTACCTTATCTCAAATTCAGACTTAGTATTGCATTTTAAAGTAATAGCCATCTGAAAAATAGCAAACCATGTCGGCTTAATTATTTATTTTTGTTTCAGCCATAAACTAAAACATTAAATCAGTGTTTTCCAACGTGGGTCTCAGGCCCCACAGTAGGGGGCAATTTGATTGGTAAGGGGGTAACAATGCAGTATCAGGAAGAACTCGCAGAAATGCAAATGATGAGTCAGTTAAAACTTTAATATGAAAGGAGCGATGGCATGCCTTTGTTAGTAAACCGAAATCAAATATCCAAATTCAACCAAATGTGCAAATAAATTATTGTTACTGTTTCCATCTTCATATTTAGCTGAATGTGGATTTAGTGCCATAAATTATTTGCAGCTAAAAATGAAATCTGGTGGATGTAGCACAAAGGGGAACCTTGAGACAGAATCTAACTAAATTGGAACCTAACATAAAATCTCTTTGCAGCAAGCATCAAGAGCAAGATTCTCACGAAATTTAAATAATAAATAATTACTAATAATTAAAATAATATAGAAAAATCTTTCATTAAAATTATTTCATACTTAATTTCAGTCATCCATTATATGTCTTGAAAATTTACTTACTGTGCTTCTCAACAATTTCCTAGTGATTTCATCCTAAAACTTAGTAGATATCCGGAAGTTGGTAAGTAATTAATTTAATAAAAACGTTTCATACTATTGCATATAGGAGCATGAAAGTAGACACCTTTCAAGAACTTGCTTTCATCCTAAGAGGAAGCAATTAAACAAGAATGCGTTTAATTAATTACGTGCATAAATTAATTTATTCGGAAGTAAATCTAATTTGATTTATAAAATAAAAAAAGTTAAAAAGAAGCTTAAGCTGAATAAAAACATTTGCGGACAGCAGAAGCCTCTAAAGCAATTAGGAAACACTCCTTTTGCCGAAACGGTATTTTTTTCAGAATATTGAAGTTAATCTCATATCATTCATTACAGAAAGGAGGAATTAAATTCAGAAGATAAAGTGAATTTCGAAAGCAATCTATTTCTATTAGATTTAGAAATTAAAAGGATGAAAGTGAAACTTCAAGATATAAAATTTTTGCTAAGAGTTTTTTTCTGCCTATTTTTTTGTAAAATGAATATGTTTTTAAAAAATGGTAAAATAGAGCAGAGCTGCATGAAACAAAGTGGTTTATTATGAATTATAAGTAATAAGATGCATAGACTTATTATTTTCATTCTCCTTATGTAAAGATATATCATTCAGGTAAAATTCAAAATATGTGTCTGAAACTTTTTATCGTGAGAGTTGGATAAGAAAATTATTAAAAGCTGTAACTACAAATATTTTTAATGGACTTCGAATTTGATATGTGTATTTCAACACACAATTCAGAATGGTAGGGATGCTCGCTGAAATGTGAAACTCGTCATTAGACCATGATTCTAAAGGGGAGGATCATTTTCAAAAAACAAGTGAACAACTTATTAAGCTTATTTATTCAACTTTAGTTTTATCACATAGTTGTCTTTATTAGACTTCATTTCATCTATAATTATCTATGCATGTACTTCAACATTATCACAGTTTAATGTATTATCTATATATTTAAAATAATATGGTAAAAACCTTCAGACAGTTCGCCAGCTCCAACCACATGACGGATTTCGATAATTTTTTTTCATATTGAAGCCTATGACGTCCAGATATGTCATCAAGGTTCGTCTGCCCCACTCCCCATTTTCGAACGAAATCGTAAAACATTTCTCCACCATACATTCTCTATGAGGAAAACCCTTTAGACAGTTCGTCAGCCACAACCACCCGACGGATTTCGACAATTTTTATTTCATATGAAAGCTTATGACGTTCAGATACGTCATTAAGGGTCGCCTGCCCCCATCCCCCATTTTCGAAAGAAATAAAAAAAAGTATAGAAAATGTATGGTGGAGAAATGTGTCTTCGATTTCGTTCGAAAATGGGGGGTGAAGGCAACACTTGGTGAAATATCTCGACGTCATAAGATTTCATATGAAACAAAAATTGTCGAAATCCGTCGAGTGGTTGTGGTTGGCGAACTGTCTGAATGCCTTACCATATTATTTTAAATATATAGATCCCAACAGTTCCATCATAATGGCGTGTCAAAAATATTGTAAAAAACCTATTGTAGGTGATTGAAACTTTATTTAGGGCGATATCATTCTGTATTTATGGATCTGAAGGCTTTCATGCCTAAATTCGTGAGAACGTTACACAAAACATTACAACTAGTTGAGGTATATTGAAAGATTTTACACTTTTAAAGGAATATGTTGTCTTCAAAGAATATGAAATCTACTATGGTTTTATGGTCTCTTCCACTGATCTTCATGCAGCATTTAAAAAGCCTGGAAGCAGTGAGGTGGCAAGGGCAGTGGTGACCAAATTGGGTGCTGGCCGCGAACCCGCCCCGAGGGCGGCGAGAGAGTCTAGTTCATTCTTAAAATGTATGTTTTCATCATTTTATTTCAATCATAAAGACTCTATAAACGATAAATGTTACGATAAATCATGTCTACGAGATTCATTTTTTTAATTCACTGTAAATTTAGCCAATAATAGTGAAAATAACGTTTCAAAAATATACAAAGATCAATTTTTACAAATTAAACTTTTAACTATATCGAAACAAAAACAACTTGTCGAAAGTACTTCCCACCCTGCCATTTAGTAATTTTTAATGTCACACGTACATCATTTTATTTCTTTCACGGACTATTAATCTTCAATAATATTGCCAATTTCTTTTTTCTATTTTATGGAGTATATGAAAATAAAAAAATCCTAAGTTAACTTAATTTCATGAAAAGGTAATTTTTGGCAGACGTTTGCTTCTCTGTGCAATAAAACTTAAACAGAGAAAAAAATCATAAATATATATTCATGACTGAAGAAATGCCTTACAATCTATATTAATAATAACTAATTTAACTAATATACAAATTTTAATCATATATTTAATCTTAACAATAACATAAAAATACGAAGAAAAATCTTTGATAAATTAACCGATTTTAATATATCAACACAAACACCTAAACTACAAAATTGCCACAGAAGAGGGAAAAAAGAAGAGATTGAAAATTAACCCTGAAAATAGGAGCGAATTCAAGTTGTTTTCGTGACGGCCGCATGCGTCTGTAGGTATAAGCCTTCAACTTTTGCTCTACCCTCTTGACACGCATAGTCAAAGCTGCCATCGTTCAGGGGGGAATATGTGCGAAAGCGACTATGAACCTCCTAGGTATGAAGCTTGCATTACTTCATTCTGAAAAATTATGTAGAAATAGAGAAAAGGAATGAAGGCCAATTTTATATTTCTAGAAAAAGGAATGAACGCCAATGTTAAATTTCTAGAAAAAGGAATGAAGGTCAATGTTATATTTCTAGAAAATGCTAAATTCTAGAAAAAGGAATGAAGGTCAATTTTATATTACTAGAAAAAGGAATGAAGGCCAATGTTAAATTTCTAGAGAAAGGAATGAAGGCCAATGTTAAATTTCTAGAAAAAGGAATGAAGGCCAATGCTAAATTTCTAGAAAAAGGAATGAAGGCCAATGTTATATTTCTAGAAAACGAAATGAAGGTCAATGTTATATTTCTAGAAAATGATAAATTCTAGAAAAATGAATGAAGGTCAATTTTATATTATTAGAAAAAGGAATGAAGTCCAATATTAAATTTCTAGAAAAAGGAATGAAGGTCAATGCTATATTTCCAGAAAATGTTCAAGGTCAATGTTAAATTTCTAGAAAAAGGAATGAAGGCCAATGTTATATTTCTAGAAAATGTTAAATTCTAAAAAAAGAATGAAGGACAATGTTAAATTTCTAGAAAAAGGAATGAAGGTCAGTGTTAAATTTCTAGAAAAAGGAATGAAGGCCACTGTTATATTTCATCCTGAGATGAAATTCTTTTGGGGGGAGGAAGGGATAATAAAGTGCGAGGGAACTTTTATCTTATGAATAAATTGAGGTAAAAATTTAGGAGGTGTTTTATGAAAGTGATCCAGAAGAAAATTGTTCATCAAATTGTTGTCTAAGCCAGCTAATATAACAGAAATCTGCTTACACATTTTAAATTAATGTCCTAACATGATTTGAAATTAAAAGGATTCGAAATTAGATTCGAAGGAAGGATTTGAAATTAAAAGGATTCGAAATTAGATTCGAAGGAAGGATTTGAAATTAAAAGGAAATTCCTCTTTAACAGAAGAAACAAAAATGAAAATTCATAATTATCAAAGAAAGTATTTTGGATTTGACCTAACATCTTAATAGCTTCTATCTAAAATATAAATTGTTTTAGTCTTTATCGTGGTCATACTTTTAAATATGCCTGTTCCAAACCCAGGAATGCTTATAATTAAGTGCTGTGCAATTGTTTTTATTTCACTGATTATACGAAGATTTCAGCCTGAAACTACGATTTACAAAGAAGTATATGTTAATGAAAAGATATATTTAGGAATTTAAAAATTAAATTAAAATTTACAATTAAGTTAGTAGTTGAAACTACATTAATGTAGATAGAAATGTCTAATGCAAGAATTAGGACTATCTCTGTTCTTTCTGAAGCACATTTTGTCGCTTTCTTATAAAATGAGGTGAAAATATAAATTACTGCATTTACTAAAAAAAATTAATTTTTTTCTTGAAAACAATGAGCTATTTCACAATTTATTTAGTCTGAGGCTACAGTATATTCTACAGCAGTCGTCTTCAACAGCTTTTCTTGTTCTGTTCAAGATAGTTTCCTCGCAAATAATCTAAATGACGAAACATTAATTAAAATAATAACAATATTACATCAAATACTGGTTAAGTAAATCAATTATTTTTGCAAAAGTCATACTTGACTATATATAGTGCTTGATAATATACAAAATCAAATTTAAGATCTTTCAAATAAAATCGAAACCACATACAACTGATCAAGTAAAATGTGTCTTTGAACAAAAAAATCACGACATTTCAATACAATTTTCAACCCATTTCATGCTACTTAGAAATGAAATGAAATATAATAATTATATTACGAAAAGTTATTTAGAAAGAAACTTCTGATAATGAAAATTAAATCCTTTTGAGGAGCTGAAATTTTTAGTTATTTGATGATTTAATGCTAATTCAATGAATTGCCTAACCTATTTATGCATTAAGAATGCACATCATGAATAATTCGATTATTATCTGTCTCTTTTGTATAAAAGCTCAGTAAAATTCAAATTAACTTCATCACGTTTTATTGAAGTGAAAAATTAACGCCGCATAGAGTTGTCTCGCCATTTCATTCTTTTGATCAAGCCTCGGAACCGGTTTCGTTGCTGGAGTAGCGGAGGATTTAGGCGGAAGGTGCGATCTCGGCTGGAAGACGATGAAAGTAAAAACGCAGTTAATTAAAATCCTAAATCGATTTGTTACTCCCAGCTTTCCTTGAAGGATCTCAATTAAGAATAAAAGAGGGAAACTTGTCGTTTTATAATTGCAAAGAAGGGAATGAAGAAAATGTAATTTAAGGAAAAGTATTGCTAAAAATTAACGACACATTGCAACAGTCATTCAAGGATTCGAATGAAATTTTACTCTGTCACCACTTAGGATCCAAGAGAATTAACTGCGCAGTTAAAAAGTTGCTACTAATCAAATGGGAAAAGAGGATAAGGCATGGACCTCGAAAAATTCTTAAGTTTGGAACTTCATATTTGGCATCAAAGTTCTGCGTTTTAACCCTCTGACTACTAAGAGTTCTCAAAATCCGAGTCCAGTTGTATACGGAAGTTTGCTTACTAACTGATCTCTGGAATGGATTCGTCCGCCCCTTTTCTCCTCACTACGGGTGGTGGGAGATATGACTGGCAGGCCTTTCATCTCTCTCTTAAGGGTCCCTTTAATGACCACTCGCCCAACTGCCTTCTCCCCCCTTTCGGAACAGCAACCGGCCGAAATCCGCCCCACTAGTATAGAAGTTGCATGATCGGTTACAGCCGGCTTAGGAGTCAAAGGGTTAATCCATCGGGTTAGATGCTATAGATTAACGTACGCTTACGAGAGCTACTTTTTGAATGGGCCTCGTAATTTTAGCGTCATTCAGAAAATGAATCAGACACCTTAGCCGGAACCTCCGCTCCCGGGGCACTTGCGCCATCAAACTGAAATCAACCAACCAACCTTGATATATCCCAGGCAACTGAGGTGATGACAACATCTTAAGGCCCCCCAAGTCCTATTATGCTGCCTCATCGTGGCAGGGGTGGTGTCCCTGGGTGGAATGGGCGAAGGACGTCAGGAGTTTTGTCTCCTGGCAGGGTCACCAAAGGCGTGAAGGCCATTCCATTATACCCAGCTGAAGCATAAAGGCAATGGACAAAGTCAGACTTCTTCCCTCGGGAGTCCAAGCTCTAGTGCCAACAGAAGTTGCACTCTCTTCCTTTACCATGAATCGTTCGCCTATAGTTTTGGAACACCAATCTACTCCAGACCATCTGCTCTCGTGTATCGAGCTGGAGAAGAGGAACCTCTTTGAAAGACCTTAGGCTGGTTCGTGATTTTCTGTGGGCGAGCGGGCTCTTGGACTTGGTCTAGCTGAGGACTAGAACAGGTGAAAAAAGAAATAACAACAACAACGCATCTTAAGGAGTGGAATATTCAAGCTTTAAAACTGTTAAAGGAAAGTCTCTTCAAATTTATTATACTTGTCCTTGACCCAGCTTACCTAGAGGGTAGGAAGCTTGGCAAGATTCCATTCTTCACAGTTGTAAAGGACTCACGTTTATATGATATTATGACTAAGACGACATATTAATTGGATTCCATCATAATTTCGGAGCATCCATGTTACCCTTATCTTTGGTGGAATGTCATCTTAGAAGCATAAAAACATATCTAACAAAAACATAAATGTATAATAAACAAATAACATACATAATGATGCACTGAAAAATGCAATAAAAATAAATAATTAACATTTATTGGAAAAACAGAATATAGTAAAAAGAAATAAAAATTAATAAAAAGTGCACATGTAACCTCATCCAATAAAGGCTAGAAACAAAACGTTCAGAAAAAAAGCATCCAAAAAATTAACACCGAAGTGAGTAATATAATTCACGAATGAGAAAAAAACGATGTCTATAGTACAATTTAGCGAAGAAGAAAAAATGATGTACATAAAAACATTTAGAAAACGGAAAAAATTAAAGTTAGATATGTCAGTGACTAGGATAATCACTTTTTCAGAAGTTGAAAAGGGGAGGGGGGATAAAATTTTAGTTAATTTGTAAAACTATTTAAGTTAGAGGTTTAAAATTTGGCGTTAAGACTTTTGTTCTGAGCCGAATTTTAATCCTCTGGATCATAAGAATCAGATTACTTTGCTTTTTAATTCGATGGCCTCTAGGAATAAAAAGCTGTTAACCATTTCAAATGTGTTGAAATTAAACGCAGAACATTATTACATACATCAATTTATTTTGTATCTCCTCTTTTACATTAATCAAATATATGCGCTAGTAGAGGTGTGGATATAATTAATGGTGTTTAATCATATTATAAAGAACGTAATTTCACATCTATCGTATATAAAAAATAGATCCTATCCCTATCACCTACTCATCTCAGAAATTATAGCAAAAACCCATTCTATTATAGACCTTCGACCTCCTCTTCTATTCGTTGTCTACATAAATGTTCCTAATAGAGTCAAATAACTGACCATGTCATGTAACCTCTAATTCCACGTTGTCGGCACTATCTTCACTTTCTTATTCATCTTGTAAAATATGCATTTGATTTCAACATTGAAATGACACAGCACGTTTTATGGCCAGCGACATATTAGCTCGATTAAAACATGCTGAGAAAAGAATGAAATCATAGCAACCATTACCATTCAGCTTACTAGATATATTTATTAATGTAAGCAAAGCAATATCTCGCAGAGCTTGATTTGCAAATTTCGCAAAAATCTTGATGAAATAAAATGGTATTAGGATCATATCTCAGATTACAACAATGAAAGAGAAATATGCAATTAAGTATTGGTTTAAACAATGAAAACGGATTCAGTTGCGTCGGCACATGAAAAGTATTGTTGTAAATTATGCCAAAAATATTTTTTTAAATTTATTAAAATTCGAGAAATCATTAATTGTACGGCAACTTAATTGATATAATTCGAAAGATAATTTTTTCAATTTCAATGATGTAAAAATGAATTTGTGCTGTAATATTTTTGGAAGTTATTAAGGAAAAAAGCCAAATTTTGTTTAATTTGTAATTTATTAAAATTTTAAAAAAAGGGCTCCGAGGTGCACATTCTCACCGCCCAAAGTATGTTTGTGCCAAATCTCATAGCTCTAGGTCTAGCGGTCTGCCCTGTAGTGTACCAACACACAGGCACACGGAAACACACACAGATATACACACATTCTCCTTTATTGAGTAGTAGAGATATTCTAAAAATTTAATAAATGTTTTGGAATTTTATTTCGAATTTCACATACGATTTTAGCTTTAAATTCCAAATCTTTTATAGAAATTTATTTTCTGATGTTGAATTTTTAATATATTTCATATTTGATAACTATAACCTTTAAAGAATATTTTTATAATAAATGTTTTTTCATATGGAATCTAAATTAAAAATTAATGGATTAGCTGATAATTAAGTTCTGAAATTATTGAAATACTGTTATCGACAGCCCACTATTTTGCCGAATGTCAGAGATTAGCTGATAATTAAGTTCTGAAATTATTGAAATACTGTTATCGACAGCCCACTATTTTGCCGAATGTCAGAGCACTGCTACAATAGCAAATGCCAACAATACGAATAAAACAGGGAGGAAAAATCGGTTACAAAATTTTATCGTTACAAACGTGAAAAGTGTTAAATAAAATCAATGTGTAATAAATCAATGTAGTGTCAAGTAATCAATATAGCCATCAGATATGCCGTAGAACAATACCAGGTTATTACAAAACAATTAGATACGATATGCAAAGAAATGAAATAATAATCATTAAATGGTATCACATTTATAAAATTATTTCGTTGTTGTAGTCGTTATGTAAGGAACAGGGAGACTTTAACTTTTTTTTTATTTATTACGGGAGAGTGGCGGAATATACGTACATCTCGTATGAAAGTTTCAAGCCGAAAGAGAGCAGAAAACCCCTGCATTCTCACAGATAGAGAATTGTCATATAAACACGTGATCAAAGTGAAGGGAATATTAGCTATGTTTAGTAAATTACGCAAGTGTTTTAGGGAAAAGTATGGCGCCAACGAGTTGCTGATTTTGCGATTTATGTGGGCGCGTGGAAGCGAATAAAATATTCTTTTAGTAATAAATAAATATGCCAAAACGTGAGATTTAATATACCTCCGCTCGGGTCTTGAGTACTGTTGTCTTGTCTGGGACCCTTACTATAAAAATAAAATTAAAATTATTGAGCAGGTACAAACTAGGTTTCTGCGTTACTTATTTTACCGAACAAATCACTATTATCCACAAGACTTATCCTCATCTCATTTATGTAACATCTTCGGCATTCACAGTTTGAGGGTCCGACGTGATCTTTCTTGTCTTTTGTTTTATCATAAGATAATTAATGATGCCATTGGTTGCAGTGACACATTGAGCCGTATCACTTATGCTGTGCCGACTAGAAGTCTGAAGAAGAGTTGCTTGTTTGTTAATGTATTTACCAGGTTTAATTACATACGTAATTTTTATATTTATAAATTTTATAAGATTTTTAACAGGTACTCTGATGATCTTGAAGTGTTTAATATGTCTTCTGGTGTTTTTAAGACTGAATGTTTGCGGCTTTTGTGCTCTTGAAGTGTTTTTTATTTTGTGTGCTTTTTAAAATCGTGTTGTGTTTTTAGTGATTTCTGTGTCTATCTGTTGTTTTTATTAACCTGTATTTTGCGGCTATTTTAGTGTTTTTCTCTGTATCATACACTCTGTAATTGGAGTTTATTCTGTTGTGTGCATCTTTTCTAAATAAATAAAATAAAATAAATACCTCCAGCGCTGGAAATAAAACGAATCTGGAGTTTTAAAAAAGCGATTTTGGAATACATTAATATTGTACTAAGATTTTAAAATATATATTAGAATTTAAAGTAAAATTAAGTAAGATTATTACATACTATATACCTGTTCATATGTAGAGGAAATGGTTTTAATCGTATAGGATCTGTAGAGCCTTTGATGTGTAAGTTAATCTAAATAAATATTCAACATTCATCCGAAGCTAAAACTTATCCTGAAAAATCAGAGAGAAATATAATTTTTTAGACAAAATGTTCCTAAAAACGGTTAAAAAAATTTATGAAATGTTTGAAATGGTCCGTACATGAAAATGTTTCACCTTTGATGCGCGTAAAACTGCAGATTTCCGAAATTCCTGCTGAAACATCATTTCGGTGGATTCATCTTTAAACAAGCTATTTCTATTCGGCACGAAAACTGTTTCTTTTGGGTCTCCTTCCCTTTCTTTTGGCTGGAAGGAGACACAAGAGAGGACGATGTTATTACGCTCCGCAAAAGCCTCGTGGCAGCCGAAACGCTGACAAAAGTATTTCGCGGATTTTCTGTTTCACTTGAAACACACTTCTTCTCATAAAAGCCGAGAACAATACTACGATGGTTACAAAGAAAGGAAATTAGAAAAGTTTTCAAGATGTTGCTATGCTCAAGATGAGATTGCTATTCACTTCGTAATGACGATAATTGTTTTCTATAACTTGTATGATAGAATTTCACTCCTTGTCCTGCCAACTCCTCCGAAAGTATAATTTCAACTGAATCTCTTATGTATAATTTTATATTTTATATTCGTGGTTCCTTTAACAAAGTAGTTTTAAAATTCCAGTTACCAGTTTAAAGTTCCAGTAGACATTTAATCTGCGTCCTTTTCGTAGCCTTGCACTTGTTCTGTCCCTTTTATATATTAACGTAAACTACGCATTTGATTTCAACATTAAATTGGCGCTGCACATTTTACGTCCATCAGCATGCTAATTGGCTTAAAACACTCTGAAAAAAAGAATTAAAACATAGCAAAGATAATCTTTCAGTTTACTGGATTATTTCATTATATACTTACCATCTTGAGGACTTCATTTACAGATATCACTGAAAAATTGATCAAATAAAAGAAGAAAGTAAAATCCGAAGGATATTTTCTAAGTTTTAAACAATGTAAGAGAAACACGCAATTAATATTTGTTTAAATAATGAAAACGGTTTGAAATTCGTTTCAACAATGAAAAGTAGTGTTGTAAATTATTCCACAAAATATTTATAAAAGGTTATTAAAATTAGAGAAAAATTTTATGGCAACTTAATTGATATCATTGAAAAGATAAGTTTTTGCGTTTTCAGATGGTGTAAAAATGATTTTTGTGCTGTAATATTTTCGAAAGTTATTAAGGAAAAACTCCAAAATTTCGTTTATATTTTAATTAAATAAAATTCTAATTAAATTTCAAAAATACTGCTGCGAGGTGCACATTCCCACCCTCCAAAGAATGCTCGTGCCAAATTTCGTAGCTCCAGCGTTCTGCCTTGTAGAGCGGCAACACACAGACACACACACTGTCTCCTTTATTATTAGTACAGACATGTTAAAGTTTCTGTTCTGAATAACAGAAAATTCATTATTTTTTTATGAAAATTGCTAAAGATGCAAAGTTATTAAGAAGTAAAAAATATTTTAATAAGTTTCTACAAGTACTGAATGAGCCAATAACAAGATAGCTATTATAATTAAATTTTAAAATACGAGTTCGCTTTGTACAGAGTACATCGAAGAATGTATTAAATGATGAGTAAATTTAAAGTTTTCTCCTTTATTATTAGTACAGACATGTTAAAGTTTCTGTTCTGAATAACAGAAAATTCATTATTTTTTATGAAAATTTCTAAAGATACAAAGTTATTAAGAAGTAAAACATATTTTAATAAGTTTCTACAAGTACTGAATGAGCCAATAAAAAGTTAGCTATTCTAAATAAATTTTAAAATAAGTTCGCTTTGTACAAAATACATCCAGGAATGTATGAAATGATGAGTAAGTTTAAAGTTTTCTGCATTATTATTGAAAGCTGTGAGCTTCGAAAATAATATTATTTATAATTAGTTTTTCAGTGGCCCAAATATGAATTTTAAAAAACCATAATTCGAAACGAATTTTTCGATCCCTAAATAGCTGTCATTAACGAGTTCTAGCCATTCATAAAACTGGCAAAAATGTCTCGGCGACAACCCAGATTAATAATGAATAGAGCAGACACAATTAATCACACACGCCCACGTGTGTCAATATGACCTTGAATAGGCATTTCAACTCCCTCTCCCCATCCGTAATTAACCATTCAGTATCACCGTAGAGATCTTTCATGCATTTTCTATAAGCTAAAAGCGACAACTATTGAATTGTTTCATGTGTGTTTGAAAATAGTTAGAGTTATAAATAGTTATTTCACTGATAATGTGATTATCCACCATTTAATTCAGCATTAATTCCACAAATAATATAATCACTGATAGTTTAATGATCATTTCGTGATTGCGAATGATTTCTAATATTTTTTCAACGATTGCTATCAATGGAGAGTATAATCATAAATAAAAAATATTTCCTATTCTTCAGCACAATAAACGTAAAATCGAGAAGTAAAAATCTTTTTAAAACACACACACACACACACACACACACACACACACACACACACACACATTACTGTGTCTTAAATTTGATTTTTTTAAAACCCGCATTTAAATAAGCATCTGTGAAATATGCGTTCGGTGGTTCAGTGTTTCATTTCAAATCACCACTCAAATTTTAATAGCAGTGACAAATTTAATGAACTTCCAACCGAGATTAAATCTCAGTTATCTTATCACTTTACGAAACCAAGTGCAGAAAACACTCAACTTTGGTGGAAAAGCGTACTTTGAAATAAACTATCAAGAATAAAAATATCTAAACTCATATCTTCCCTCACTGAAAATGAGAACCTCATAAAACAGCCACCGGACGCAAACAGTTCATCCGACTCCGACCCAGATTTCTCTTCTTCACCAACACCTCAGAATTATGGACTAGACCCTATAGAGGTTCAATATCTAGAACCCTAATCAGTCCTCCTACAAGTATATAGATGCAGCGAACTTTTGGGACCCGTCTTAAAATGGTTTTTGCTTCGCGAGTCTTTCTTTTCATATATAAACACACACTTTTGGTTGTTTTTATAATTTTCACATGTTTTTCGTCAATGTTAAAACACTGTATGTAACCTTTTTATTTTTTTTCAATAAAGTTTCTACGCACATTCATCCAAACTGCAAGTCGGAGATTTTTATCTCTGGAGTCAGGGGTGTGTCGTAGTGTAAAGTAAAAGTATTATTAGGGATGGCGAAGCCCTTTCACCCAAAGCTCATGACGTCTGGTTAACTACCTTTAACACGTTTGAATTCTCAAGTGGGGGTGCATGGGCATCTGGTATATTACACCTCAGAAATTTATTTCTCGCTTTCATAAAAAAAAATATTTTTCATTTCTTTTATCTCTCGCTTATATATATAAAAAATCATCTTCATTTCTTGAGCTGCACAATAGAGTCTTCTATTTCTCGCTTTTCAGTAACATCATTTATGGCAGATCGCATCATTCTTGTGTTGTTGTTTCTTATTCCACTTGTTCCAGACCTCAGCTAAACCAAGTCCAAGAGTCCGCTCGCCCACAGAAAATCACGAACCAGTGCAGGACTTTCAAAGAGGTTCCTCTTCTCCAGCTCTTAAGCCTATAATTGCAAATTGGCCAACTTTACCATATCGTAAGGCTGATGCTACATTAACTCGCCTACGTATTAGTCATACCAGGCACACTCACAGGTACTTATTATTCCAAGAACCTATCCCAATGTGTACATCATGCAATATACCTAATACTGTAGATCTTATTTTAACCAAATGTCCCAATTTAAACCGTCATCGCTTACGTTTTTTTTAAACTCCAACTTTTTAGATCTTAGGACTTTGCTGGGCGAGAAACCTCACCCAAATTGTTTTGCTTTTCTTAGGACTATTGGTTTTATGTCACAAATTTAATTCACTGCATTTTAAAAAAGAATTCTGCAAAATGTTTTTAACCTTTTGTCTCAGAGACATTGCTAAACTAGCTTCTCATAATTTTCATTGTTTTTACGGCTTACACTGTGACTTTCTGATTTAGTATTCTGTCCTGTGACTATATTTTTACCTTGGGAATGGCGCAGCATAGCCAAACATGGCTTTTGTGCCAATGAAATTTACTACTACCCTATCCTATCTCCAGCTCCATACATGAGAGTAGATGGTTTGGAGAAGATTGGCGTGTATTGCACTTGAGGCACACAGGAAAAACCATTTGTTCCTGTACATATGAAAGTATACAAACAATCAACAAGAAAAAATATAGCAAATTTAAAAAGATTTTTTAAAAGTTTTTTTTTAAAAAGGAAGAAAAATTTAAAACTGGAACAAGAAAGCAATTAGCAAACAATAAAAGTAAAAGAACAAAAGAATTTTATTGTAAATAGAAAAGAAGTTAGAAAAATTACGACAATGAATAAGATGTGCGCCATTGCAGGAGCAAAACAAAAACAATAACAATAGGCAGAGATATACAAATAAAGCTAAAATTTAAAAAGGTAGGTAATACAAGCAATCCTAGAGTTTTTTGAAGTAAACGAAAAGCAAGAAACAAAACAAGGAATCCATTCTAGTTCACTTTTTCAAGGGCTAAGAACTATTCGAAATGGATTCAAAAGAATATTTGGGAAATTTTCTGTAAGAAGCACGCCATTAGGCTAAAACAGAGCTTCTCATAGCCCGAACATATGAAAGTGTGCGAATAAATCTTGTTATGGTGGTCTGCAATTTCCTATCGACCTTCAGCTCTAGGGCAGCCCCAGGATGTTTTCGTTGGTACCAGTCATGAATAGGTGGGATCCTCCAGGTCCTGTTGTTATCGGCCCTGCCTTTTGAGAAAATTTCACTATAGGTAAGTAGACCTCTATTGTCTAGCGGTTCAGCAGAGCCCTCCTTGGCCAAGTCATTAAAGAAGAGATCTACGTGGGAGGGATCCACTGCAAATGAATGTCATTGTGAGAAGAAATAATAGAAATTTAAATTAAAAGGAAAATAAATAAAAAGAAACGAAAAGTAAACAATAATAATAATGAAAAATAATGAAAACAATAAACGTTTTTGCCCGCAAACGCAGCAGCAAAAAGTAATTGCTTCAACAGAATTTTTTAAAAAAAATAATACAACAAAAACTATAAAATAAAGAACCAAAGATTCTCTAATACTTAGAACACTTTTATTAGAAATTATTCAAACCGGAAAGGAACTAAAATGGCGCACTCATCAGAAACCACACGCCATTTTTAGTTCAAAAAAGAACAAAATTTTCTGTGGAAAGGAATGACAAAAAGTCAAAAATTATTTAAAAGACCACAGGAAGGAATAAATTTAAAACTCCCTCCCCAACTATAAGACTAGCTGGACAGGAAAGCGACATTACATCTTTGCAACAGCATTTTGGAAACAGTATGTGATATGGGGAAAATGTTATCGCTTTGGTGATAAAAGACGCCCTCTGCACATTCAGACTCAGATTAGAACGCACAAAGTATTAATTTTCTTTTGGTTACAATTTCCACCTCAAAAAGTCACGCCAGTAAAACCTTGTACGAATTAGGCGCTATTCCTACAATTCTGTGGGCATTACCGGAAGGGGATGCTGAGAGGAGTGACGAATGGTCCGAATGCACTTGAAGGTCCAGACAACGTTCATTGCAAACATGATATGGAATTTGGAAACATGCTTGTCTCGTAATGACCTACACAATAGAAAGAACACCCATTCTTGGCGATGGAACTTCTTGATGTACTGTCGAAATTGGACATCAAGTACTCTCGTCGATTATTTTTTGGCTAAGAATTTTTAATTACATGCTGATAAGTGCCATATTTTAAGAAGGCATGTTAACAGAAAATGATACTTGGAGTTTACGTAGAAGGAAATATCCGATTTTTGAAGAGGAACCGACATTGCTACAATTCCGGAGTTATATGGTTGTAACATGATGGAGCCCCTCCACGCAAGACTTCAAATGTAAACCGGTATCTGGTAAAAATAGTTCAGCAACAAGTCCTCGGGTAAAGTGTTGGCGAAGAATGACCTACATGCTGACCTGATCTGCCCCCATTGAACTTTTACTGTGGGGTTACCTCAAAAAATACACATATTCAACAACTTAGACAACATTTTATGACCATCGATGAATTATTACTAATGATTTTGATAGCACGTCATCTTTCACGGGTCAGCGAGGCAGGAAAGCGATATTACATCTTTGTAACAATATTATCACATTCCGTATACTCACTTTCTCTGTCTCTACATCACCCCATACGAATTTGCCACTGTACGAATCAGCGCCTCAGGTCATTTCCTGAAAGCCCCTTTCATCGCTCTACTTTCAGCGCACTTACAATCTGAAATCTAATTCTTTTTGTTGCTGGCTTGACCATCTCTACTAATAATAAAGGAGAATATGTTTAATTATGTTAATTGATTAAAATTTCTTTCATTGTTGTAATATAAGATAATATCCTATTACATTTTTCTTTCATATTCTATTTCATCAAAATTTTTGTGAAATCTGTAAACCAAGCTCGACAAATTTGGCGACTTTGGCGGCAGAAGGAATTTTCTAGAAGGACCTCGAACTTTCAACTTATTTCTACTGGTTGCATGAACTTTCTGGAGATTACGTCACTTTCTACGTATTGAAGTCACTTCCTGTTGAAAAGTATACAGGCAAGCTCACAAGCCAAGAAGAGTCAGTTGGATTTTGACCAGCAAGGAAGCTGGTGAACTAATAAGAAACCTTTGAACGCTGTGTTGAGATTTAATGATAATCTCTGTTGTGAATTTTTACTAGTGCTGGTTAAATACTTGTGCTACGTTTCTTTTCCTAGAATATTTGTAAAATGAAGAGCTTTATTTTTTTAAATCCTGCTTATTGGATTGCATTCACGTACACCCACATGGCAATTTTGTCACAATATGGTTTCGCTACAGGCAATCCTACTCTTGTCGTATCAGCGGAAATGTTTTGTCGCAGATTTCCCAATTTCACATTACCACGCTACACAATTCTGAACACTTTTCATTTCCTTCTGACTCGGGATACGTGAACGAATCATTGCCTGATTAAGTTTGCAGCCGCATGCAGCGATATGAGGGGTTGAAACTTCAGTAGTCGTTTGTCTGCCAAGTGACTTTCTTCCCATTCCGCTTTAACATAAATATTTCGATTGTTTTCTATTCACACTTTTTATTTTACGAAATTATTACTTCATGATTTCTGATTTTACATTACAATTCTAATGAAGTTCTGAAACTGCTTTATTTTTCATTCAATTCCTACTATTAGTTCACACTCTCCCTATATATATATATATATATATATATATATATATATATATATATATATCTTGTTCAAATTTAGAAATCGATTTTAAACTAACTTCCCGATGAGCTGGAGACTTAAAACTTTAAACATAGCTTAGAACTTGATGACAATGCAATATTAATTCGCATTTTTGTCTGTCATTTCATATTTTGCATGACGCATGCGCAGTACGTTTTTCATTATATCTCAAAAACTATTAACTTTACAGACTTGGTTCTTGGGCATATGGATGGCCCATGGGATCATCGAAGCATCCCCATATTTTAGCCATATCTTTGCGCATGCACAGTACGTTTTTCATTATATCTCGAAAACTATTAACATTACAGACTTGGTTCTTGGGTATATGGATGGCCCATGGGATCATCGAAGAACCCCCATATTTTAGCCATATCTTTGCGCATGCGCAGTACGTTTTTATTATATCTCGAAAACTACCACTCAAGTTCAAATACATTTAATAATGTCATACATAGTAGGAATTGACTTTAATTTTTTTTTATATTACTTGTTAAAAATCAAAAATATTTTGCTAACCCTTACCTCACAGGTTGTACATATACTCTAACATTAAATCATTAGAATTTCAGTCCTTTCTGAGGGGAACTTATAAGTTCGTCCTCCAATCAAACTGAAGATACTTTTATCCTCAATCCTATTGTATTGCCCCATATATAATTATAACGTTTAGTGGATGGTTGAAAGCATGAATAGGCGAATTCGTGGAAGGTTGAAAAGGAGAACCGATTTTGTATTCTGGTGATTTTGAAATGAAGGAAACGACTTTTCTGTTTAACCAGAAATATTAAACATCCTCTTAAAATGGGGTTTTCAAGAAAAAAAGCCATTTCTCTCATTTTCGATCTATTTTTATAAGCCCACATTATCAATTTATTGATAGTACATACATTAATAAAGTGAGACAGAGGAGTAAAACTATCTGAGTAGGGATTACAGATCCTACAGATTACATACGCTGTGAAGATTAAATTATAGTGATATAACACTTGTGGCAGTTCGTACACCCAGGCAAGAAATGTGCTGGTATGACACCTATATAACACTTGAAGAAAAAGATTAAACTGGTATTTGTGGAGCATTGATGCCAAATTACTTCAACTATTTTGTACAAATTTGTAAATAAATTTCTGCTTTTAAATCTGCCTCTTATCTTGCTTTAGTTGCTTTCTTGCAATCCATAAATTATTTTCAAAGAATAGTGAACAATCTGAATTTTTTAAAATAATGAATTTGCAAATATCTCCTAACAGTAGTTACTTCATTCACCGTGATTGAAAATCTGTTTTCTTATTTAATACATAGATAAATGTATTTCTACCAATTTCTAGCATTCAAAATTTCATTTTCTATCGTAATTTGATCTAAGAAACGCGTAAAGAGATTGCGAAAGAAACGATTTCTTGTAAGATCAAGAATTCAATTTCAAATAAAGTATGTGAGCCAAAGGTGGCCAGTGTTACTAAGGTAACCCACCCCCAAAAGTAGTATTAATTTCATTTTTAATCACAACATGGTGCTACTGCATTGTAAATCATTTATCTTCAGTGCACGTGGCTGAATTTGAAGAGATCATCTCCACGGCCTCCAGGGTATGTAGTGATTTCACTTTTGAGGAGTAGTCGTTCTAATTTCCAGGTAAGAAGATATTTTGATTCACATGTGTTTAAATTCTTAGAACTTTGAGCTATGATACGTTTTCTGAAAGCTTACTTCTTTTTCTTTAACCACATTTACTTCAATTCTAATTTTTCAATTCTAATATTTTTCATATTAATAGTTTTAAGTCGTGTAAATGAAGCGATATGCATGTTCCCAAGGTGGCCAGCGTCACCTTAGAAAACAAATATGGAAATCAATGTTGTAAGGGTAATTTTCAAAATTTCTGCTTAAATATCTGAAAAAACTTATTAACATTTATTGTTAAATTTATTACAATAAAAGTTATATTTTTTATTCAATTATTGAAAGGTTGTTATAGTTTTATTTGCATATCAGAAAAATCTCACTAAATCTAGAAGAAGCTTTTGTTAATTCTTGGCCTAGTTATTGTTATAAGTATAAACATAAAGTAGTGAACATTGCAATAATCTTCTTGAAGTAAAAATAATTTTCCGAGAATTTTTTCACATTTTAAAAGTGATTTCAATATATAGGCCACCTTAGGAACACTATGCGCCGAAGGTGGCCCACCAGCTACAATTTTGAAATTGTGTTATAAAAATAATTAAATTTCATTTTACAAAGAGAAATATACTTGATATGTGTTAGATATAAGTGCAAAATTTTACAAAAAAAAATTCAGCCACACACACCTAACCAGAAAAGTTTAAAAAATCCTCAAAACTTAACTGTGTTACAGATATTTTTTTCCATGTCGTATAGATAAATATCGTTTGAAGAAATGTCATCCTTTTATATTAAAAGTGATTATGTTAAAAGAATAGTGCTACATTATTTGGGGGATTTCGAAATTATGGAAAAGAGAAGATATTAAAGAAAATAGTCATTTTTAAATCTGTTAGACGGATGTTCATGGTATGCCGCAGCCAAACTTCATGTTAATTCATGATCAACTGCTATTTGCAATACATGATTTCAGTTTAATATTTTAAAAATATATTTTAGAAACGACCTTTTTAACACTGAGTTATTCAAAACAATTGCACCTATTACAAATAGCTATAACTTCCTTGTAAATTTCGAAAGGAAGAAAATAGTTGAACACAATACAGAAAGAAGCTTAAATTATTGTATGCTTACGCAGTAATTGCCTTGTGTGACTTTCCTAGGTCTCATGGGTAACATCCATGTGGTACTCCATTTCCATACTCCATTTCCATAACATCCATGTGGTACTCCATTTCCATAACATCCATGTGGTACTCCATTTCCATAACATCCATATAGTACTCCATTTCCATACTCAATTTCCAAAACATCCATGTGGTACTCCATGATTACCATAATTTCTTTCACTGCTTCAAGCAAAGGAGGCGTTAATACAAACTCCAGGAAATATTCTATATAATTACAGAAGATTCAGATAGCCACAAACAGAACAATCCGGCGGCCATCGAACGAGAATCTATGGCTGAGAACATGCTTCACAGTGCATGGCGTGAAAATTGACTTAGTCCTGTGACGAAATGGACGTTGTCCTGTGACCAGGTAAGTCACATACGGAAATTATTACGAAAGCAATCAAGACTATAATCTTCCTTCTGTAAAATATTCAAAATATTCCTTCCTATTGTTGAAACAAGAAAGTTGTGGTCGTTTTCGTTTTAAGTAACAATGTATATGGAACAATACAGAAAGAAGCTTAAATTCTTGTTTGCTTACGCAGTAATTGCCTTGTGTGACTTTCCTTGGTCACGTGTGTAACATCCATGCGGCACTCCATTTCCATAGTATGTAACGCATTCTCAATGATTACCATCAGTTCTTTCACTGCTGCAAGCAAAGGAGGTGTTAATACAAATTCCGGGAAATATTCTAGCGAAATGAAGGCACAAGATGTAATTCCGGAAGATTCAGATTGCCACAAACAGAACAAGCCGGCGGCCATCGAACGAGAATCTATGGCTGAGAACATGCTTCAAAGTGCCTGGCGTGAAAATGGACTTAGTCCTGTGACCAAATGGACGTTGTCCTGTGACCAGGGACGAAACGAAAGCAATCAAGACTATAATCTTCCTTCTGTATAATATTCAAAATATTCCTTCCTACTGTTGAAACAAGAAAGTCGTGGCCATTTTTGTTTTGAATAGCAATGCATATGGAACTGAATTATTTTTTGTTGGAGATAAGCGGTCGTGCCGTAAGGTCAAACTTATTGTTCTCTTTTGCCGTACGGTGGGAATGGGTTTTCAGTATGACGTCAAGTGTACGTATATAAGCCAAGTACTTCATCTGTGTAAAATGTGGATGATTCGAGCGATAAGGTGTGTGTGCTACCCACCTCCTATTGCCTATGGAGGTGCGTGATAGATCAGTTTCAGTTTTTTAGTAATGTTTTCAACAATTTCTTTTAATATCTATCGAAAAGATGGATCTGACTTTAATAAATGTTATTACAAATTGAAAAATAGACTCTCTCATCATTCTGCGTACTTTGCTATTTCTGTGTTTTCTAACATTTTTGAAAGCTGATAGGGCAGAACCCATCTCCATCTAATTAAGCAAGTTTCATTTAATAGTAAACCTTTTTAAGATTATATATGCATCCAAGCGAGATTCAGTAAAATAATGCTTATGTAACAGCGCGACGGTTTCCGTTCGTCACTAAACGCTATTTGTTAAAACCTTCCGAATATTCTGCATAACGCATTCGGTGGGCAAAAGTCTCCTTAAAGAATTACGAATTTTACAACATACGCAAATTACAACATACATAAATACGCAAAATTTTACAACATATCGTATTACATATATATCGTGTTGTTTTGCAAAAATAAATGCAACTTTTATTTATGTTATTTGTTTTTGGTAAATTTCCATTAGCCGGGCGCAAGCGAAGAATCGCCAAATAATGTAGAATTCCGCCAAATTTCTTACAACCATTCTCTTGGCGACTTGGCTCGCGTTTGGTGCACAATTGGCGACATTTGTGCCCGGCTAACGGAAAAGCCTAATAGTAAACAAATATTTTATAAATAAAATTACACTTAAATATATAAAATAATGAAATAAATATGTAATACGATGCACAATTCAAGTATCTCTTGCAAACGCGCGCCCGCTGGAAGGTTAATAAATATCTGAGCAAACCAGTAACAGTCATCTATTAACGATAACCTAAAATGCATATCTGTATTGATTCGAAGTTGTAAAAGAGCTTGGAAACTTCTGGTTCATTACCAAGTGCTTATTTAATAGAAGTTCCATGCAAAGCCGACAAGAAGTCCATTTGCGCAGAAATCCTGCGAGACTTCTGCATCACAAAGCGAAATATCCAAAATGTTGGATAATAGAGTCTCAGAATATTATTCTAACCCACTAGGAAATGTCCATCCTTCTACTGCTTCCAAATGAAATTTTGTAACTAATATTTGCAAACTCCAAAATGAAAGGCATTAATCTTGCAGATTCAGAGAAATGCATTGTATATTACGGAACTAAACTCGCGAACACCACTCTAATATTCCAGGAACTTCAAAGTGCTTGTGCATATCGGTAGATTATGAATCACTATACATATATACATAATGTGAATACATTTATTTGAACATTTCTGGCATATTCGTATGAATGCAAGTTCTACAAAGCAGTCTAAGTAAGATATGAGAATATATTGGAGCCGGAAAATTTTGCAGTTCCGAGATATGCACTTGAATGACTCTAGACGAATATTTGGAAAATTTTCCGAGTTCTTGCAAAGACGAATATCTGTTCTTCTCACTGGATAAAGAAATCAATAAAGAAAAATTTTCAAACAAGTTGGAATTTGTCAGCTATAAATTTCTAGAACGGAAGATTTACAAAGAAATTTGTAATATGAAAATTTCTCATGCACACATTCAATATTAAATTTTTCTTAGATTACTTTAGATCCATGCCGAAAAATTATTTTCGGGTGTGTTAATATTTTGTTTTGTCTAACAGTTTTGAATCCAGTTTCCCTTATTCGTCATTCTAACACATCTATGAATGCATGCAGGACTGCTTTATAAAATAACATGTGCTGCCTTCCAAGAAACTTTCTTATTTATCAAGAAACATTTCTTGAAAAGCAATATGACGATGTGCTACAGGAATTTTAGAGATTCATGAGATAAATTATTTCTGAACTAAACTAATATCCGTGTTTCATTTCTGATTCATCCATATCTGGTTGTTGAATCTTTCCTGTTGAAAGATAGATTTATCAAGAGTTCCGACATCGAGTTATAAATCAAAAAGTATTAGAAATATAAATCAATCAGTACCTCTAATGATTTAGAAAATCACTCAATCTATGAGTTGGACATTGTTTTTCATTTCTGATTTCCATGGATATGCCATTTTCAAATGTTTGGTGTGTTTCTGTTAATTTTTGGATTCTGAATTCTGTGATGAAACTGCTACAGAAATCTGAATAAAAGAATAATAGTATATGGAAATACTATATGTCCTTTTCTTTGCCATAATTTAAATTTCAGTTCATAGATAGTTTCGTTGTATCCATAAGCAACAATCATTACAGAAACAAGCAGTAGACATATACATGAAATGGAAAGCACATTTGTATAAAGTTTTTAACAGGCATTATCAAGATAAAATATTTTTCTTTCCGCCAAATGTTAAGTCTTGGTAAATAATGGTAGATTATTTAACTTTTTCAGAATCAGAGATTATGGGGATTTTATTCCTATGCTTATCCAAACATATTATGATGTGTAAGTCTGATTACAACTCTAAAATTATGTTGTCGCTACTCATAGTGATGTATGACATAGAGTTAGAGAAACATTATGGTCAAAACAATTGTCTGTTATAAATGGTTAGGAAAAACACAAAATCAAGCTTTAAATTATTATATGCAAAAGACTTTAAAATCCGCGAACTGCGATTTTAGCGATAGATTATCCACAAAAATTTATTTAAAATTTGAAAACATGAAAAAGAAACAAAAAAATGTTCCCACGATAAAAAAAAATCCGACATGAGAAGAAAGCATACAGATTAAAAGTCAGATCTTGAGAAAAACAATATGAAAGTACAAGAACACAGAAAGAAAATGATATCAATGATTTTTTTTATTTTAATACCAAATTGCAAACAACATTTTTTGTAGAAGTTAACACTCAGTTTAATAACTGGTAAGTAAGTAATTTTATAACATGAAAATTGCATTTGATAATAAAAATCAAGAAAAACATAATGGTTTTAAAGCTTTACTATTTATAATAAGGAAAAAGAATTTTACCCGTATATGTTCTTTTGAAATATTTATCTACATATAAAATATATAAAATTTCATAGGATGCATCCTACATTTTTAAAAACATTTGTTACTTTTCAAGACATAATACAAAAAAATGTTGCGTTTATTTTTTCTAACGATGTTAGAATCGATTTCATTCATTTCGGGAAAAAATCAAATATTTGAAATCTTCCTATATTCTTCAGGAAACACATTAGAAAACAATCGTAAA
>BGPR01000566.1:457730-509455 GCA_013235015.1 Araneus ventricosus | reverse complement strand
CCGATACGAACGTGGTTGGAGTGGCCCGCCAGCATTCACAGAAGATTGCTCTTTGTGTTTCTATTCACCTCGCGGAGATTCTTTGAGGATGATACGTATGGATTAAAGTTGATGATAAAACGATGAAAATTAATGATAAACCAATAAGAGGAAAAGTATTCTGAAAATTCGATACATGCGTTTGGTTATTTATTTTGAGGGTTGATATTATAGAATAAGTTTCTCTGGTTTTCAAAGGGATTATTTTTACTGTTTTCAATTACAAAAAATTTTGATTTTTTTTGGTAATAATGTTAGAGTAATATATAAGATTCAATAATATAACAAGAACAAAATACCTAGAAATGAATTATGAGCTGTAAAATCAATTTATGTAATATATTATATTAACAGGAAATATTCTTAAATTATTAATTAGGATTTTAATTGTGTGCTTATATAGTGTTTTGCTTTTAAAGTTTTCTAAAACAAATAAAAGATTGAAGAGAGATTTCTGAATTCATAATAAAATAATCAAATTAAAAATATAAAAAATGTTTTATATACTTTTTCTTTTAGTGATTGGAACTGACTGTTGTTACTGTTGCTGAACTGCTGTTACTGTTGACTACATATTCGATCACCGATTTTTCTTCAATTTTTGGTAATTAATCTAGCGATCACACGCTGCTTTCTTGAACAGTGCAAGTGTGCAATCCTGTCTACAGGATAAACAGTTCTAAGAAATTACTATGCTGATGAAAAGCGAATTTCTTGGGCCTTAGATGTACTATGTCGATGCCAGTTCTGAAACAGAGAGAGAAACTACCAGTACTGCATATGCACCATTTGTGAAGAAAAATTTAATAGTTTATTTCAATAAATTTATTAAACAAGATGTTGAATTGCTATTAAATGTAACAGCCTTTATTGTTCATATTCAGACAAAAGTAGTCACAATACCTTAAATAGCAAAAATAGATAATATTATAAATGTTTTTAAAAAATTCATTTTAATTTTAATTTCAACCTTTTTGTTATCGAACAAATAAATCGTTATCAAAGAGAATTCGAGTAAAATCAAACATTATTAAAATTGCTGATGTAATGTAGTATCAAATGCACTCACAATATTTACGATATATATATATTCTTTTATTAAATGTGCAGAAAAACTAAGCAAATTGTTTCTTTGGCAAAGCAGTTTATCCTACTTTTTTTAAAGAATATATATGCCTCAAGGAGCTGTTCAGGTTCAATAAGCTTGTTTGCCGCACATATCTTAGAGTTATTAACACAGTTTCTCCTCAAAATTCATATAAATTGTAGCAACCCTGCCAGTCACACCGCTTGTATCGAAAGCATCATTCAAGGTTTAATTGCGTAATCAAAAATAATTGTTTCGAAGAGTTTGTAGTGTGGAAAAGAATTTACGAAGCTGTGAAAATAAGAGTTTCTAAGAATAACAATTCGAGTCATGTTTTCTCCAACAAGTGTTCACACAGAAAAATAAATCCTTTTTCACATCTAAATTGAATTCGGCTATTTACATAAGCATTTGATTTATCATCAATTTTTCTTTATTAATCTGAAATCTTTCTTTCACTTAAATGACAGAGTACTTATGAACGCATTAAATTCGCAATTATTTTTTTAATCCCCAGATTTTTGTATGCTTCTTTTTCAAATTTTATTTAATCTACATCTTATGAAAATATTATAATAAAGAAGTTAAAAAAAATCTAATAACTCTTAATATAATTGAAACTAAATTGATCGGAAAAATAATTTTGCTATTATTTTAGCTTTAAATCTCCTTTTGTATAGTCGAAATTAAACCCATTCGCAAATATTCTTATTCATTGAATGAATTATGTGAATCTTTAACTTCAAAAAAAAATTTCAAAACTACACAAGCAATTCACCAATTAAAGTTCTCCCTATATTTGAACATGCACATGCAATGCATGTACCTCTTGCATGCATTCCATAATATTTCAGATGCTCATGTTTCGAAGTGAAGCTCAGATATCAATTCCGCGCTTCAAGAAGTAATTTTATTACATTTGAATCTGAATTACAAGACTTTCTCTGATATTACCAATTTGTAATAAACTCCGCCTTCAATTTAATATGCGTCTCAAAATTAAAGTGACAACATGCGAATCGATTAATTGCTCTGAACATTCTTAATAAATGTTAAAACTCCATATTTTATGTATTTTTATAAGTCGACATGGAAATTACTACTCCTTTCCTTCCCTCTGTTCCCCTATGCACTAGTTATATCTTTAATATTACCCTCGGGATGGTATAAATTTCATTAAAAGATTTGCTGTCATTTAACTTGAAACGGGCAATTCTTTATTAAAATTACATTCTGAAAGTTTCATAAGAAAGGTGGAAGATTTGAAATATCTTGTTATTGTTTTCATCCTTTTAAAATATTCCTTCCTATTGATACAGAATCTTATTTAAAGAATTAGGTATTCTTAAATCTAGCCTCGGGATTGTTTAGAAATTTTGCTATAACCTTTAATTTTTTTTCATTTTGTATGGAAGTTAAATTCAAAATTTATTTAAGTCGGAGCAGACCCTAATTTACCTTAGAAATATTGATATTTTAAATAATATGAATGTTTAACGTAGTGGTAGCATTCGTCTTGACAAATCGGAAAGTTTAGAAGGTTAAGAACCACCTATTCATATCAATATGTAATTTTCACTTTATTTGAGTTCCATTCGCCATCGAAGAATTTTAATCTAATCGTTCCAACAAATCTAATCGATACTCATCAAAACATAGTTTATATATGAACAGTTAAATAACAAATTAACATAACACAGAATTGGCATTTTTTGAAAGTAAATTTATTTAAAAGCATTTGGTCAGTGTCGAAAAACGAACAGAATAATTTGAGGTCACTAACATTTATTTTAGTGCCGGAGTGATTTTCCATAGTAAGGAAGAAAGGTAATTTCCATATATTATGATAATTTAATACTACAAGAAAAGAATTACGTGATAAAACTGTCTAAATTGTTTTAATTAATTCGTTTCCAAAGGAACAGAAACTCATTTTATTTTCGCATTTGTCACTGATGACAAAATCGTTAATAATATTTCAGGGTTTTGCTTACTTCGCTTGATTGAGTACCAAATTTTAACAGAAATATCTCCTAACCATTAATTTCCGCAATGATTCTAATTTCGAATTGTTACCAAATTAAGATAAAACTCAACACTTATTTTATAAATTTCTTGACAACGTCTGTAAAATTCATAATTCTGGGTAAAAAAGCACTTTTCAATAAAACGTGGAGTTTTTCAATTAGTAAACTGCATTTAAAGACAAAATTTTTTTTACATAACAAGTTATTTACGAGTATAACATTTAGCAGGCTTCTGTACTAGGGTGGGCCAAAAAAAACCTTTTTTTTTTCTTTTCGAAACGCTATAGTGCGGGAAACTTGCCTCTAGGGTAGATAAGTAAAATGCAAGAAAGAAATTCTTTTGTTTTCATCTGGCGGTAGAGCATCGACCCTAAACTTTTCGAAAATATACGATTTTAATAACACAGGTCTGCAACCAAAACACTGCATAGGATTTCTTAACTGTTTCTTATAGATTTTTACTCACTGAAACCGGGAAAAATATTTTAAAAATTCCATCTCGTAAGGTTTTCTTGCAAAACTCAGGTTTTTAGTTTAATTAAGCGTAAAATTTCCCTTTTTTAACCTGAAATCTGGTATCATATTCTTGAGTCAAAAAACCATATCCAATAATGATTTTATATATTAATTTTATATTTCTATGAGTGACACTCGCCTTCAAGTTTGGATGATATCCAGAGTGATTCTGAGGATGGAGACACATTACCTCTCCAGGAAAAATCTAGCTCAGATTTTTCTGTCGATGAGAGACCCCAACCATTTTCTCAGAGCAAGCTTAGTGATCTATTTAGATATTTAGGCCTTTCTAAAGATGGATCTGAATTGCTAGTGTCAAGACTGAAAAATAAAAATCTCTTGACACCTGGATCTTCATTCTCCTGGTACAGGCACCGAGAGATGGAATTCACTCAGTTTTTCTCCAAAGAGGGAAACTCGTTTTTGTAATGATGTTCAAGGCCTAAAGAAGTGCTTTGACGTAGCATATGATCCACCCGAGTGTCGTCTATTCATAGATTCGTCTAAAACAAGCCTCAAAGCAGTATTGCTGCCTAATAGTAATTCATTTACATCGCTTCCTTTAGGACACTCTGTGTATTTGGAAGAAAATTATAATGATTTGTATATGACTCTTGAGGAAATCAACTATCAAGAGCATCATTGGATGGTAGTGTTAAATATATCATGAAGGAATAATTTTTTGTTATTTTTTTCCAATTATAAGAAAAATCATGCATAGTTAATTGTAATAAAATATTGATTTTTTTCATCGCAGTTCTGCTTTTTTTAATTTAAACTCCCCATGTTTTGCAAAAACACTGTACGTTATGGAGGGAAATGGAGATCACTTTTGGATTCAACATCCTAAAAAACATAAAATTTACCAAAAATATCCCATGCAGCTGTTTTTTTTGTTTTGCAGACCTTTGTAATTTTTCTAATAGCTGGAAAATATCAAATGACTTCTATGACAAGTAGCTATAGGTATAGTTTAGTACAACAAAGTTAGGAAAGATAAATAAATGGGAAAAATAATACATTTTACACTTTGTTAATAGTGCATTACACTAAAAAAAGCCAACAATTTTTTTCACAAAAAATGACAAATTTCCAATGAAACAGACAGTTGTTTCGGATTGTGTAAAATTTCAATTTGTAATCAAATATAGTCCTTTACTTGCCTTCAGTTTCTTTTGGAACTTTGAAATAAGATTTGCTTGAAAAACTTGGCATTGAAGATCTTGAAAAGAGCGTACTTCTTATAAAACAATATCTGGAATTGGAACCGACAGCTTTTTGTGATGCCTCGGTTACCAGCTTCAGACATCGTTCCATTGTTTGGATGTGACTGGGGAACTTGTGAAAGTTCCACTCAGCTGCTGTTCCAACTGATTGGACCTTAGACAAAATCTCTTGATTCGAGAATCTTCGCAGCAAAGGTGGTGGTGAAAGTGTAATGGTGTTCCAGTGAATCATTTCAATGTAGTATGTAGTTGGGAAATTGATTTTTGATGGTTGGAAACTCCTGACTGTCTTTCTTTTAGAAGCTAAATTTCCAGCTTTTATAATTCTTCTGAAACCTAACTCTCTTATATGATCCCTCTTATCTACTATAATATTCAAAAACACGTTTCCTGGGTGAGCAAAAAATGCATTTCTCTGAATTACTGGGTCAATGACTTTTAACAAGTTTTCTGACAGGTATCTTGACGATTTTATAACTTCAAATACATGTTCTGGTCCATTTGTGAAGTACTTACCTTCCTTAATATGAAACCATACAGGCATACAGGACTTTGGGATAAAAGAAACTAAGATCTTGTGTTCATCTGTTGGGTATTGAATACTTAAATACAAGCGGCGAACTCTTCTCGCCTTTGTTAATCACCTTGAATGGGAAAGTGGACCAGGTTCACTAACAATTAAATTTTCAGGACAGCTGCTTGATTTCATAGCATAACTTATGTCCAGCAGATACTGTTGATCTTTGCTTAAAATTTTCCGTTCAATTTCTGAAATCTCACACTCATTTCTTTTAAAATTTTCCACTAGGAGTTTCACACATTTAGTGAGCTGTGTACCATTCGAACAACTAAATGATTTTGCCACAGTCGTTTCACCATCTAAATTTATGAACAGATGGCGAAATGGCAATTCATTAAAGTGTAAGAGGCACACACACCATTGTAGTTGTCTTTTAACCTGTTTTTCAATTTGGCAAATAACACCTGTTTTCTATCCCGTAATGGTAACGGTTCCATCACATCCAATTAAGTCCAGTTCATGCAATAAAAATCCAGTTTCATTCAAATAAGAAAGAACGCTATTGGCAATGTTTTCAGCAGACCCAAAAGAGGGTGCAACGCGACCAACGAACACAGAACCTGGTTCTTGTAAAATTGAATAATGTTCTTCTTCGAAACTGCTTTGAGTTTAATTTTTCAATCACGAGGGTATCTTCCTATGTCAGACCCATGCAGTGGAACGATGTGTGAAGCTGATAACGGAGGCATCACAAAAAGTGATCGGTTCCAATTCCAGAGATTGTTTTATAAGAATTACACTTCTTTCAAGATCTTCAATGCCAAGTTTTTTAAAGCAAATATTATTTTAAAGTACCAAAAGAAACTGAAGACAAGTAAAGTACTATATTTGATTACAAAATGAAATTTTACACAATCGGAAATAACTTTTTGTTTCAATGAAAATTAGACAATTTTTTTTTTTAATAATATGATTTTTGAGTGTAATGCACTGTTAACAAATTGTAAAATGTATTGTTTTTCATTTATTTATCTTTCCTGTACTTTGTACCTCTAGCTACTTGTTATATAAGTTATATTATTTTTTTCCTGTTATTAGAAAAATTATGAAAATCGTATATTTTCGAAACGTTTAGGGTCGATGCGCTACCGCCAGGTGAAAGCAAAAGATTTTTTATTTTTTTGCATTTTACTTATCTATCCTACAGGCAAGTTTTCCGCACTATAGCGTTTCCAGAAGAAAAAAAAAGCTTTTTTCGGTCCACCCTAATATCTACATTTTTAATATATTTTATTTTATAACAGAAACTGTTATTGCCATACTTTTCGTGTTGGCATGAATTGCTAATGAAAATTAACAGCAGAAATTTAAATCAAAATATATCTTCTCTTCATTTTAAATGTGTGAAGATGGAATATAAAATGACATTCATTCGATTAAGAGAATACATTTGAAAATAATGCTGTTATCGCAGGAACGAAAGTAAACAAATTAAACTTTCATATAAAATTAATAGCTCACTACATCATTACATATTTATTACGAAATAAATGAACATTATTTAAAATTCAATGCTTTTGTTAACATAATATGTATTGAATAATTCCATTGCATTGTTTAACAGAAAAAAATAATAAATTCAATTAAATTGAGGACTTCAGTTGGTAAGAGAAACAAAGAGATCCGTAGAGAGAAAAAAAGCTCTGATTTCCTTCAGCATTCAAAGAGATTCAGACGATTGAATGCATAAGGTAACGCGGATAAGATAATTTTCTTGCAAATCGGAACTTACATGTTTTGAACGAGCAGATACAAAGAGCTTCCGCAGAAAATAAACAATTTCGGAACGTCGCATGGGGACATACTTCTGAGAAAATTCAGTCAAAAGAAGCTAACTTCTGATTTATACATTATAAGTCCATGGAGTGGAAGATGAAATATTTCGTGGGAGAAAGAGAGATATATGTTCTTTTAGTTCCTATGGACTGGGAGTAAGCGCTAGCGTATGCCTATTTTAAGATGAAAGCTGCCTTTGTAGAAAAGTTACTCGTCGGTGTTAACAATCGAGTTCCTCCCGGGGGGGTGGAAATGCATTCAGCTGCAATATCACAAAAGGAGTTGTTTTGGAAGTTGTAGTTAATACTCTCTGACGAGTGGGAAAGTCGAGGAGCATGAAAAGCATTTACGCATTTCCACGGATGCCATTCGGCAAATTATAGTGGGAAATTTTTTCCATATTGTTTCCGAAAGTCACTACTACGGGCACTCCGCTATGGCATATTGTGTTTTCTTCATACTTCTAAGTGCGTGAGAGATGGATTGATATGGAGCTTCCTGCAGTTGTGCGTTTGTTTGAATATCAGAGGCAATTCTGAATTCTTAGATCAACAGTTTACGGTAAGTGAACTTGGGACATTTTGTATTAATATTAGAGTGTTAAATTCATGTATTATGTTATTTGAGAATGGTCCATCTAATGTTAATTGAAGCACATAAGAATATATCTTCATAAAATAACATAGAACTGCAAGTGCATCTATGTGATTATTGAAAGCACAAACCTTGTCAATGAATCTACTGTTTAGAATTTATTTCTAGCTATTATATAACTAGCATTATCTGCACATTGCTTTTTAGTAAACAAATAATAATACTAACTAGTTATTGAACCTTTATTTATCTTCATGTTTTTTGCACACGTTTTAGTCACTGACAGAAAGTGCATTTTCTCGCACGCTTTTGTACTTCAGAGTTATATTCTTGTGGATAATTCTGCGGTTATGCTTTCTTTAAATTTTCTATTTAATTCTGTATTCCTGAATCAACGAATTTCGAGAAGCGAATGCCTAAGATTTGCCATCAATATTAGTGCTTTAATTCAAATTTCTATTTTAAAACAAACCGTCTTATATTTATCGACCCACATAACACTACATCGTTTTGAAATGACTTGAGAAACAAATAAAACTTTAAAAGTAGTATTTATTCTTTTAACATATCGACAGAATTGTTGTTATGAATTTCAGAATTTTTTATGAAAATCAGAATATTAGATTAATATGTTTTGTCTATAATATTAGAGAATATATGGCTTTGTTGAAACCTATTATATGAACATTTTCATGAGAAAAATTCGATTTTTGTAAAATCGTCTTCCAAAGGAATGTGAAATTTCTCGAATCTCAAAATAACGATTAGTTTTTGTTGTATAAATGTTGTTCATTGCGAAACAAATGTATGATAATGCCCAGTAATTCAGATGTTGATTTAAATTATTATGTCATATCGTCATCTTAAACGAAAATGATTTTTTTTTCTAAAAAAAATTTTGAGATCTCTTGAGAATTTGAAAATAAAAATTAAAAAATATCATTTTAAAGAAGACAGTTGAAAGAAGATTTTGTCGAAAAAATAATCCTCCTGTAACGAATATTGAGGTCAGAAAAAATCCACAAATCTTAAGATTACCATCTTACCCGACTTTCCCCTTCATTGCGGTTTTCAAATGAACAAATTTTCCATTTAATGAGTCACGAAGTTAATTTTTTCTGTTTTCTAATTGAATTTTAATTTCATGTCACATAATCTATTTATCTTCAGCATTCTAATAAAAAGTAAAATCCATCATCTTCATCATTTTAAACGAATAATATATTTCTGATTGATTTATATATTCTGCATTTCTGATAAAAAGTTAACATGGAAAATTCCAAAGGTTTTCTCTATTTCCTTTTTAAAATTATTTGTATATGTCAGCAATATTTACTTTGACTTCTTAATTGTTACTTCTACAAAGGATGATTCGTATTGTTTTCAAAGTCTTCTATATATCCTTAGTATCTCATAATCTTCATTTCATCTTAATGATGTTGAATAACTTTTTATCACTCCTAATCTACCACAAAATATATTTGAGTAATTTTTAATCGGAATCATTTATCAAGAGAATAAAAAGTCTTATGCTTCTCATGGCAGCACGAATATAGAATAACAGGAATTCATCATCGTGTCGCCGTCTGTTATTCTAGATACTCTTAGTTATGACATGCTAAATTATACACAAGTAATTGCTTGTCTATTATACCAGACCTCTTCTCAATTAACAAGCTGTCAACAATTTAACTCCGATTCCTGTCAGTCCTGCAACTGTAACAAAGAATTTAATACAAGTATAAGTGAGTTCTCACTATCTAGAGTTATTTGACTGTGATTCAACGAACTCGACTTAAACATTCCTGGTGGGTATAGGTACAGAGATTTTAATATTTTGCCTCACACTCAGCGCTTTGCCATCCGAGGCGAAGTGTCATAAATCCCAGAGGAGAACAATCCGAATAAATTGCGCCGTTGTAGCCTTCTAAATCCTCGAGGGTTATCCTCGGTTTCGGTAATTTTTAAGAATAGGACTCCTTCAAGTGTAGAAACAAAATGTAAAAGTATCTGAAAAAGACAAAACAAAAATTATAGAAGCAATTTATCTGGTGCGCGCAAGTGCAGCATCATCCAGGAAAAAATTGCGGAGTACAAAGATATCAATACAAATTAAGGGGTGATTTAACTGTGATAGAGGTAAAAATACAATAGTATTAACAAAAAACGACTGAAAAAGAACTATAAGGAAGCAGAATCTGATGGATGATGTAATCAAAGGCCTCCATCCATGGACATTCAACGTTAGAATAAGTTTTCTGTCGAGGGAAATCGACTTTAAGGTTTAAATTTGAATTTTCCTCTGAGGCCTGAACCTATTCCGGAACAAATTGGAAAGAAAAACATTTAAACAGAAAGAAGAAATTCAAAACAATTCCTTTAAGTGACTAGTGAAATGAAATGAAGAGAAAGAAATGCGCTCTTCACGCATCCGATTCCTATGCGAACGCTAATGAAATATCTGACAATGCTTTACATCACTTTCAGAGGTTAGGTTAGAAGCTTACATTTATCTCCTGTAAATTTTTTTCAATATGGGTATAGACTAATGTTAAAGTTAAAACGATAAATATATATGATAAGCCATTAAGAGGGCCATGATCCGAAAAAAATGGAAAACTTGTTAGACATGTTAAGGGGTAACACCCTTCAGTTAATTCGATATTATAGAGCGAGTTACGCCTGTAAATATATTGTTTAGATTTTTTCTGAAAACAGTACTCATTTATGTATTTTAATAATAATTTTATGGAGATATGTACCAAATTAAATGATGTTATGGGAGTGCCAGTTCAGGCGTCGTTCTCGTCATTTGACCGTGGTTCAACATAACGAGGAAAGTCTTCGTGTTGCTTCAGAACGTGACGTTAATATAACTAAGATTAAACTCATTGGGAATCGCATTAATACGATGCATTTATTCTACCAATTAAAACTTTTAACGTGTTGCTTTTTCACTATTTGGCTGACTTAATTTCAGTAGAATCAGATTTTATAATACATGTATTAAGTTTTCGGACTCCTAAAGGAGACATGAATGGACGAAGGCCATATTTTTGTGCTATGTAATAATGTAACCTAAAGTGAAGTCGTTTCAAAGTGTCAAAGTATTTATCATATTAGAATTCACTTAAAACATTTTCTTGTAGGATGGTGTTTGTTGAAGAGAAATATGTATGCGGGAAGTTATTTTCATAGCAAAATCTGATGTCTCCATTTCTTTCATTTTATAAATACAAACAAAAGACTGATGTATCTGGAGGGAATCACATATCCACCATATCCGACAAAGAAAGTTGACGTGTATTACTAATGTCTGTAGAAGCCAAATGTTGACCACTCTTTGAAAGACCATTTTCTTGTCTGACATTAAAAGCTTTGCGAATGTTATTTTATTAATGGTTTTAACAATTTCTGTTATCTGTTAGATGATTTTTTCAATTAATAAATATCTTCTGTACGACCACAGAAAGACATTCAAACAGCTATTGCACCAGAGGATTGAAAAAAATGTGTCCTATATAAAACGAAACACTTTTTCTGAATTCTACATTTCATGGAACTGTTTCGGTTCGATTTGCTTCTTATATGATCATTATCTCATTGTGCTTTTGGCAGCTGAACCAACCTGCTGGCGACTTTCAAGGTGCATCGAAATCAGAAAACGAGGTTGTTCTCCAATACACAATTCAAATTGGCAACAGATTTTCATGGTTCATTAAAAAAAATCCGATCAGATATTATAAACAACTGTTTACCAAAAGTAAGGCAAGCAAACAGTTATTTCTTTTCCTTCAAATAACCAGTTCTAAAAATTTGGTCATCTTTCAAATTTGAAAAAATCTTAAATAGTTTTTTTAAATATGTATGTTAATATTTTGTAATTTTGTTTTAAATATTACAACCTAAATTTCAGAACATTTTGGAAGTGAAAGAGAAAACAATAAAAATTATGGTAGGATATATAATTCAACCTGTTTCGGCGATTTATAGGAATTTTATTCATAATTCACAAATATTTATTTCATTTAAGGTATCCAAATAGGATGACAAAGCGATTTTCGAAGTAAAATTCAAAACCTTTTTGTGATCTAAAAATAAAGCCATATCTTTTAAGATTCTGAAACAGTCTTTGTTTTTATTCTGATTCCTTGAAAATTTTATTCCTTGACATTTCTTTCAACTAACGTGTTATATTTTTAAATGCGTTTTCTGAAAAATGAAAATTTTACTAAAATTGGTACACGAAAAACGTGATATCTCCAAAACAATTGATTAAAATTCATTGAAAGTTGGCACACGCGTGTCAAAAACCTTTGAAAATGTAATAGTCAGCAGTTTTTATGATAGCTTTATTTAGTTGTTTTAGAGCCACTTTCAGTTCAAAACATAGGATAATTGTGGCGAAAAACAATAAAGCCAACTATGAATATTCATGAAATATTTATTTATGAAAATAAATTTTATCTTGCGGTCTCTTACTTTCTAGATAGTTTGAGAAGTACGTATGCAAAATTAAAATTAAATATGCCCATATTTTTTCATTTATGCTATTTTTATTAACTTTGAATATTTATGAAAATTCTTGAAAAAATAAATATTATTTTCAAAAACTACTAATGATATATGAATTTTTATTTCTAATTCTGACTATTTAAGCAAATTTTTGTTATTTAGTTCTGTAGGTGTTTTCGTGCATGTTTTTTTATTTGTTCTCCGAACCTAGTCGGGTACCAAATCAATATATTTACTACATATAAAATTAATTAAGAAAACAAAAGATGTATTAAACTCCTTTGTCTACTTCTCAAATTTAGTATTTTGAGATTTTAAGACTGATATAAACTTAACTTTTAAAAAATATGCAATGACATGGAATGTAGTAAAAAATAATACCCTAATATAAAGTAAACATTACAAACAGTATCTAAAATTTTAAAGCTTCATTCATTAAATTTTGCATATTAAAGGGTTTCAATTCAAACGCTTTGAATAGAATTCTCCGCAAATCAAACATCTCAATAATTTTCATGCATTAAAAGGAATTCATTGAAATATTGACTTAATACCAAGTTTCAAAAGCTCTCTAAAGATTTCGAAAATCAAAGCTCGCCTTAATGAAACATATTAAACTTTCAGAAGATTATAACATTTGAGCCTCTAATCTATGGAAGTGGTGCTTGGTCAGAGATTTAACTATGAGTAAAATTATTCTTCTGAATCTATTTGTTAAGAAGTAATTTTATTATTCTCCATCCGGAATTTAGATCTCAGTTTGGACTGAATTCACGCATCACCTTAAATTAATCTGCACGTCAAATTAAGGTTAAATGAGCGAGTTCATTAATTACTCTAGCACATTTAAAAGAAATTAAAACCATGAAAATTAGGTAATCTAATATAAAGAGTTCCCACTTACATCCTTTACACCCCCCTTAACTTCTAAACGGTGAGAGCTTTGACCATAAATTTGGTGTCTAGGTATAGTAAAAAGGATATGCGCTACTCGATGAGACAACTTACAACGCCATCTATCGGTGAATCTTGGAATTAGCGGTCCTGTCTCGTAAACAATGAAAGATACGATACAAAAGTCAATTAGAAAGTTGTAGAGCACTCTTGATTTGGTACGAAAAGATACCTTGCTCACATTAATACTCAAAACAGAATGCAAAAAATGAACATTTGTTTGGTCACGATTTCAAAAATTGTCATGTCATAAAGAAACTGAGACACGTACCTGTGTACTGTATAATTTATTTATATAGCTCAAAATGCTCTCCGTTAGCCACTATACACATGTGCACTCCGGACTGGATTTCTCGCTGCACATTGTACAACATGGTAGGTGTTACGGAGGAACAAACATCAGTTATGTGACGTCGAAGATCCTGCAATGTTTGCGGAAGGGTCGCATATATCAGCCCTTCTATGTGTCCCAATAAGAGGAAGTCCAATGGGGTCATTTAGGTGAGCGCGGGGGCACTCTACGAAATCACCATACCCGATGACTATATTCTGGAATGTCGCCATTAGGTACTGCTTAACGTTTGAAATCTTGTGCGGAGGGGCTCCTTCATGTTGGAACCATATATTTCATTCCGTCCATATTAGGACTGCCAGGAATGTTGGGCGTTCCTCTAAGTTATTCAGCACAAAGTTGCACCACGTGTAATGTCTCTCAGCATCTCTTGACAACAATCCCTGCACAGGTGTGGATCGGCATGGATGAGCGCCTGATTCATTCAGGAATGTCCAAACTTGCTTTTTGAGAGGCCCTAATTTTCACTGATCATTTTTGTGCTGCTCTGAGGATAGAGCGAGAGCGTATGCTAGCACACCTTAAGGTTGCACTTTGAGTCCTACATTACGAGGTCTACGAACTCGAGGTCGGCTGGTCACGCAGCCCGTCTCCTTTAAATTTTTGCGCCGTGTAGGATGTGAGCCTTCATGAAAAGGTTCACTAACTATACAGTCTTGCAGCTGATTTTGCCTTACGCCCACATTCACCTCAAATTAACAACGTCTCCTAATACTCGTTAATGCCAAATTTTGCCATAACCCTCAGACTTAACGTACAACCCAGCAGAAAAACATCCTTTTTACAGTAGTAGTCTCTGGTGAACAAGTATGACGTTCCATTCTCATTTGCATAATGCATGAAATCTGTGTGATTTTTATATCAGACATGGTTGAGTCGTGCTGTATGCTTGGAGAGACGATTTTGCAAGATCAGCAGAAAGTTTTCATGGTTTCTAGAGACATTTAGTAAAACATGCAACCGGTGGGGACAGAACCGTGGTCCTCATTAATGCAAATCGAGTGTGTTTCCCCTGAGCCACACCACAGGCTGGCATTTAGTTCGTAAGGTGGTATTTTCTCGCTTCGCTCGCGTTTCACGACGCCGTAGTGTTCAAAATCACAATCAAAGAATGGACCTTATGCATCGTTTGGGTTCGAGAGTAAAGAAAAACAGCTGTGGAGGAATAAATAAAACGATCGGCCTATAAGAGACTCAGAAATAAAAGCAGTTCTGAGTAAACTGTTTAAGACTGACCAATGGCTGCCTCTCGCAGGTCACGTGTCGGAGGATGTGACGTCACATGCATAAGGTCCATTGTTCATTTTTACATTCTATTTTGAGTATTAATGTGCACAACGTATCTTTTGGTACTAAATCGAGAGTGCTCTATAACTTTCTAATTGACTTTGTTCTCGTATCTTTCACCGTTTACGAGATCGGACAGCTAATTCTAAAATTTGCCGATAGATGGCGTTGAAAGTTGTCTCATAGAGTAGCGCATAACGTTTTTACTTTACCTAGACACCAACTTTATGGCCTAAACTGTCACCGTTTAGAAGTTAAGGGTGGTGTAATTGATATAAGTGCGAACCCTGTTATAGGGGCATCGAATTTAATTCCTTTATTTCTTTTAAGAATTAACCCTCTGAATGCCACAACGGCTTTACCGGCCCGTCATGCAAACTGCCAGACAAACGGCCGAGCGGCCGAAGTGTCGCATGCTTATTTCCTTCCCCTTTTGAAAAGGTGCGGAGCAATCTTATCTTGTTAACAATGATTGTTTCCCCTCCCACTGTCACTCTTGATTGATGTCTCTAGTAAGTGTTCGAGGGCATATGCTTATATTACGTTACTCTTTCTGCTTGCTAACTGCTCAAATGCCTGAATATTGGAAAGTTTTATACCAGGATTAAATTAACAAAATATCGTTTGCTGATATTGAGGAATTCTATTTAGTTTCAATGAATTTCAGAGTGGACATTTTTTAGTGTATATTATTATAAAACCAATATCGGAAAGTATGTAAACAAAATGTGCTGAATTTTTAGAAATAAAAATTGCGTTTATAGTATTTCTTTTTCCAAACAGTATTTTAGTCTTAATTATGAATATAATGACTTAAATATTCGTACTTTAAAAAGTCTTACTGATAAAATCTAAAATCCATTAATTTTTTTAGCAAATTGTGTTTGTAACAATATAAAGTATTTTTCAAAGCTAAATCTTTTTCCTACCAATACTTTAAACCGTCTAAATTATAAATGGAGTGAATTAAATATTCGTACTTCGACAAAGTCTTACGGATCATTTGAATATTGGCAGATATTAGATATTCAGAGTGCTGTTCAAGTCAGAAAATGTAATTTTTAAAACAATAATGCAATTAAAAGTTCGTGTTGATTAGAATACCCAGGGTTTAATTGTCACATTCATTAAAATTCGACATTTTTATTTTCTTCGTAGCAATTACATTTTGTGTTTAATAACAATCGTGCGCCTTCAAATCCTATTTGTAAGGAAAAGGACATGTTTTGACTTCGCTACTTTTAGCGGTATACGAACAATATTTATAAATAGTAAGTTTCACCTAAAAAGAGAATATCATGCCTAAGAAAATATTCCCTGTCCGGTGTCGCCTTTTTTGTTCTGCTTTGTAATCTTAAATTCTGTAATTTTTAGCAAATTTTTATTTATTTACTTGAACTTTTTTTCTCTTTTAGATACTAATAAATAAATCCGAGCAATTGCTCTGGAAATAAATTTCTTTATAATTAAATAAATCAAAATTATTTTAGGTTTTAATAAATTTAATATATTACTTGCTTACAGTGAGTTATCTAGATGAGTACATTCTTGAAATTAAAAAAAAAATACAACTCTTAAATTATCAAATTTTTCCGACGCAGCAATGATTTTAAAATGGTACCTTCATGCTCATTAAAATCTAATATCATGTTTTCGCATCAAATTTGTCTTTTACTGTTATAATCATATACAGCAGTAAAAAATAAAGCTTTTAGAAAATATATAGTTTTATCACAATTTGTAAACGACCCTTTTCAGTCAGCAAGAGTTTGGAGACGGTAACAGAACCCCCCAAGACGCAAATTACCTCTTGCTTACCAGAAGGGGGAGGGAAATGTTTACCTACTTTCAGTTCTGTCTTCGGACGTTCTGGGTTTTAAAAGAAATAGATTTCAAAGCACTTTCAGAGGGTTAAAGAAATAATATTTCTTTCTTTTTTATGTAATTTCTTTTCTCTCTTCTTCCATATTCTTCCTCATGAAATGCGTCTTCTTATTAATATAGTGAAGTGAAATGAAGTACCTTTAAAGTTAGCCTTGGAATGAGTTCCAAATTTTATTGACCAAAATATCTTGAAATCTGTATTGATTTCGCACGTAACTCTATTAAAATTAAAAGCGAATAGGTGTGTGCTTGCGTATATTGGTTCTCTACATAGTAGGACATTGAACAAGAGCTACCAAATTTGGCACATATATACTTTGGAGTGTGTGAATGTGCAAATAGAAGCCCATTTTTGAAATGTTTATAAATTAATATTAATCCAATTTTTGGAACTTTTCATCGATAATTTATGGAGATATTATCACGCAAATGTTATCTTTCCTACTTTTCAAAATTCCGAAAAAAAATTATCTTTTTGATGATATCGATTTAAATATCGCGTATTTTTTTCTTGATTTCTACAATTTTTAAAATTATCTTTATGCAAAGTTAGTAGTTTGTATATCATAGTATTTCATTATTGAAAAGGATTTTAAAATCACCTGTTTTAGTCCCGTTTTTGCCAGCTATGGAATACTGTTCCTGTTTCTTTATCCAAAGTCTTTAGTAGAAAGTGAAGTTACAACACCACGAACGATAACGTGCAATTAAATGTTAAATGACGCGGACAATTCTGCTTTTCAAACACATACGACTTCACATGACTCTATTAGGGTGGTCCATGTACTCAATAAACAGTGCAGGTGTAAGGGCTACTACAATAATTCGGCGTAAAAGTTTATTAAAATTAAATGTTCAAAAAATACTTTGTTGAAGGACCCATGAATATTAAAATATACATAAGACATTTATTTGAAATTAGCCGCAACCAATATTCCATATAATAGAAATTGAATCTTTTTTTAAATTTTAGTTTCTGCAATTCCATGAGCTATTTTTATATTATTCGGTAAGGAAATTTAACTTTTTTTGCAGCAACTAACAGCTGATTCTATGAGAGATGGCGAGTTCTAAATTAACATGATCATTGCCCAGTCGTGGCTTCATTTTTAAGATGTACCAATTTAATTGTAACTAGCGTCTCTGCCCTCTGCTTACTAACGCTCGCCAATCCTGAGAAGGATTGCTATGAAAACCTTGCTGGCTCCGCTCTCTGCCAAGCTATTTTTTGCCAATCTCACCATAATCGCAGCAACCGATAAAAAACTCCCTAAACGAAAAAATGTTTTAGGATTAAAAATGCTTTATACTTATTTCTTATTTATAGTTAAAATAAGTTCACATTTAGAAGTTTTTGAAATTTTCAATTTAATCTCATCATTTTTTTAAAAAAATGTCATTCCAAATAATTTAGGTTTTTGCATTTCCAGAAAAAAAATTCGTTAAGCTAATAGCCGTTTATTTAAATTTCTGAATTTTTTTCTTCCCTACTTCAATACGTTTAGATAGTGAAATCATTTAATCCATCATTTGCTACAGATGCTGCCAAATACCCTTGCTATATAAAGCGTTTTTAGGGAATTGCACAAGAGAAAAATTTATATAGATTTTTCTCTGTAGATGCTGCGAGATAGAAAGAAATTATGTTGGATTAGGAACTTATTTGAGTGCAAAATTTCTTCCCTGTACTTTCATGAGAGAACATTGTTGGTACATAATGTATGCGAATTAATCTAATTTGCATAAATTAGCATGCAATAATTCTAAAGGACTTATTTTTCTTATGACTAACCTTAAATTTTTGAGAAAATTCGTTTTGTTTTTTAAATTTCAAGTGATTGATTTAATCTTTGAGAAATTCTTTAAGCGATTGAGAGTTTTGTTCTTTTACTGATAATCATTCGAATTATTTTGCCAACTGCACCCCCGAATTTCAATCGTTTCAGAAGATTAATTTACCCTTCAGAGAAATTTGGAAAACTATGAAAATCTTGCTATTATTAACGTATTTTATAATACATGAAATGTATACTATGCTATAACTAAATGAAATTAAGGAATAAAGTGGATAGATCATAAATTGCATTAAAGTGACACTTTTAACATTGCTTCACTAGTTACTATATTGTTTGCTACACTTGCTTGTCACATACTTTCCACTATAGTTTAAGAAAAGATTTGATTACTCTTTAGCTCCATTTCCACAGCATGTATTATGCGAGAAAAAAACAGGGGAGGGAGGCGTTAAAAACAGAGATCTCTTTTCTCAGCAATCCCAAAGCTAAATGAATAAAGAGCAGTGAAGAAATGATTTACTTCCATCTCGGATTCTACGCCTTTCCACCAAACAGATTTAAATACCTTTAGCAGAAGTTGAACGATTTCTGAGAGTCAGATGGGACATATTTCCCTGAAAATGCATGCAAAAGAAGTCTTCTTTCGCCAGCTTCAGATTTACGCTTTATATTTCCTTGGAGGAGAATATGGAATACTTTTCGGGAGAAAATAACATATATTTGTTCATTTTATTCTTATGAACTGAAAGTAAACGTGAGCATAAACCATATTTGAAGTTGAAAGCGACCCAGCAGACGGAAAGCATTTATGCTCTTCCACGAGTGCCATTCCATAAATTATGCTGGGGAATTGCTTCCATGCTGCTTCCGGAATCCACTCGAATAGTTTTGTCACGGCGAGGACCAAAATTATTGTATGTGTTCCATCAGCCGATTGTTAGGCAATCTTCTGCAGTTGAGCATTTCCTCGAATCATCATTCTATTTGGAAGTTCCTAAACCAACTATTTTTTGAAGTGAAGGCAAGAAATTCGTAATCAATATTGGGGAATTAATTCGATTTCAGCTTGGTTCTAGAAAGAATCGGACGTAAAATTGCACATAAGCACCACATCAATTTGAACTGATTTCAAAGTGAACCTTTGGGATCATAAAATACACAAATGATGATTCTACTTCCCAAAAAAATATTTAAATTTACAATTACTGTTATTTGCAAGAAAGTGCTGTATGTAAATACAATCCATGAAAGTGCAAATTTCTGGGATCCTTATTGTTGCTTCAAGGAAATATAATGCGAAGATGTATTTAACCCTCTAAACGTTTCTCACGTATTTTCCGTTTCTCATATTGCGCTCAAAAGCAGGTAATCATGTTCATGTGTATAATCTCTTAAACTACTATCCACTGTTAAAAATATCCGTTTCTTTCGGACTTTTTCCGTATATTTGACGGTTTAAAGCTGTTTTGTTGACAAAACGGTTTTTCACCGTTTTCCGCTCCAACCATAAACGGTTTAAAACTGTCAGTTACGGTCATACGGTATTGCTTTCCGTACGTTAATTTTCCCTTTACTTAAAGCATTTTAAGATTATTTTCTACACTTGCTCTTATTTTTCAGCAATTATTTTATGGTTCTGAACATCGTGCGAATAAAACTGCGATTCGACTTTATATATACACGTGTTCTGGTCACAGTTGATTTTTACACCACTAGGTGGCGCCACTAGAGTTATAGTGACCTTTAACCTCAAATAGATTTTTTTACCATATTGTATGAAGTCCCCGGTGGGCTAGTGGTTAGACCGACAGCCTGCCAACTCTTTGAAGGCGGGTTCGATCCTCGACTCGGAGGAGTTTGAAGTTTTGACACCATTTGCATCGAAATCGTCCAAGTAAGTTCAATTAAAAATTAGATTAATTGAACTAATTGAAATTAATAATTTAGCCTTGATTAATTAATATTCCTAATTGATAATAATCAAGATTTCTAATTAATTGACTTTCCAGATAATTCGTGAAATGATGAAAATCTCTAAGTTGGAAAGATGACGTCACTCACACACTTTAGTTCACATCAGCACGTTTCCACTCAACTCAGTAGATGACGTCACTTTGTGCGCAGGAGAAAAACATCTCAACTCCCCCCTTCTGCCTACCATATTACGCTACATACTACTCGTAATTTTTATGGGGGAAAACTTGATCTCATATGGTAAAAAACCGTTGTGACTACGGATTTACTTCGTAGCTTTTACGGTTTTGCACAACCAACCCAGCTGCCAGTTTAAAACCGTAAATTTTACGGGATTTTTTTTACAGTGTGGTTGAAATACTCTTAAGATATGAGACACTTGATTAAATACAATTAAGATCCAATTATTCACTTTAAATGCAATTTTTGAGGTTTTAAAAATAGTACCTCAAAATAGCTAACTGCTCAGAGGATTAATCTCTACTAATAATAAAGGGAAATGAGCGTGAGTGTTTTGGCGCTCTAGAAGGCAGATCGCTGAACCTGGAGCTACGAAATTTGGCACAAAATACTTTGGAAGGTGGGAATGGGTACCTCGGAGCCTTTGTTTTTGAATTTTTAATAAAATTTTAATTAATTAAAAATTAAGCGAAATTACGGAGTTTTTCCTTTACAACTTCCTAAAATATTTGCGCATAAAAATAATTGTTACGCCATCCGAAAGTATATTATCTTTTCAATGATATCAATTAAGTTGCCGCACAATTTTTTCTCTAATTTTAATAAATTAAAAAAAAAATTGGCATAATATACAACAATACTTTTCATTGGTGCAACGCAATTCAAACCGTTTGCATTGTTTAAACAACATTTATTTGCTTGTTTCTCTACCATTGCTTAAAGTTAAGGTAGTATTTTAATGTTTAATGCTGTGATTTAAATACTTTATTTTCGTCCAGCTAACATTTTGCTGAAAGTAAAATGTGCTGCCCATTTAAAGTTAAAATTAAATGCATATTTTGCAAGAGAAATAAGAGAGTGAAGTTGATGCCGACAATGGGTAATTGTATGCCACATGACACAGACAGTTCCTTGACTCCATTAGGAACATTCATGCAAACAACGAACAGAATAAGTGTAAGGCTACTGAAAGAACATGGGTTTAATGTCTAACAAAATTTGAAATTTAAAATACTTTGTTAAGGGAACCATGAATACCAAATTATACATAAGAGATTTAGTTGATATTATAATCCCGGTGAACAAGTTGGTCGTCAAAGGTGGATAGTACAATATAAAATCAAAAGTGACCTTTCCTTGAATGGAAAATAATAGAAAATAAATCTTTTCATGAAAATAATTGGCTGAGGATTAATTAATTGTTTTCCATGAATGCTAGTTGAACAAAAGTTATTAATATATATTTCCTTTCGTACAGGGAACGGCGTTGGCGTCGTAGATGAGTTCGAACATCGGAATCGGTATGTCGTGGATTCGAAATACGATTCCACAAATATGTTGCGTTTTATAAAGTTCAGGTGAATGTCAACTAGAACACTGGAATATTAGGATATGAATGGGAATGAAAACAAAGATTCTCCCCTCTCTGTCAAAATGTAGTAAATTCAAAGGTTTAGAATCTGTGGAACGATGTAAGTGTCCAATACACTAAGTAGCTGAAAAACACGTTGAATGTTTCCGGCAGTAACACTAGTATCGGGATAGTGACTGGAGAATGTAGAAAGTGTGTTGAATTCGTTTGTGCATACATAACATTGAACTTTTACATACAAACAAAAATATTGAAATTGGTTTGAGGTAATATTACAATATAAATTTTGAAATAGTCAAACTGTTTAGTGAAAAATGAATCGTACTAAAAGAAAGTAAATGTGTGTGTGGAGAATTGAAGAAGATAATGGATAAACCATAGAAATTGAAAAGAAAGTAACTACCACTAATCAGCAAAACGCTTTAAGAACCCAAAAATTGACATTAAATTTATTTTTCGCTCTTTTGTAAAATTTGCAGTTTAACACAAGGTCCATTAACCCCCTAACCGTCACGTCCGTCATATTGACGACCATAGGATTATCGCATTTTTAGGCTTATAAACTAACATTTAATCATTAATTAGCTTTATAATTTGACACAAAAATTACGTAGAATCATTAAGCATCTCAGTTATTCTATGTCTTCTTAGATGAATGAAAACGACAGTCCCTTTCCAAAACAGGAGCGGTCATCTTATTTGATAGTATAAGAAGAAGAAGAAGAGAAGTCTCTGAAGGGGTTAATTAATCATAAGTCAAATATAATCCTTCTGTTTTTCCTTTAGAATGGGTAAATTTTGAGATAAATACTGATTCAAGTGTGGTCCTAATCATTTTCTTTAAGCTTTCAGGCTCTTTCTTTAACTTTTCTGGTTCTTTCCTAAAATAGCCCTCGTGCTATAAAGAAACCGCGCAGTAACTTATCTAATTTAAACATCACCTTTTCGTTGCGAGAATTTTTTTTTGTATTGTAATCATGCGAATGGAAAGAAGCTAATGTTGGTATTGAACATACATCACAGAAGCAAACAATAAGTTAGCAATGACCATTCGCGACAGGTACCCAAGAGGAAGATGGCCTGCCAACGTATTCGTGAGGGGCTCCTGATTTACATACGAAAGCTCCCTGGTACTGGTGGGCGAGTTCTCTCCACCATCTTGGATTTCTTAGTTTTTTTTGAATATCTCGAAAACTATTCAGTTTTCAAATTACATGTGATTTGACAAATTAAAAATCATAATCAAATCATAAAAATCAAATTAATGCTTTTATTTTCTTTTAGCTATAAAAGCTTTTGCCAAAATTGTTCTCAAAATGCATGACTTCAGAAAGAAATTTTAAAAAATGAAAGATAATTTCTGAGAGTTTTTTTTAAAAATAATCCCTTGTTTAAGAGATAAAAATTATATATTCCTATTCACGACCTTAATTCTTATTCAATGCAAATTGGACCGATGTAAATTGGACATAATCCGTAAGAGGAGAAAATTAATCGGAAACATTAAAAAAGAATGATGAACATATGTCTAGAATGATTAAAATCTTTCGAAGCTGAACCATCAATAAAACTATGATTTTTAGATGAAAGAAGTAAATTCTTTTTATATTTTTTTTGGAAATGCTCAGTAGAAATTTGAACTTTAAAATTTCATTTTAAAAGACATAAAAGGAACCAGCATAAATAAAAAATTATTAAAAAGGAAGACTTAATTATTTTTATACTTTTGAATTCAGAAATGAAGAAATATTTAGCGGTTTTAGGATTAGCAGCTTGCTACAAACGTCTAAAGTACAGCAAAGACCGTAACTCTAACACATTTAATTCAAATGAAAGGAAAATTGAGCAAAGCATTGATCGTCAAAAGTGCCGCAAACATAAGGAATAAAAATCGTTTTAATTCCTTAAACACAAATCCAAGTGAAAAGAGTGAAAGTAAATAAATTGTGAGAAAAAAATATCTAACGATCTTTTTAATGCCTTCATTTAGAAACATTCGGAAAAAAACAGTTTAAAAACATGGTTGCTAAATAAAGAAGATAATTTTCACTTTTCTCTCTGGAATGGATCCCTAGAGTGAAATCTGCAGTGCTCCAATCAAAGCTGTGTTCTTACTTCTCACATTCTTTTTTCAGTCACTCGCTTCTGAGCATTCTAAATATTATGGATTTTGGAAAACGAGACGCAAAGATTTGCGGGTGATTCTCGTAATTGGATATGCACGGGTCATTAAGCAAAATGACCGCAATTTCGAAACGCCGCAAATAGTTAATATTTGTCAAATTCTGAATGAAAAGAAGATAGTCCCTATGCTTTCATTATTATGAAGTTGCTTAACGTTTTTAATGAGAGTTTGGTAAGTTGTTTTGGAAACTGAATCAAGAAAAAATAAATTCAGCTTCTTCCTTAACCCTTTGGGTTCATACTTATTTGAAAAATTTTTGAGATTCGAACAGATTTAATTTGATGAACGGAATAGTATGTAAAATCAGTAGATTTCGTGCGAGAATTATTTTATTCGACCGATATGATATATGTAATAATTAGAATTGTAAATCAAACATAAATTTATAAAAGAAACAGCATGAAAATTAATAAATTCAAGAAATCACAAAGAATCTTGGTTTGCCTGTTTACAAAGTTTTTACTTTGTAATTCACTATAGTCATCATCATCATATTTCGCAAAGCCCCGTCTTTCATTAAAACTTTCTTTATTACTTTCATAACCCCATCGGGGGCACACTGTGAGTTCGCGGAGGAGAGGCTGCCGTATAAGTAAGCAGACTCTTGTCAACCCGATGGCACAATAATGGTGGTGTGGCTCCTTGGGCCCACTTCCGATGACGGGTCACACCCAGGTAAAGCGGGGGGTTGTTGCATGAGCCACTCGTAATGGGGGCTTTTATGCAAAAACCACAGTGCCTGACTATGTGTTGCGGCGGCCGGTCTTTCAGTTATTTGCCCGGATGCTTAGGCAGGGCGGGTGATGTTCCTTTGGTCTATCACTTTCATAAAGCCTATTACTTATTTCTGTCATTATAGTGGAATGTATTAAAATCAAGGTTCTTTGAAACAAGCACTGGAAGGAAAATTCTGCTGAAATCGACATCAATTACTCTTGCATGAACAAGAACGTCCGTGTTAAATATTGTCTATGCTTGAATGACGAATTAAATTCGTCATCGGTAACTTAGGTGGTGCATGACGAGTCTCAGCCGTCAAACGTATCCAATGAGCTGTTGTTTATGCCACTGAAATGTTAGTATCAGAAATGTAAAACAATTAAAATTAGTAAAGAGATTACATGACATTATAAGGATACTGCATTTACATTTTAATTCCAATGCAAATGTAAAAAAAACTATAATTGTCAGATTAATAAGAAAAGAAATGTGGAACATCAACAACAAATAAATTAGAAAATTTATTTACTTGTAACTCCTTTTGTAAAGCTATAAAAAAATCCTAGGACGGCTTGAATACCTGTGTTTTTTATATCATTCACAATACACTATCACTAAATACTTTGTCGTTTCAAGACAATAATAAATGAAGAAATATCATTACTATGTTGGTGGGACAATATATGAATAAAACACAATACTAGCAAAAGGAAATAAGATAACAAGTAATTTGTTCATTATTTGCATATTTTTAATGTGTTTATTCCTTGGAAATTAGTGTTTTAAAATATCAGGTAAATAAAATATGATGCTACATTCGTTGCCGCTTATCACAGGAAACTTAAAACACAAAATATTATGTATAAATATAATCTTTATTCTCAATTTTTTCTTAAATTATGTTTCCCCTCTTGTCTTTAAGAAGATTATATTTATAAATGCTGAAAGCTGGTTTCAACAACCAAGAAAATTATATATTTAATCATCATATTATGCACTCTTCTAAACTTTAAAAATATAAAAATGATTCCTCTAATTTGAACCGCAAAAAAAGAGTTATAAATATCCCGATAAAATTAAAACTGAATTCTCAGGTACTCTGAACCACTTAGTTAATAGCTTTCACGAAAAGTTTCCTTGCTGGCATGAAACTACTCTAAATATATTTTCCGCCTCTTGTTTTAATTTAAACTTATATTTTCCTATAACTAAAACAGGCATTGTGTTGTTCTTCCCACAGATAGCTACGTCGTCAACTTTCAAGAGATCGAACGGTAAAAAGTACAACTGACGTCGAGAAGCTCAGTCGGCGAACTGAGAATTCTTCACTTTCAATGAAAGGCACAATACCGTCATTTGCGACTCAGTAACGACTGCGCGTCGCTGGCGACCGAAAATTCAAATACTTTTTTTCCTCTGTGATCATCAAGTACTTATCAGGGAAATATGTCAACTGAAGAAAAGTTTTATGTCATAGGCATAAGGTAAACTTTGATAATCATCAATATGCAGGTGAAGTTAAGGATGCAAATGAGCAAATTATGTTGTGTTTGTAACTTCCAGAATTGCCTTCATTAAAACGACAGAAGATTTAATTAACTCTTTGATTTAACAAACTTATGTATTAAATTTCTCATCAATTTAGGTGATGGTCTGGTGAAAAACGAAACTATTTGCTCGTAAAACAGTATTTTATCTACTTTTTATACTAATTTTGTTAAGTTTCGTATAATTTAAATGCAAACTCTGTATGTTATAAGCAAAAAACAAGCGGGAAAATTTGGGATGTTTTATTGAAACCTTTGTATTTTCCCGAATATACATGCTATTTATACGAAAATGCACGTGAGCAATGTGCATAGCAATTAAGAGAATTAATGAAGGTTTCAAATCATTATCAGCATCCTGTGAAACGGGGTGATCCGAAATCCCCTTTCGTCTTCATCGATTCCTGGTTGGAACCATTAATGCCCTTATGTCTGAGTCTCCATTTGAAGATGTGTACGATACTCGATTGTACGAGGGCAATTCGGAAAGTAACCTCCGAATCGCTGTAAAAAACAAACCAGAACAAAGGGAAAAAAGATTATTTACATATCAAAGGTACAACTCTCCTCTATTTTTCAACATAGTCTCCCCCATTATTCAAGCACTTGTCGTACCGTTTTACCAATTTACCAATTCCTTCTGCATAAAAAGCGGCCGCCTGCGATTTTAACCAATGTGTCACAGCGTTTTTAAGTTCCTCATCGTCAGCGAAATGCTGTCCCCCAAGCCACTTCTTCATTGCAGTGAACAGATTAAAATCAGAAGGAGCCATGTCCGGGCTGTAGGGAGGATGTTGAAACACATCCCATTTGAATTTGCGCAAAACCTCTCCTGTTCTTACAGCAGAGCTCCTGTTCCTGTTATCGTGCAGAAGCACAAGCCCAGAACTCAGTAGGCCGCGACGTTTGTTCTGGATGGCTCTTTGCAGTTTCTTCAACGTGCGAAAGTAAACTTTGGAATTGATTGTTGCTCCACGTGTCTTGAATTCGATAAGCAAGATTCCTTGAGCATCCCAAAAGACGGTAACCATCAGCTTCCTTGCTGACAAAGTTTGACGGGCTTTCCTCAGCCGGGTTGAAGAATCGGTATGACCCCATGCCATAGACTGTTGTTTTGTCTCCGCATTGACATGCGTTACCCAAGTTTCGCGCGCGTCACCAGTCACTATTCTGTTCAAAAAGACCTCCCCATCCGTGTGGTATCGGGAAAGAAATTCTAAGGCATCGCCCATTCCACTGGTTTTGTGGATCTCCGTTAGCATTTTTGGTACCCATCGAGCACAGAACTTCTGGTAGCCTAATTTTCCCGTTACTGTCTCATACAAAACTGTCCGAGAAATGTTTGGAAGGTGTTCTGAAAGTTGGAGATTGTGAAATTACTGAGCAAACGAATTTTTTCATCGACTTTTTTGATGAGATCAGCACTCACTACAGACGGCCTTCCACTCCGTGATTCGTCATGGATGTTTGTTCTTCCGTCCTTGAAAAAGCGTACCCATTGACGCACTACACCTTCACTCTTAATGTTTGGCCCGTATACGGCACACATTTCACGATGGATATCCGCTGCTGACAGTCTTTTGGCCCAAAGAAATCTTATCACTCCTCGCACCTCACATTTCGCGGGATTTTCTATGGCTGCACACATTTTGTCACGTTATAACTGGCAAACGCTTGGCTCTACGACACTCCTTCTCGCAGACTGGAAGCTTACTGAATCACAGATTGCTCGTGCATTCGATTGAAGGCGCTCTGAACCGTACTTCCAGCGCCACGCCCAAACGGCGGTTAGTTTCCGAATTGCCCTCGTATATTAAACGATTTTCCATAATTGATTTTGGACAATAGCATTTATTATTTTATTAGCAATTGCAAACTTCACGCATTTTCCGAACTTTGACTAATTATTGCACACCAGTGTATAATCAGTTTATTATTCAATGATTGAAACGATTTATGAAAGCTAGTAAATCAACCGCAAAGGAAGAGCCGAAGAACTTACATAATAATATAAATAATAATTTTATAGTATAAACTTATGGGTAAATTCTGGAAATTTCATATTATTCCATGAATTTCGTACAATACATAACTGGCATAAGCGTTCTACTTGATCAAATCCGTGAGCACAGCTAATCCACAAAATTCTTCTACAAATTCCGGGCAAATAAAGAGGACTTTAAGACAAAATAGCAGAATCTCCAATATTTTAGCATCTTATGAGTTGAACTCCACTTTGCACAAATACTTAATCCCTGCATTTCGTTCAATATATGTCCATTTACGTCATTTACGTTTATTACAAAATGCGATAAGCTTTTTAAAAGCCAGAACAAGAAACTGAGTTCATTATGAAAGAGAGTATAAAATTTCTTACGCATCTAGAACCAGATTATTTATTAAAGAAATGCAGAAATAGAAGAGATTTTCCGATTCAAATTTTATACCTTTTTTCGCCTAGAAAACACATGACAGCATCTGTCTACATCTGAAAGTTTTATTTATCGGAAAACTTAACATCCAGCTCCTACAATCCAGAAGGTCTACATCAAATCAAAATGCTTCTGAATATTCTTGATATTTCTTTCACACTTTTTCCAAACACCTTTGAATTATTTTTAATCGAGAACATTTTATTAAGGTTCAAGTACGTAACTCTTTTATCATAGCAGCATGAATAGAACCCTTACCCATGTACACAGAGATGAGAATGTATTACTCCAGATTTCCCAGCATTGACTTGTTAAATGCATGTAACTCCTTGCCTGTTAAGCCTCCTTTCTGTTAACAACTTGACAGTAATTTAAGTCCAAATCCTGGGAGTTAACCTCTGTGATGGAGAACTTAATACAAAAAAACGTAAGAAAGACTGAGTTCTGGTCCGCGCCGTAGATTTTTCTTGAAAACGTCGGGATAAAACCATAAAACAAATATTCCGTATTAATATGCAATTTACTTATTTATCTCTTTAATACAAAATTTAGACAGAGTAATATAATGGTTACAGAATAGATAAATCACAAGCTACCGGTAACCTTGTTGCATGCGATGAACTTGTGATTTATCTAATCTGTAACTGTTATACTACTGTGTGTAAATATTGTATTAAAGAGATAGATAAATAAATTACATATTAATACGAAATACTTATTTATGATTTTATCACGACATTTTCTCAAAAAATCTACGGCGTGGACCAAAAGTGCGCCTTTCTTATGTTTTATTTAGAGTAGCGTTTCATGGCGTCATCAGTTGACAGTATATAGAATTACATTTCGCGTATGTGCAGTAAAACATTATTTACTACAAATGCTCATATTTCCCTTAATATTCAAATTTTTGAATTCAAATTTCGATACAATGTTTCTTTTACGTATTGTCAAGTATACTGTAAGTTTCTTGCATTTCGAAAGAAAACTCTGCATGTTATAATCGCAAAGCATGCGTAGTTTGAAATTTTCAATTTAATATCGATATTTACTTATATTCCGATAAATATTTTTAGTGTCCCAATTTGGACCCTAGTAATACTTCTCAAGCTCTTTAAAATGACACCATAATCAACCTCCTAGCTAAACGCGTTTCCACGCTACACTTATTTCTAACCTTACATAAAACTAATTCATAACAATCACGAGCATGCACCTACACTATACGATGACGTCACAGTCAAACAAAATACAATGCGACAAATTCTAACGGATATGATCTATCAGTTGTGGGGGCAACTATTTTTTCGCATCATTAGTTATTAGCGATTAAAATCTGACGGTATTTTGTCACACGAGAAAGTTCGACCGACTATCAATGTAACAAGTGGGAAGACGTTTTCACGTCAGTATCAGGGAAAGGACTCATTACTCAGATTTCTTTACGTATTCGTTTGTAATATATCTGCTTCTATAGATAGAGAAATAAACCCCCGATGAGAACAACTTAAATCTATTACGCTGTTGCAGGTTTCCATATCTGCGAGGGCTATTCTCGGTTGAGGTAATTGTTAAGAACGGATTTCTTGAAGTGGTTGCAAGTAGGGAATGCCGAGAATGGAAGACACTCTTCACATATAGGACTTCCGATGCGAACGTTGTTGGAGTGGTGGATCGTCATCGCTAGTCTTGACAGAAGATTGCTCTTTCGGCTTTATTTTGTGAAGGTAATGTGTAAGGGTTGTATTAAAGAATGAAATGATAAAAAAAAACTACTGATTCGATAAAACATGAAAAGAAAGAATGGGCTAAAAAATTGTTGTTTCGTTAGTGAAATTGATATAAGTGAATGATTTTTCGCACTGAAAAACACTATATTATAGAAACCCTTTTGTACAATCCATTGTTTTCAAAGCATTCAACAATATTATTTTTGAAATTCATTTATTTAAAAAATCATAATGAGTTACATAAGATTAAATAATATAATAAGAATACAATAATTAGAAAATTAATTTATAAAAATTATAATTAATTTCTTATAAAACTATAATTAATTACTTAAACTATAATTAATTTCTTAATTATAGTTTGAGAAAATCAATTTTTTACAGAATACTTGTTAAGAATAAAATGGCTTAAAATGTTCGATTCTATTGTAAATATTTGCTTGTATAATTACTCATAGTTTAAGTTTCATAAATCCCGCAAAATCAGAGTAAAAATTTTCTCTTTATATAAATTTCTAACTACCCTTTAGATTGAGAATTAAATTTCCCCAATACTTCTTCTCAGAACTAATGATATACGAAAAAGATTTCCCTCTTTTTCAAGTGAATTTGAATTAATCATTTGCCGTCCTTATATACTGCCCGTGAAATTTCTTATTCCTGATTCCCTTCATCAGTGAAACGCGGGTCGAACACGTGCGTTGAGATGAAATAGGATAAGTGTTTGATTCTACCTATAAGTTGATTAAAGGCCTAAAGGATTACCACACTGACGGGAGACCGAATTTCAAATGGTTCAGTCATTTAACTTTTCTAATATTTCTTAAACACATGTGAAAAAAACTCACTGATGTTGCAAGTGTGTTACTCGTAAGTGAAAGTCTGCTATACAAGGTGTTTAATTTGGAAACCTAGGATTAATCATAATAAAACTAATAACCCTTTCTTTACTGCAGCTTGCCCTGCTGTAGCGCCGACGTTGATCCGAATCCCACTCAAAAGTGTACACACTACGCAAGGAAAGTAGGGTGGAAGAAAAAAATGCTTTTCTTTTTAACTTATACTAGTGCGAAAAAGTTTCCTTTTGATGCAAAAAATACAAAAATAAAATTTGTTGGCAATAGGAAGATGTCTTGAGGTGCCGCAAGTACTATCAAGTTTCATAAATATAAAATAAAATTTGTTCTATTTCAGTCTTTTTCTCTAATTTCTTATTTGCAGTATAAAAGTCCAAATCAAATATTTATTCCATTTTATTAATATACCAAACGTTTTTAGGGGGTTTAAAACCTATTGTTAATGTATAAAAATATTAATTAATAACCAGAAACGTACAGGAAATCGACTATGAATAAAACGAAAATATGCCTTTTTTCTAATCTGGAATTTTATCTTTTTTATAGGGGGCCGCGAGGATTCTTGATTATTTGGGATACTTGAGACACCCCTTTTTCTCTACAGCAGGTTTATTTTTTTCTTAAGTTGAAAACATCTTAATACATTTATATTTCTACATATGTGAAAAAGAAATCAAATAACATGGTGCCATTCTGAAAGAGTCTTGAAGAATAGTTCTTTTGTTACTGTCTGAGGTATTAAATCTTAAGGTGTTTGAAATAGGGGAGCAGCGAGTAGTATGGGTCACTTAAAAAAATTACATATAAATTTATATTTTTAGTTGGAATATGCTATAACTGTTCAAAACCTTTCTTTGAACTTTTCTACATGCTGATTATATTAAACAAATTTTTTTAAGCTATGCAAATTAGTTGCCATATGTATATGGCAACTAATTTTTAAATCGATAATTCTCAAAAATGATCAATTAGGTGTAAAATATGTCAGGTAGTATGGGCCACACTAAAAATCACAGGGTTTAATATAATAACGAATAATATTTCTACCTACAAATGGATATATTTTGATTCTGCATCCAAATTGCAATGGCAGAATTATTTTTTTACATTTCCATAATTGTCTTATTAGTTATTTAAACTCAGTTACATATTAGTTATTTAATTATTTTTTCTTCTTTGCATAGTACTTCTAAATGTACCGTAATGTTCGGATGCAGCCGTTTAGACAATTTATTTTTCAGAATACTTGCAATTCAAATTAGTTTAGTTTATTTATATTAGCATCCTATTTTGAAGCATCACGACGGATATTTTGGACGATCCTTGTGATTTTGAGCTGCGATCAGATGACCAGGAAACGCCTTAGCTGGCATCCCTCCACTCTTCAAGCTTCCGCGTTGCACCACGAGCCCCCCCCTCACTATAGAAAGTTTTATGGCATCCGCAAATCACTCACCTCTATCCTCGGCTTCAGGCTTCTTCTTGAATTCATGTCTTTTTTCCCAAAAATGTATGTTTTACTCACATGGCCCGTACTACCCGAACGATATTAAAAAGAATACATAATGACGTCTAAAGCCAGTTAGAGGCAGCAAGATGGAACCTGTATGCCATAATCTAAATAATTTAAGCTAAATAATAACACTAGTTTCATAATTTTATTATTTCCCATAAAAATGCTAAGAGTCGTCAAAAATTATACGAAGTAACCACGTATAGGGTCACAAACACAGAAAATTTCCTGGGGGACGAAACGGAGAAGTTATGTCAATATGTATCTGCATATGGCAGACTGTTGCTATGGCTGTACTCTAGGTAAAATAATGGGTTACCGTCAGGCCCTAGCAAAACTCGGTGGCCCATTCTACCCGTCATTCTCAAACTCAAATTTCTTCACTGAACTATGAAACGCAACACGCTCCAAATGGTGTTAGCTTCAGAAAAAGTCGAGAACAGAACAATCCCGCTACTTAATATCAGGTACTAACTAATATTGAAAAATCGGTACCACACAGGAACAAATTAAACAAACTGGAACTTTTTCACCTAATTCTGCACATCTCTTCACTTTTTTTCTCGACCTTGAGGGGAAAAAAGTCCCTTGCTTAAATTTGTAATGAAGGGATTTTAGTCTACAACCCAACAACCATCATTAGACAACTTGTAGAATAACACTTTATTTCATGGAATACCTAGTGAATATATTGAGAGAAAATTATCAACTTATTACCCACTTCCTCCGTTAATTCGAGAAATACCTAGTTATTTTACGAAATCAGTGAAATATAGCACTTTGCTGGTGACGTACACAATTTATCATTTGTCTATATTCACAAGATTTTTTTTACTGGTATTAATATAATTTAATATTTTTGTATTTTTCTTTTAATAGTGGAACAATATACTTTAGGGTCTCATTATCTCTCTTATTTAAAGATTTTGCAATTAACTGCAAGTTTAGTTGTTTTGATATAATATTTATCTCTATTTCTCTTAAATGCATGTAACAGAAATATAATTACAAAATTATTAGTGTATTTATCGTGAGTTGTTTCGAATACAATATTTCTGAAAAATTTAACACCGTACATACACGATAATAGTGCAGTTCAAATATAATTAAACAATCATTATTTTAGAAACATTTTCTATTTCTTTTTTGTTTCAGTCAACAGACAAACATTTCAACAGTTAAAGAAATATTGTTATCATGTAAGCAATCCAAGGCAGATTATTGTTTTTCGTCATTTCTAATCCTAACATCGCTAGATAAACCGTGAAAACCATTTCCTCTTAAGAAGTTATGAAAACAGACTGAAATATATTTTTTATTTTATCTCAGTTGAAAGAATATCTTGATAATGAATGGGAATCCAACAGAAAAAGTTCGAAAACGTCAGTAAGTATAATTTTATTTATAGTCACACTCTCATTTTCATTTTCATGAAAGTTTTTTTTTATGTAATATCTGTGGTTCATAAAACAGTAATGACTAGTGGAAGGTAGTTCAATTAACATTTATTGAAGGAACTTTACAGAAGCTATTTTTTTACTTAAAACATTGAGCCCTTTCCTCAGCAGCCATACAGGCCTCTTTACTCCAAGAGTTCTCCAACTAATCTGATAAAAACCGACGACCTTTGGCATCAACTTAGCCCCTGCGCCAAAACACGTGTATTTGAATTTTATAATTTAATATATTATCAATCGAATATCCTTGTTTTTTTCATTTCCTCTCACTTTCTCACTTAAATCTGGTGTGCCCGTCAAGGTTCTGCCGCAAATTTATTGGCGAGAATCGTTAAAATTCCAGAAACACGACAGGAATTAAGACAAACTTCTGATTTACCAAGCCTCAAATCATCCATCTGCATATATTTTTATATATGAATGGCTCTTATAAAGGTTATTTTTAATGTCATGAGCCAAAAATATTGCCTTGTGAATTCTTCTTATCATTTCCATCTAGATTATATTCGAATCGAAGTTTATACTTTGCGGCAGTTGATTGCCTATAAAAAAATCACCAGACATTCTATTAAGTCAGATTAATTGATTGATATAGAGATACAGCATCAAAGATCCTTTTACTTTGGCGGCTTTTTCTTAGATTAGATTTTATTGCCAGGATTTTGATTTTTGTGGAGAAAACATATCCCAGGAAGCTACAACGAATGCACCACATTTTGAAATAAAAATGAATATGCCGACTATTTAATGTATTCTGTTGCTTTCATCTTGACAAATAGTGCTGAATTCCTAAGGTGTTTTATTTTTCAAATCTATCAAAAATTTCGATTTTTTTTGGAGCTCTGTTTTTCAACTCATAATGAATAACATAACTACTGTCATATTTCTTCATTTTCTTTCATACTTTACACACGAAATTAATAATCTTGACATTCTCGAGAAATATTTCGTTGGTATTTTAAATATTAACACATGAGAATTATAAAAAAAATCCCAATCTTTTTAACAGTGAATTGAGATCTTTCTGAAGTCAAAACTTACTTTTGAAACGAAAACTGACATTGTCTTCTTTATGATTTTTGAGGGGATGCAGGAGTCCCTGTAGAGCCCCTTGGCGATGTTCGCGAAACCTTATCAAACCGTTAAGTCATGCCCGCGTTAAAGCTAACACAATATTAGGTGAATTGTTGCTTGAGAAATTTTAACTTTGAGGGCCATACCGCATGTTTTAAATTTAACTTTTTGTATTGTAATATAGTCATGCTTACTCAATGCTTGTTTCTAAGTTCGCACAGCATCGGTACTGTTGAGCACCATCCCGACAGTTTCAACCTAAACTGACTTTAAGAATAGCTCAGTGAAGCTTACATCAAATTTTATTCATAAGCTTATTTAAGAATTTCTTCTATTTTGGAAAATTTCATAGTTGAAATTTCGTTTCGGAGCTGAAAGGGAGGAAACAGGATCTTGTATGCAAGATTTTGCCATTAAAACAATTGAAAAGACTTGTGAGATTTCTGATTTTCTGACTGAAAAATGGCTTCAACTTTGTCAAAATTAGCTATTTTATCAACTGCCGTTTCAACGAAGAATACAAAAATAGGTTTAAAATCTGTAAACATTATTGAAAATTGTTTTATAAATTGCAATAAACGGAAACGTTATTAGACTTCAAAATCTATTTAGAGCTTTAAACCACATTTATTGCCTAATGCAAAAAATGTCGAAAATCATTTTTGCAAAGATTTAATCCAGGAAAACGTATTTTCTCCGCCATCTAGAAAGTTTGTCGGAAAATTATTTGCATTTCTAAAGAATTGAAAAGATAATTGCCTTGGGTAGTCTTTTCAAGTTTGTAGTCTTCTCTTCAATAGAGGTTAGTAATGAATATCTTCTGCAAGAATATAATTTTTTTTATAGATTTATTATGAAAATCTTTGATTAGAAATATTGAATGTTCATTAATTCTTTGGCATCGGGAATGTCTATGTAAGCTCCATGTGTTGTGATTTCAACGGTTTTTCCTCATTAAGATAATTTGTAACATTTCATTATCTGAAAATTTATTTTTTTTAAGACAGTAGTGAAATAGCATTTTGTTTCAATTTGGAATTAGTTTGAAGTGAGAACATTGCTTTCTATCAGTCTGATAAATTTTTCTCGTGTTTTTGCTCAAAAGTTCTTTTGTTTTTTATTTTTCTTACAAGACAGTTTCAGTCAGAATGTGTGTCAAAGTAATTGACTTCGAAATTATTGATAGCTAAATGTATAATTATTATAAGACTAAACTTATTAATTATTATTAATTTAGAAAATGCTCATTATTATCTGTCTGTCAGTTTATAACCATGTGAGCACAATAACTTTAAAACGAAATTAGCTAAAAGAATGAAATTAAGCGAATCAAGTTATTATTAGAATGGTTTGTCTATATCAAATTTTGGATAAATTCAGCCTTAAGGTCGACTGTCCGTCGGTATGTATATTTTCAAATTTGCCAACGCAATAGCTTTAAAACGCAACAAATTTGGCCTCTTTTCTTGTCACCAACATTCTGTACTGTTCGTTTCAAAAATCCGAAACTACCACTTTAGAACTGTTTTGCTACGGGATGATAGGCAATGAATAAGATGAGGGCTTTTCCGGAGTTCTCTGTTAGACCGTGGCCTTCGTCCGATTAGACTTGTCATTTTTAGTGTTTACAGCAAATCAATAAATGAATATAAAATCTGTCTATTCACTGCTAAGTAAAATGTAAACATCTCCCCGTCGACTTGTCACTTTACCCCTATTTTGTCGAACTGGGGTGACCCTTTGTGCTTTTGTGCCTGGTACATGAGCTTAAGCGCAGAGGATTTTCGTATCTGAGAGCGATCAAAAGTTATATCTATTATTCGACACCGTCGGTGGAAAGGAAGACACTCGAAATGGCGTGGTCTTGCCACTAGCATTTTAGAAATGTATCGAATTCAGGGAAAACCAGTGCAAAAGAGACATCGAAATTTCATACTCAATTTTATTCAGATTATGTAATTAATACAATAAGTTATGCTTCCCCGACTTATACAAACACAAACTTATGAAGTTCCAGGTTTTTTTCTCCGCTTCGAATAGTTCCCACTAAGAAGGTAAAAGAGATCCAAAATCATGTAATAAAAGCAATAAATAAATAAATAAAAAGAAAATCTGTCCGTTTTTTAAAATTGCATAAGGAATATCGCCAGAAACGCAAGTCGCACTGATAATACAGGAAATTGCCGAACTTGTCAGTCAATTGCATCGTGATGATTTTAAAGAGCCGTTGGTCCAGTCTAAGTTAGGTTAGTTATATTAACGTCCCGGTTTGAAGGAACACGAGAGGTCTTTTAGAACGAAACTTGCCCTCTAGAACCGCGGTCATATGATGAGGACGACACCTGAGACGGCACCCTCAATTCTAACATTGAAATTAAACTAGAGGAAAGAAATTGGCCCCTTGCATTCGATTTAATATGCAACAAGCCCACATATACGGCGGATCTTCAATAGAATTGGGATGCGAACCTGGAAACCTCCGTCCCCAAAACCTTACCACTAGGCCACCGCGGCCCCTAAAATGGGCCTTTGGATTGTCTTTGCAAAGAGTTGACAATCATTAAGTTTTCAAAGATGCGCGAGCAATCAACCAACATATCAAACCCACACCCATCAGGAAAACAAATGACAATTGCTAGCTTGACAGAAGTTCACGGTTTAGTTGAAAAAAGGTTACAAATTTTGGTAAAAATAGACTCTAGTGTTGACAGTATTCTGTCTTCATGGCAAAGAATTAAAAAAATGTGTTAATTTCCTATGAAATAATTTCACGTCAGGTTAAAAAATAAAGGCTCTTCAAACAAGTTTGTTTGATCTTCATTAATTGAAGATTTCTTGTATTTATATGCAAAGTTAGATCACGACTTACTCTAATCTGATTTAGGAGCTTTCCGTTGGTCTCACTTATCTCGTAACTTCGGTTTATTTCTCTACTATGAAGCACGAAACGTACCATATGGTGTTAGCATAAGATGAAGTCGGAGGGAGAACACTTCCTTTTATTAATATTAGTTACTTATCAATAATTAGAAATTGCTGTGAATCCACGACAATCAAATAATGAAAAAATTGGAATTAATCAATATTGCTAAGATTTAAGGAAAGCATCATCATCCGAGGAAAACATTTTTTCTCCACGATATTGAAATGTTGTGTGTAACCAGACAGATCTGGATAACCCCGCCCTGCCTTAGCAACCGGGATTCTGAATGACAGCCGCTTCAATAGCTTCGAGTACTGAGAACCGGTTTCCTAGTAGCACATTACCGGGCCACGGCCCAACCCCTGGCCGCAACCCCCAACCGTGTACCCGGGGGGGCCCCCCCCCCCCCAATAAGGCTGTTTTTATTTCTGACGAAATCAAGTCATCCTTAGAAGTTTGTAGTTTTCTTTTCAGTACAGGTTAGTACCGAGTATCTTTTGCAAACATTGGACACTTAGTAAACTTACTATTAAAAATTTATTAGAATTATTAGAAGCTCCTTAATTCTTCGGCATCCAAAAATTCTCTGTAAGCTCCATAGGCTTTTAATGCTTCATTTCCTTATCAAGTTAATTTGTAATATTTTCTTACGTGAAAAAGTAATTTGCTTCAAGACAATCCAGTCCGTCAGGTTGATGTATTGTTATCAAGTTTTTCCTGATAATTTCATTTCATTTAACTTGTGTTAGCAGGTAGATTATAGACTGTATCAAAGTAATTCTCGCCATGGTTTTATTTACATCTCGTTTATTCACTTGTGAACAGCTCATTCCATACCGATACGGCAGTTCTTTTTTCTCATAATTTCCTTTAGTCTATCGTTGCTAAGATGAATGTGAACTCGATAACTCAAATTCGCAACAAATTATACAATTGAAAGTTGCAATGTGGAATTTTTAATAATATTGTAGATATGGATGAAATTTTGGACCCTATCTCTGGAAAAGAATATTCTCAAAATTCTTGTTATTTGATGTGTTTAGTTTGCTACACCGTAAAATAATACTTTCACGAACTCAAATTTGCGGAATTGCAATTTTTTCTTATAGTCTTAAAGAATTTAATATAATTGCTAAATTCTGTATGAAACAAATAATAGAAATAAAAGGAAAATTTACCCGTTCTTTACCAAAAATAAAACGGGCAGAATGCCAGAAACTGATCAGGTCTCTCATATAATTGATGGAGTTGTCGATATAACTGAGCCAATATTCAATGAATTTCCAGGGATATGAGAACAAATCTCTACTAAGGAAGCCAACAAATCAAGCACAGATCCATCACAAATACAAAAGGCAGTTGCAAATTTCACCAAAGGTCTCGGTTCATTTGAAAAAGACTTAAATTATATATATATATATATATATATATATTAAGAATCGTTTAACCTTTACATTAACATCAACATTTTTGTTTTAATAAGTGGTTCAATGCATGAATATATTTAACCCTCTAAGAGTTTCCCACGTATTTTTTCGTTTCTCATATTGAGTTGAAAAGCAGAAAATTCATCTTCATGCGTATAATTTCTTAAACTATCATGGATAAAATATGCTTTAAATTTCTGAGATTTGATTAAACGCAATAAAAATCCTATCATTCACTTTGAAAGCAAATTTTTATGAATTTAAAGCTAATACATCAAAATAGCTGACCACTCAGAAGTTTGAAAACAGTATTCTTCCTCATATATTGTAAGATCCCCCAAGATCATTAGCGACAAGTAATTTTTTTCTCGTGCCACTGAACAGAGCAGGTGTCTCGGAGGGAAGTCCAGCCTGTCAACAATGGACATCTCGTTAAAACGCCGACAAAGAGAGCAGGGAGCCCAGCCTGTCACCGACGGCCACTCGTTAGTGGAAGTGATTTATAGGGTCATTTAGCTACAGCCTGAGAACCCGCTTGCGACAGGAAAAGGACCAAGATGTAAGGAACCAATGACGGCTCGCTGAAATAGACTCCACCTACAAAATTGACGAGGATTCGTGGAGAGGCTTTTTGACCGCTCCCCCAGTGGGAGGGAGATGAAGGTTAAAAAGAAAGAGAGAATTTGGAAGAGGCAGAAAACGAGCAAGGGCTCGTATTTCTTCAGTGATGAAAAAGATAGACTGAAATCTCAAGTCCGGTCGACGGCAGACCGACATCATTTATTTAGGCCACTCGTACAAGTGGACCTGTTTTGGTTGTGTGGCAGAGTAGGCTGAATGAAGCCGGAACTGTAAACAATTATTCCATTATTTCTCATAATTTTCTTATATTTAACCAAGAACATTGTAAAATAAAACTCTTGCACGCACGTGCTAATAAGAAAAGAGTATTTCTTCGCTCTAGACCTTCCTCCCCAGAGTCCTTAGCTGCCAAACACGTCGCAATATTCTCCTTCCAAACATCTGTTTACTTAGCTACTGCCAGCAATTAATCAAAATTTGCTTGTATTTGTATGCAAAGTTAGACCCCCTACTTAAGTTAATCCGACTTATGCGCACTTATCCAGTCTTACTTATCGCGTAACTTCTGTGTATTGCTCTCCTGTGAAGCGCAATATGCGCCATATGGTGCTAACACAATAGAAAACCCTACTGATTGATGATGATAAACCCTATTTACTAATAATTAGAAATCGGGATGTATCCGAAGCAAATAGTCAAAAATTGGGACTTTTTGGGCTGACTCTGGATATATGCTCAATTGTTTACTAAATAAGCTTGATGCGAAAAGCTAATTTCTTTTTTTTCGTGAAATGGCTAGATATTTTACGAAATATCTGAATTATATACTTTGATGACATATGTAATGGTACACTTATCTGTATTCATAAGGAAGTTGTGTGTAGTTTTGTATTTATATAATTTTACATTTTCTGTTTCTTCCTTTCATGACGAATGCTAAATATTTCATGATTAAATTATCCCCCCCCCCCATTTAATGCTTAATTTTCATTCTAAACTTGAATTTGTTTTCAAATACTAGCATTTAATATTTTATGTTTGTTTCTTTTATGAGAAAAACTAAATAATTCATAGATTAATTAACCCCCTCATTCAATTCTTCATTTTCATTCTAAGCTTCAACTTTTATTGAAAATACTAGTATATTCCCAATTTTTCAAGTCGCTGTTCAGATGTTTGCTTCTAGTCTTTATTTGAACTTATATTTTATGTGCCCAACCTATTTTTAAACGTATGAATCAAAAATATAATTACTTCAATTAGTGCGTTTATTAAGAGTTATTTTGAATGTCGTTTTTCTAAAAATTTAAACAATGCACCTCCACAACAATAGTGCAATTTAAAATGAATTAAACAATAAATATTTTTCAGAAGTGCTCTGTTTCGTGTTTGTAGAGATCAACACACAAACATTTCAATAGTAAAAAGACTATTGTTGCCGTCTAAACAATCAAAAGCATATTATTGTTTTCCGTCATTTATAATTCTGATTTTGATATATAAGCAGTGAAAACAAAGTGCTCTTAAGAAATTTTAGAAAACAATTGAAATATTTTTTCTTTCTATTTCAGTTGAACGATCTTGATACTAAAAGGGACTCCATCATAAAAGATTTGGAAAACATTCGTAAGTATAATTTTATGAAAACTCAAGTAATGAGGCTAAATAAGATCGGTCAACATTATTTCCATTTTCGTAAAAGTTTTCTAAGGTGATAGTTTACGATAATTGCCATCATATGTGCATATATTCGAAATTTTAGTTTTAATTTTCGGTATTCAAAAGTAGAGACTTCTACGAATTCAAAAATATATATAGCCAGTAATAAATGAAATGGACTTGAAAACACAGTATCATCGAAATTTATTTGTCAAAATGCACTTTTTCAAGCGATAACCTGTTAAATTTGGTATAAGAGGTTTGCGGATTACACCATTATGATGGCTATCATTAAAACGGTTTGCCAAGGGTGTTCTAATTTGGCGACGACGCAGTACCTTGTTTTCGAGTCTTACAAGTGAGTGCAAGTAGACAGCTAGAAAACGGGATCATAGCCAGTGAATATTGTAATTTCTGCTTTCAAGTTTCACACCAAATTAGACCTCATTTAGTTGAATCCCGTACTTCTGTTTCGCCAATGTACACTAAGTTTCCCCATTGACAAAACAATACTAAGGAAAAATATGGGCTGTTAATGTAACATTGTGATTTCTGAAACTAATCGATATTTAAATCGGGAATGTTGTATGCCAAGGACTTATTAAGTCGCTCAGGGCCAAAGCAGAGCAAAGAAACAATGGACGAATTTTCTGGTTTGTTTACTTACATTGAAAACCTTGACTTTTTGCTTGTATGATGGACTTCCGTTTTGAAGATTCCATTGACTTAGCATTACACCGGAATTACGTAGTACAGGCACTTAAATGTAAACAAACAAAGCAGGACACTCGTCCATAAGGCTGTTATTCATTATAAATTTTATTTGCTTTGTAATTAGTTGTTCACACGGTGTTGACGATAAGGCTACTTTCTGTGAATTAGCATACATCATTCTTGATTTCAAGCACTCTGATTTAGTTCAAGAATATCGAATTACCTTTATGAAGATATATTATAAACACCAATAGGTCTTCTCAGATTAAATCCACGTCTGAAATGTTTCAGTAGAGGTTAAATATTTTCTCAAAAATTACTTTTACAGTTGTCTTCTTTACTCCAAAAATGGAAGTGCAAACGGCTTTGCTAATATTGATTTTGAATTACATTCGAGTCTTAAATTCATTCTGGTTAGGTTTAAGAATTGCAACATATTGCGTCATTATTGATATAATCTAAATCATTTTAGCAGATACGGAACGACCCCCTACGTCCATGAACTTGCAGAAACTAAAAAAGGATTTCCTAATATCTCATCGATAAAGCGTGCTAGAATGTGAACGGGAATGGATTGTGTCTGTTTGAGTTTCTAACAAGTTCGTTAAATTTTGTACTCCAGCTCAGCGGTAAAACGAGGAACAAAATTATTTTATTTTTCAAATCGGAACAAGTTAGATCGCAAGGACTTCGTAACTATTTACAAATTCAAATATTTTCACTGTGTATCTGATTTATATAATCTTGGATACTTGAACCGAACCTCAGACAAAAACCGCCAAATCTTAGTTATAGTTTATTAAGTAGGAAAACAGTATATTTAGTATTGAAATCTGTTTTTTTTAAGTAAGTTATCTATATATATATATATATATATATATATATATATATATATATATATATCCTAGATGGTCAGTATAACATAGCCTTTTCTAACTAAATTAATGTTTTCTGATAAAAACAATTTTGGTTCAAATATTTGGCAATATATCTGAACATCTTTTCTATTTTTTCCCTGTAATTGTCACCCAAGAGTATTTTAAATTTCCCCCTTAAATGGAATTTCACTGATATATTACATCTGAACGTGAAAATATGCATGCGTTTTTTATATATTATCTTTTTCAGGACATTTGCTGACCGAATTCCCATCAATCCAATATTTTTTTTAATTACCCATCGAGGAAAAGACATAACAACAAAAAAACCCGCTTTCGATTTGTTTTTGTAAATTCCATATGGTCAGAAGATTAATATTATTAGCTTCATATAATGGCTGAATTTATGCCGATGTGAATTAACTTGATATGCATCCAAAGTAATGTCTTTATTTTAACTGAACTGGAAATCAGAAGTTTGACAACTTTTTCTGCATGTTTAAGGAGGTTTTCTGTTTTTCAGCTGGCTTCAATCTTCTAAAATTGGCCTAATATATCGATTCTCGTTTCAGAAAAGAGTACAAAAAAGCTTGAACAATTGAAAGCACTATTGAAAATTAAATTATTAATTGCAATAAGCCATTGCGTTGGAGAATCTAGTGATCCAAATCGTTTTAGAGATACGGCTTTAAATAATTCTTTTGACATAATCTAAACGATGTCCAAAATCATTATTGCTCAGATTTATTCTAGGAAAGTGCTTTTTCTCTGTAGAAAATTATTCTCGTTCCTGATGAATTCAATGAAAATCTTCTTGCAGAATCTTTTTGACATTTTCTGTTCAATACAGGTTAGTAATAAATATCTTCTACAAGCAATGGTCTTTTATTAAATTTAGAATGAAATGTTTCTATCAGAATTATTGAAAATTCCTTAATTCTTTAGAATACGAAAACAACTGTAAGCTACAAATATTAGGTTTCCAACGTTTTTTTCTCTTATCAAGCAAATTTGTAATGTTTTCTTATTTTAAGTTGCTTATAAAAGCTGCATTAGACTAGCGTTTTGTTTCCAATTGATTTTATTTTCAAGTGAATACATTGCGTGGTATCAGATTCATAAATTGATGACTTTATTGTTCTCGTACTCTTCCCAAACTTCCAAACAGTTGCAGTTAATAAATATTGAAATATTTCATGGCCTGACGATTGGCTTATAAATCACATTTATTCCTAGTGATACTTTAGAGAAGTTTTAGTAAGATTGAGTTGATTGAAAAAGAAAGAAGTTTTTCTCTGAGATTCAGTCTGTGAATTTTATTTAGGTCACAGCTAAAGGATAAGCTACAAATACAAGCAAGCAATTACAAACTTTGCCGTAATATTGATTTTATGATTTTATGGTACAGTCAATGGGTAATCTTTTGGGATTTTATGGAAAGATATTTCATGAGTTTGAGGCCTATAAATTGTCGGTTAAAATAATTAGGTCTTTATCGGGAATCGTAAGGTCGTCCGTTACTTGGCAGATTCTGAAAGCTTCATCTGTAAGTATGGAATTAATTAGATGGATCCGAAACACGAATGAGATCGGATGAGAAACCCCAGTAATTGATGTAACATTCAGTGACATAAAGCATCCATAGCAGTAATAAAAATCTGTTGGGAATTTTTATTGATGAATTTTTAAAAAGCGTTTCATTTTTCGATATAACTGCGCAGACTGATTTTTTTTTGTCAATGATATACCAGTGATTTTAGGATAAATTCGTGGTGTTGATTTCAAATTTGACATTCTTTTTGTCAGATTCGCCATAGTTTTTTTTAGATAAAATGAAAATTAAATTTTAATAGTTATATGCATTCACTCAATTCGTATTAAAACTGTCTCATATATAAATGAATTTAATCCTAAACAGTGATCAATATATAAATCAGAATATAAATCTGTACAGAAATCACATGAAATCTGTGTGACATGTTTGCTAAAGAATAAAATTCCAAACAATATAATGAATTAAAGAAATATATTTCAACAAATAACCTAGATAAATCAGAATGCTATGGTAAAAATACATGATGATTTGCATTAATTTGGATGAAATGAAAATTAATTAAGTTCATGTTTCATAAGTTCATCAATTAATTCATGGAAAAGCTTTTATATGATTTCTTTTTTCGTACAATGGAAGATTCTCGTTGGAGTCTTTAGCAGTAATTTACTACCATATGTGTGCCCCACCTCCCTTGCTATTTTTGTTCTATAACTTTGATATCCTGGTAGCCAAAATCTTTTCTTAAAGTTGTGTTAATTTCTGTTACTTTCTGTATTCTTCGCATATGTTCTGAGCTAAAAATATATTCTACGTTCTGAACTAAATTTCGGAGATTAGTTTTTCAAATGTTACCCTAAACAAAAAAATTAATCAAATTTGATATTCTTTTTTGACTAAATAGCATATTGATATGCATATACATTGACCTGATGTATTTCATCGACAAAATTATGTCTGAAGATTATGATGTTGATTACGAACTATAAATTTCATATTGAAGTAATTTCACACATTTTTGAAAACTTTGAAAGGAATCTGTGACAGGAAGTTATTAGACCGATTTTGATAAATAAAAATTTATTATGTTTAAGGAGTTGAGTATTTAATAACTGATGTTATAATATTGATATTAACAGAATTCTTTATAATTTTAAAAACTAATTAAAAACAGTCTAATTTCGCCACTTTTTAGGACATTTAAGGCCCATGTGAGTGCGGTATATATGAATCAATTTAATGAATTTTTAACACGCTTTATTTCTCACAAATTCGTAAATTTTCCCGCCGTATAGCGATATGAAAAAAAAATGCATTTTACTTCTTTCGGACCATCCTACCTCAGACACTTTCCATTAGGGTGAAATGTTGACAATATGCATTATTTGAAAAACTAGAGCCAATTCGGAAAGAGTATAATCAGTTTTGAAATCTGCATCCTCAAGATTCTCTAAAACCTCTAAAATCTATAAAATTTCATTTTCAAATGAAAAAAGGGTTTTTTTTTTGTTCCCCAGTGTTATCACAGATAATTAAAAACAAACCAGAGTAGAACGTGCTGTAAACACACAAGCATATGTTATCTCCTTTAATACACAAGCAAATGTAGATACATTTTCCCATTGATGTATTCACTTAAATGAATTAATGGATGCTATCAGTTAATTATTTTCACTCTCCTCCGTAGGTGCATATTCTCTTAATTACTTTGATTAACTTAATTCATGCCCGGCTGAGTACAAGCTTTGCTCGGTCTTTTTCTTGTCAAAATCTTTTGGAAGACAGAAAAAGGAAGAGAGTTACACAAATACCATAACGTTTATTAAAATTACTTTATTGAGGGAATATTTTTCGAATTCTTATGAAATGATTCGTAAATTACTAGTATATAAAATTTCGGTCATTTGCGCTGATGGATGAATTTTCTGGTTTGCTTATTTTGGATTCACAAACCGTTTTTCGGTAACCCTCCGATTTAAACAATAGCCAAATCTGTCTGGGTACTGTATCAACAGCCAAGTTCGAATCAATTATTTCTTTATTAAATAAAGCGTTTAATTCTGCCTTCTTTGAGTTTGATTATAACGGCTACTCTCCAAATGCAACGATCGTAATTTGTTAAATCGCTTGATTAAAAATTTAACTGCCTGTGATTATTCAAATCGAATGGTTGAAAATTTAACTGGCAAAAAAGCCTTAGAAGTCACCAAAAAAAGTAATAACGGACAATTATTGCAACCTTTTCACAAAATTAGAATCTTATTTTAAGTAAACATTGAGAGCTGAGCAAAAGGAACATGAAATTTAATATTTTCAAAGTATTCATAACATCAACAACTCCACTTTAGACACTAATTAACATCTTCAAACAGAGCGTTGAGTCTCCAGTTGATTCACCTGTTGCATTTCATCGATGAAATAATGTGTGAATATTATGGCGTGGATTAGGAACAGAAATTGTAATAATTTCACATATTTTTGTCAACTTTAAAAGGAATTTGTGATAGATAGTTATACAATATAAATTTTATTACTGTTAAGAATTTGAGTACTTTATGCTATAATAAAGAGACAAAGAGAATTTTTTAAATTAATGAGAAACAATCTAATGTCGGCACTTTTTTGAGCCTCCCTTTACTTAATACCTTCGCTTTATTTTCCCTTTAATTTCTATCAATTTTTGTTTTGCCATATATGAATTACGCAAAGTAAAAGTATTATAATCATCAAATAATTTAACCTGGATATTTTCATTAATTTTCAGTTCCGAAAAAAAAGTATTATTGGAATTATGTGTGTCTGTCTGTTGGTTGGTTGGTCTGTGTGTGTGATCACAATAACTCTTAAACTAAACAAGGTAGGAAAACGGTAGGTGGCCTTTACGTAAAAATTGTAGACATTTATGAAATTTTGGGTAAAATTCTTCCAAGAAAAGTCTATCTGCCCTTCCGTGTGCATGTGAAGAAGATTATTCTAAAATGCAGCGAGCCAAATGGATTTGGTGTATGGTGTTACCACTAGAATAGCTTATCTAAACCAAATATTGGGCCAAATCTTTCAGCGTGTTAATTATCTGTCGGTCCGTCTATTCGTGCGTTAGATAAATGAGATTCTACAATAATGGCATAAATGAAGTGTTCCATGAGATAAATGAGATGTTCCAATCTCGGATCCAAAATTGTAGATCTTTATCCAATTTCTAATTCAAAATTGTAGATCTTTATAAAACTTTGAATCCAATCAGTCCAAAGGATGACGTTCAAAATACATACTATGGTTTTCTTCACTTTCCAACGAAGCTCAAATAAAGAAAAAAGTCGAGAGAAGAATAATATCTGCGGTTTGGATTTGGAACCCTTTCTTTTTCTAATGATCATGAATTGTCTTTCGCATGGGTGGGTAAAATACAAAGATATTATATTCAAACATATGTGACTCCAAACGAAGTAGAATTTTGATAGCACAAATGATTCCCTCTGTGAAAACCGAAGAAAAAAAATGGTTTAAAATTGGTATTTTGAAAGAAAATAGATTTACGCTGAAATTCAAGTTTCGGCAGCAATTTTATTTAACGTTTCATACGGCCGTGCTAAGTATACTTACCACCAAATTAATTAATTTTTAATGCATTTTTTAAGGTTGCCATGTGAATAATAATTGGCATAAGTTCTCGCCAATTTTTTGGATGAAACAAAAACCGAGAAGTTCTTTTATCAAACCTTACAGTAGTGTCTGGAATTAGTAATTAATTATTAATAAGCAAAATTTATTAACCAAAATTTAATGTTCATCGAATGAGGAAAATGAATTTCTTTTCTTAAATGAATTTTAATCCCAAAGCAATTTTACTACTATAAAAAGTTGGCACTTAGAAGGGTTAAATTAAAAAGAAATAAAACCACAAGCGGACTGATTATTTAATTTTTCTTCAGTAATAAAAGAAAGTCGGAAAGTCGCCTGAAAATACGCCTTAAGTAATGGGGCAGGCAAATGAAAAAATATTTAAATTTTCGCCACTTTTGACGAATATTTAAATATTTTTCCTTTTCCCTTTTAATAGTTTTCCCAGAGAGCATTCCTTGTACTATCTCCCTGTGAAATTCTGCATCTTTTGGAGCCACAGAGCTGGTTCTGGGACTTTCTGAGGAGGCGAATTTTAATTGTAACAAACCTGTGTTTTGAAAAATATTAGTTATTTTAACATTCTAGCTGTGTTGGGAGTCAGGATGGGTTGAAATACTTTGTAAGGAATTGTTTCTGATAATGATCTTTATTCCTTTTTCTTTCCTGTTTTTCACCCCCCTCCCTCTTTGAACCATCTATTTTTCAATTGCATTTCCCATTGAAAAATTTGAAAGTTGGTGTTTGCTCGGGAAATGTATATATATTCTGCGATTAATGTTAAGGTTGAAACTGCAGTAAGAGAATTGTTTGAAGGCGTGAGAAAAGAGTTGGAATCCATTTATTGAAAACAGATATTTATTTAAAAACCATGATGATAATTACTGCCACCTAGGCATACACACAGACAAACATACTGCCAGTACAAAAACTGACTTCTTCTTTCGCAGAGGAAGAGAGGTCAATACAGGAGAGCGAAGCGATAGCGCCATTCGGCATTTGCTGAATATGCATAAACTGCTATCGTTCGCCAACGCCTGCATCTAGCATTTTTAATGCACATTTATTTGTGGTTTGATTTTAAACTATAATTATGTGTAAACAGATTATATATTTTTTAACTATACATTTATTGGTGCAATAAAAAAAAGAAATTTTATTATAATTATTTTCTCTTCTATTTTATTTTAACATACAATTCATCATTATATATTATAATTGTATGGAATCTTGAAAACAATATTTTTCCCAAATTCAAACTCAATTCGCCAGCAGTATTTAATACAATTTTTTTTTGTTAATTATTAACTGAAAAATACGATAAATAATCTAAAAATTTTAAAGCAGTGTATTATCTTCAAGAACACACAAGTGTATAAATTTCAAAATTTTAGGAGACGAGTGAGTACAAAAATCGATTACGAAACTCTATTTTTACAAACATGAAACAAGTCAAATTAAACGAGAAGTGTGCAAAAACTGTGCTAAATTTTCGGTAAGAAGCAATTGAACGTTCTGCATTAAGATATTATTTTCGAACAACATTTGAATCACTCTGAAATGTGGAATTGCCTTTCAACCCTTTGAAACGAATGATAACAACAACTTCATGTTGTAAAATTAGTTGCTACTTCTTTGAACATATTTACAATAAATTCAGCTTTCGGTACCTTCTATTACCCATTTATTAAGTTTTCTTGTTTTTGAAAATTTTGTAGCGATTTCTTTTCTTTTCAAGATCTCTTCATCCTGCGATGATGATATTCACTGTGTGAGTAAAGTGGCCAGAGTGAGACGTCTAAAAAGAAGCAGGATGCTACCTAGAAGATGATCATTGGTTATACCATTCTTCAAGCGGTGGTCCAATCTGTGTTTCACTTCATACGCCTTTACTTGGATTCTGTCAAATTACTTCATGGACTCACACTTCACGAAAAATGTGTCATAATCCTTTCTCACTCTAGAACAGTAATGTGTCTGTAGCAGAATGAATTTTGTTCCAACCCACATTTTGGTTAATGTTGTTTTATTAGTTTATACTTATTTATGGCTGTAGAAGTAACTCTTTTATTTGGAGATGAACTGACTGCTCTATAAAGAACTCTTTATTTCATCTTCACAGTACTGCACTAATTAACAAACAAGAATACTGCAAAACCCCTTTAGGACTAGTAAGAAAATTCCCAACGAAACTCTATTTTGCTATTGCATGTCAATTATCGGCACTTGTATTCTGCTGATTTATTGACAAATAATTAAAATAATTTTTTCCTCCCACAAATGAAAAGGGATGCCCTTTGATAGCCACACAGGCTTGGGAGTACCGGCATCTCTCGCATCCGGACGTTGACCATTAAAATTATGAGCCAGATGCGACAGCTACTTGGTCAGTAGGTACGTTGTGTATTTTATTCACAGGGAATTCCTGGGGAAATAGTGATACAACATTCTTTCCACACATTTTCTGGTTTTAAACGCGCGTTACATGATCATTATTTGTTGACAAATAATTAAAATAATTTTTCCTCTCGCAAAAGAAAAGGGATGCCTTTTGATAGCCACACAGGCTTGGGAGTACCGGCATCTCTCACATCCAGACGTTGACCATTAAAATTATGAGCCAGATGCGACAGCTGCTTGGTCAGTAGGTGCGTTGTGTATTTTATTCACAGGGAATGCCTGGGGAAATAGTGATACA
>BGPR01000566.1:429219-457720 GCA_013235015.1 Araneus ventricosus | reverse complement strand
CCTGGGGAAATAGTGATACAACATTCTTTCCACACATTTTCTGGTTTTAAACGCGCGTTACATGATCATTATTTGTTGACAAATAATTAAAATAATTTTTCCTCTCGCAAAAGAAAAGGGATGCCTTTTGATAGCCACACAGGCTTGGGAGTACCGGCATCTCTCACATCCAGACGTTGACCATTAAAATTATGAGCCAGATGCGACAGCTGCTTGGTCAGTAGGTGCGTTGTGTATTTTATTCACAGGGAATGCCTGGGGAAATAGTGATACAGCATTCTTTCCACACATTTACTGTTTTTAAACGCGCGTTACATGGTCATTATTTATTGACAAATAATTAAAATATTTTTTTCCTCCCGCAGAAGAAGATGGAGTGGTTTTTCATGCAATCCTGCTGAATACTGTGTCACGCCTCTTCATAATAGGATTCAAATTCAAGGCTTTTCTTCGCCAGAAATCTCATGCAAATTGGAAGGCGTTCGATGTGTTTTGACTTATTTAACTATATTTGTAACTACTTGTTATATATATATATATTCCTCTAGCCACTCTTCGAGAGGTGCTTAACTCTTACTTTTTTTATTACAAAAATATTCTCAATATTTCTTTTGAGTATTGGGATAAATTATGTAATTTTTGCATATTTAATAATTTTATTTACAATGGGGAAAGTATTTTTCTCCAATCACATGGCATTCCTCAAGGATCTTCATTTTCTTCTATTACAGCTAACCTCTTCCTTCATTATTTTGAGAAGAATTATTTACTTCTTCATCCTCAGGCTTTCAGATTCGTAGATGATCTTATTGTTTTTAATCATGGATCATTTAATATTACGTGGCAAAATATTTATCCTTCAGCCTTGCTTCTTAAACAAACAAACTGTAATCAGTTTGAAGCGGATTTCTTAGATCTGGATATTAAACTTATTGATAATAACTTTTGTATCGATATCTTTGACAAAAGAATGGATTTTAATTTTTGTGTCAACCGACTTTCATATTGGTCTTCTAATATTTCTATTAAGATTTATAGAAACACTATTATCTCTCAATTTTCTCGCATTAGATCTATTTGTTCGAACGAATTTTCAAAATCTAGACAATTAAAGCTTTTGTATGATCAGCTTTTAAATAATGGTATTCCCGAGAACTTTGTGCGACGATATCTCAAGCAGTGATTACAGAGCTACTGACAAAGCCTCTTTCTCCTTTTCTTTCTCTTTCCTCTGTTTCGCAACGGCGATAACTGGTTTGGCGTTCATTTTCCTCGTGGTCGCGGTAGCGTTTCCCTGGCCATGGTAAGCATATTTCGCTTTATTTTATTATTTTTTATGTTACGGCTGTTTTTTATTCTAGGTATTTTTGTATTCGGGGTTTTTTTGTATTTGTATTCGGATTTTTGTATTTGATTCTTTTTAAATCTTCTTAAATGTGTTTATATTTTTTATTCAAGAAATCTTCCATTTTCGTTTTTTTTGTGCTTTTAGAGGGGATGACGGCAATTTTTAACGGATTTCGTTTGTCGTCAGCAGAAAAAAGCACAAATTAATATCATGAGCGAGCTTCTCTTCCTGACGAGCGGCTCGCTATGATATTTTTCATTTTTTTTGGTTTTTTCTGGTTTTTGTCTATTTAGCCATTTTGTCCTTTTTTACTGTTTTTGAGTTTTTATTTTGTGTTTATATGTTGGTTTTGATATATATATATATATATATGTGATATTTTAATTTTTTAACTTTCCTAAATAATCTTAACGACACCTCATTTGAAATACTTCCACTTTCATCATAATTAATATAATAAATGTTGAGGTATAAGGTTTTATTGAAAACAGCAAATATTAATATAAAAAATTGAGGTATTACTATGCAAAGTTGAATATAATATTTTCTACTAAGATGTGTTTATTATTTTTAGAAAATGGCCTTTAAATGATTTATAAATCAAAATGTTTGAAATGCTGAAAGTTCTAAAATTCCCATAAATTTTATTTGATTCATAAATTAATTTTACGTAAAATCAGATTTAAATGTGTTGTTGGAGTATGGCAAATAATTTATATTACATGACCTAAAAGAAAAGTAAATAAGACACATTTAACTGTACTCAGAGAAATTAGATAATGCAAAAAAAATAACACCAACTGCCTCCATTCTGATGCCACTGGAGATCGGTTATGTCCTCCAGACTGCTATAACAGTTTGATAGTGAATTGTGTTAATAATAAACAAAAAGAGCTTTCTCAGGAGATTTTGCGATGTGGATTAGCACAGAGTTTGATCATCAGAACCAAGAGTGCTCATCTCTGCAGGCTATAATATCCCATCGTATCTTTCTTCCTAAACAGAAAATTCTTCACTTTATAAAAAATAAATTAAGTCATAATTTTTTATTGCCATACTACCATCACGACACTTACCAACTTATAAATTTCCTGATTTCTGAAAAAGAAAAAAAATAAAACAATTTATATTTTAGAATTATATATCAATGTTTTTTATTTGTTTATATTTACAGTTTTTACATATACCAAGAAGCTTCAAGAACTTTATCCAAGAATTATAAGAATTTACTTTAGTTTTCATATTTCTATTTTTATGAAGTACATCTGAAAAATGTGTATATCTTATATGTTGTTGATATTATTAAATTCAAGCCCATGACCAGCAATTTATCAAAATTTTAATAATATTTTAAAGGTAACTTGTCCAACTTCGCAGGTTTTGCGATAGCAAGGGTCCTGCTGTCGTATGACTCTTGCGGAGGGGGGAAATTGTGATATTTTAATTTTTTAACTTTCCTAAATAATCTTAACGATACCTCACTCGAAATACTTCCACTTTCATCATAATTAACGCACTACAACTTTCTTTGCAAATCACGAGTTTCTGAAGGGGAAATTCCCTCTTCTGGGCACTTAAGCGTTCTGCGCATTCATTTCTGCCTTTTTCACGCAAGCATGTAAGCTTTTAACAACAACGCGCCGCTCGGGCGTAACCTTCTAAATACTGGTCATGGAGCTACGTAAAAATTAAGTACTTTACCTATGAAGAAATAACGTAATGCCTGAATAAAAGAAGATTTAAGCAAAAATGGTCTCTTCTATGATCAAAATGGACTGCCTTTCACCTTTTTAAAAGCCTGATCTTATATATATATATTTAAACCATTAAAACTAATAACATTTTCATCATATACACCTTTTAAACCCTCATTTAAAATTGAATATAATAAACAATATAACCTAATACACTCGTGTCCATAAATTAAGGATAATTCAGAATCACACAGAAATTGAACTCTAAAATAAAAATTTCACCTGTAGAATTATCACACACATCTTGAAGAAGAATATGCAAATTACAGGAAACCACCAGATGGCGCGGATAGTACGTCACAATGACGAGAGTGTAAGAGAGGGGTATATAAGGAATGGTGGCAAAGAAGTAAAATTGTTCACAAGCGCTTTAAAAGCCTTTCAGTGCAATAACCGCATAGTTATGGCACAAAGGAAGCATTTGGATGATTTTTTACGTGGTAGAATTATCGGACGACTGGAATGTGGACGTACCCAGCTGGAAGTATCCGAGGAACTTGGAATCGCTCAGAGTGTCATCTCCAGGCTTTGGCAACGATTCCAAGATGATGGTAATGTGAGTAGATGTTACAGCACAGGTCGCCCCGAGTTACAACGCCGAATGAGGACCGGTATTTGGCAGTTACTGCCAAAAGAAACAGACGGAGCACAGCATCAGACCTGTCTCGTCAGCTGTTTTCAGCTACCGGTACGACAGTTTCAAGGAAGACCGTGTACAGACGTTAGGGCACATTGGTCTATATGCTCGTAGGCCTGTCAGATGTGTTCCACTTACCGCAACTCACTGTCGCCTGCGATTAGCCTGGAGTAGAGAGCATGCATTGTGGACACCGCAACAGTGGTCTTGTGTGATGTTTTCCGACGAGTCCAGGTTTAGTTTGCAGTCTGATTCTCGCCGGACTTTCATATGGAGAGCGCCAGGTACCCGTTACCACCAAGAGAACACCATTGAACGACACCGTTACGGTGGTGCAGGATGGCTCGTTTGGGGAGGAATTATTCTTGGTTCCAGAACTGACCTGCATGTTCAGAGTGTAACGATGACAGGCCACATCTATCGGGATGTCATTCTGGAACAACATGCACGTTTGTTTCGAGGCGCCATGGGTGCTGAATTTCTGTTTATGGATGACAACGCCCGTCCTCACCGTGCAAGCATTGTAGACGAATGCCTTCAATCGGAGGATATCACCCGTATGGATTGGCCAGCATACTCACCGGACTTGAATCCAATAGAGCATGTGTGGGATATGCTTGGCTGACGAATTGCAGCCCGTCAACCCCCTCCCACCTGTCTACCGGAACTTCGGAGGGCATTGCTTGATGAGTGGTGTAATATTCCCCAAGATCAGATTGATAATTTGATACTCAGCATGCCTAGGCGTTGTAAGGCCTGTATTGCATCGTCCGGGAGACATACTCCGTATTAACCATCATACTAACCCTGTTATACTGTTTTTTGTAAATAGTTTCTTTTTTGAAATTTGCTCCAGGGAGTAAAAATTGTAATTTTTATTAATTATGTCAAACATATAGCATCTGTTTTGCTCTTTACCTTTTGTTTAATAAATAGACTTTACAAATAAGTCAAATTTGTTTTGCTTCTGTCTCTTTCTTTGCCTGAACTTCATTATCCTTAATTTATGGACATGAGTGTATTATTCACACAATGAAATACAGAAAGCTGATAAGATTAAAAACTATTACTATGAAAAAGTCAATCCAGATATGGAATTCCAACAATCAAATGCCAATCGACATGAGGAATCGATTATGTCACATTATTTCGAAATTTAATCTTCTGTCTTATATATATATATATTTATTTAATAGACATTTTTAACTATTTTCTAATAGTTTCTAGATAACTAAATGTATTACAATTTTTAATATAGTTTTGAGAATTTTAATATAGGTATCTTACTAATTCATGATATCAAAAATTAATTATATTATTTATTCAATTATGCTGATTCTTGGTAAGATTTTTGGTCGTGGCAACATGTTGATGTCAATATGCATGGCGGGCTATATTGAAAGAGATGAATTCTGGATAAGTTTAAGAGGAGACACAGATTAGTTTATGTTTAATGTATAGTATGGGTATTTTATTGAATTATATATTTACTGTCTTTAGTGCAATATCTTAGTGCAATATAATGATATTTACATATTTTATCTGAATATTAGTCGTTTATATAGTCATGCTTTATAGTTAGGGTTAGTATTAGACTTTTCTTTCTAAATTCTTTCATTTTAGGGTAAATTACCCTGTCTGTTTTTTCAACAACAATAGTAACAGGGATGGTTTGTAAAGCAAAATTAATTTAATCTGGCTAAAGCTTGTCCACAGCCAAGCTGCTATTTTAATTGTTGAAAACTCCATTTACTTGGATTGCCTATTTCATTATTTTTAATAACAACAGTGTTCTTTCACTTGTTGAAATCTAATGTTTAAACTTGATTTTCGTTTATGATATCTTTAGTAATTTCAATTTATTAGATTTATTTAAATTTGATGTATTGTTCAAATAATGACTTTTTGATATAAGATTTAATTCTTGTTTACTTTATTTTGTATGATTATATACTAATTATATTTGGATTTATATATATATATATATATATATATATATATATATATATATATATATACACTATATGCCCAAAAGTATCCGGACACTTGCAGATTTTCACATTTTTTAGAATTTCTCCAGAATGGTTTAACTGACTGCCTTTAAACTTCGGACATGTACAGAATAGACAATAACTCACATTTTACATTGAAGATTCGGTCCTCAGGGCAATTAGGGGACCGTCTACAAACTGATGAAGACAAAAACGTGTTTGGCCCACCCCGCTTCACAAAATACTGATAACAAGATGACACTTTCAGAAATAGTAATGTATAATGTACATAATATTTACAGGAATTTACGTAAACTTAGAACAAATATTTGGGAAGATATAAAGGTTTTCTTAAAAAATCTCAAATTTTCCCACCTGTTTTTTGCTTATAACATGCAGAGTTTTCTGTTATATTATACGAAACTTACAGAAAAGATGACAATATGTTAAAAAAGCATTTTGTAAAAATTTGGAAAAGAATGTTTGAATATTACAGGAATTATTAGCATGTTTAGTAAATAATGTTTTACTGCGCATGCGCGAAACATAGTGTAATTTTTCTTTCACAACTTTAAAGGCAGATATATAGCGCAACTTATATAAAAATATTCAGTTCAATATCATTAGTATTTAGAAAAGATATCGGCATTACAACGAGCGGAATTTTAGCTCCCGTCGAAAGAAGCTAAAGATGAGGGTTCTAGCTACAAATTGATATTTTTTTAAACTTATATCTTTAAATAGTTATATTGAATTGTATATGGTTAGAATTTGCTGAATACACATGAAGACTCTATCAATTACGCGCATAACTTAAATTCCAGCTAATTAGGCATTATAAATAACAAAAAAATTTTATTACTTTAATTATATTATTTAATGATTATTAACAAGTTACATAGTACAATTTTACTCAAACGATATATTTTTAAATATATTTTTTATATGGCGAGACGATTTTTATCTAATTTCTTTCTTAAAATATTTTAATAATTCTACATATATATTTTTTTATTCGTTAGAATATTAGATGTGTTCAGTTTCAAATTCTAACCACTATACAATTCAATAATATAACTATTTAAAGATATAAGTTTAAAATATCAATTTGTAGAACCCCTCATCTTTTAGCTTCTTCGACAGGAGCTAAAATTCTGTTTAATGCCGATATCTTCTGAATAGTAATGATATTGTACTATCATTTTTATATAAGTTGCCCTATATATCTGGCTTAAAGTTGAAAGAAAAATATACTATGTTTCGCATGCGCAGTAAACATTATTTACTAAACATGCTCATAATTCCTGTAATATTCAAACATTCTTTCCAAATTTTACAAAATGCTTCTCTAAGATATTGTTATTCTTTCTGTAAGTTTCGTATAATATAACAGAAAACTCTGCATGTTATAAGCAAAAAAACAGGTGGGAAAATTTGAGATTTTAAGAAAACCTTATATCTTCCCAAATATTTATACTGAGTTTAAGAAAATTCCTGTAAATATTATGCTACATTATACATTACTACTGAAAGTGTCATCTTGTCATCAGTATTTTGTAAAGCGGTGGGAAAACCTTTTTTTTTTGTTTCATCAGTTTGTAGACGGTCCCCCAATTGCCCTCAGACCGAATCTTCAATGTAAAATGAGTTATTGTCTATTCTGTACATGTCCGAAGTTTAATCAGTATCAGTTAAACCATTCCGGAGAAATTCTAAAAAATGTGAAAATCTGCAAGTGTCCGGATACTTTAAGATATAGTGTATATATATATATATATATATATATATATATATAAAGACATCTCCCCGCTGTATAGACATATTTTTTTTTATATTTTTTTTATTGCTTTGGCTCATTTTTCCTGCAGATACGATTGAATTTTTCAATATGCATTATTTAAAAAGAAAGCATTATTTCGCCCAAGTTAAATTAGTTTTGAAATTAGTGAACTTGACATACTTTAAACCATATTCAATCTTCCTTGTAAAATGAAAAAAGAAGTGTTTTGCTTATTTTTTAGTACTATTTTGCTCATATGTGCACTTTTTTGTTGTTTATTCTTTTTTAATTTAACGTTGTATTTTATCTCAGAAAAAGTACTTTAGAAAAAAGGGAAGAGAAATGGGACATCAAATGAACCCCACCTCGTCTAACCGTGTAACAAAAGTTTACGTTCCTAACTGATGTTCAATGCGAGAACACATATTATCGAAATTATCTAATATTCGTGCGTGAAATGTATTGTTATAATAACTATCATTTTCAACGAACTAATTATTGAAATATGAAAAAATATAAAGGATAAAAAATTAGAAAAATATTTTTTAAAAATCTACATTCAGCATCTTTTCAGTCCGACGCCCCTTGCGCGTCTGCTCCGCTTTGTTTACACCACTCAAACTATTTTGTAATATTAAACACTGCTTGGTATTGTTAACTCTAATATTAGGCAAAATATTCACCGAGGTGAATGAAGCCTTAATTTAGGTAAAGAAGTATATATATATATATATATATATATATATATAATAATATATATATATATATATATATATATATATATATATATATATATGTATATATATATATATATATATATATATAAACAAATTAGAAAATATATATATATAACAAATACGAAACAAACATAGAGAAATGCAAAAGACAACATATACAAAAATAAACATTTAAAAAAACAAAATGTCAAGAAAAAAATCTGAAGTAAGAAAAAAAGCCGAAAGTGGAATATATATATAAAAGGGAAGATAAAATAAATGGAAGAAACTCAGAAAGAACTTGACTTGACCCTCAGAAGTAACTTGATATTTTCGTAAACATCCGGTCACTAATGACGCGCCCAGTTATTCCCTGTTCGTCTCCCGTTGGTAGCATCTCTCAGTGTTAGGTTTAGTAATTTACTTCTTTAATTGTATTTCATTCAAATTCTTGGTTATCATAAGTAATGTTCAAAGGACAGTGTTTTTTAGCTATATGTCAACACTGTTCGCAGAAAACATTATGATTTCATTAAATTTTTTAACGATTCGTATAGATTTTAGTTACCCTGATGGCATCTATACGCTTTTACCGATTTACTACAGTCTCTCTCCATTTTATTTTAATATTTTTTACTTTTGATTATATATATATATATATATCTTCTGTTATAAGAATTGGAAATCAGAATTTGTAGAGATATTACTAAATTTTTTTTCGACAGATTGTTATAGAAATGTGCCATGTTTGACAGATTGAGTTAACTTGTCCTTTCCAAATTAGGCAATTCCATTGTGATTCCCATCAATTAAACGCGTTTCAGAGACTGAATTGAAATTATTCTTTAACAATGGAAAATATTTTTAACTCTTTTAGGGCTTTTCTTTTCTAGTAGTTTTATATGAAAAGGTTTTGAATTGAGATTCGTTTAAGAAGAAATTCATTAACATATTCGATAACATTAATTTTTTTATTAAGCTCAGCTAATTAATATTTCATTATAAAGTAAGAACTCTAGCGTTATGGTTTGAGAAAAGAAATTGACATCTAGGTTTTTTATTCCATATAACAATTTGACATAGGGTTAACACGAGTAATAAAATACATTTAAACTTATGATGGTGGTGGTAGAGTGTCTTACCTAGACCTGGATATAATGGGTTAAAATCAAGACTAGCTACAACAAACGATACAGTGTTGACTAACGAGTAACAGATTTCCACCTCGACCTGATATGAAGGGTTAAAAAGCAGAATTAGCCACAACAAACGATAACAGTGTTAAATCAAACTGATAACAGTATGCTTACTCGACCTGATATAAAGGGTTAAAATCAAAATTAGCTACAACAAACGATAACAGTGTTAAATCGAAGCTGATAACATTATACTTACCCTCGACCTGATATGAAGGGTTAAAAACGGCAAAATTAGCACAACAAACGAATAGCAGTGTTAAATCGAACGATAACAGTATGATATACCTCGACCTGATATAAAGGGTTAAAATCAAAATTAGCTACAACAAACGATAACAGGTAAATCAAAACTGATAACAGTATACTTCACTCTTAGAGCCTGATATTGAAGGGTTAAAAGACGAAGAATTAGCTACAAGCAAAGTAGATGTGTTAAAGTCGAAACGATAACCAGTTATGCTTATCTCGACCTTGATATAAAGGAGTTAAAATCAAAATTAGCCACAACAAACGATAACAGTATTGACTCGGAACGATAACAGTATACTTACGACCTGATATAAAGGGTTAAAATCAGAATTAGCTAGCAACAAACGATAGCAGTGTTAACTATGGCTAACTCCATTGTTCCAAATCTTTTAAAATAAATTTTTAAACAATGCTTTTTTACATATTCTATAAATAATGTCTAAAAATCATTATTGCTGAATTATCCAAGGAAACATCTTTTCTGCTCCATTTTGAAGAAGTTGAGGTAAGAAGATTAGTTTTATTTTTTTTTGACAGAAATCAGGTCTTCTTGACAGACTCCTTGAGTTACAAGCCTCCTTTTGAAAAAAGGTCGTAATGAATATCTTATGCAATAATTTGACTTTTAAAATTTAATTGACTATAGAAGCTTGCAGCTAGAATTACTGAATGTCTAATAGCGGGTATCCGAAATTTTCGTGTAAACGCTCATGATTTTCCGAAAATTTCATTTCGTTTAACTTGGGTTAGCAGGTAGTTTCCGAGCGCAGGTCAGAAAACAATTCTGGTCATGATTTTATTTGCATCACATTTATCCTACGGGAATAATAGATCAGTTCATGTTATGCAACGGTGAAACAGAAAGGTGAAACATCACTTGAGATTAGGTTTTAGTTTCTAAAATTATTATTAGTAGACCGGGAGCAAACCGACTAAGGTAAGTTCTAGTTATACAAAAAGCCCCTCTCAGCGTAAAGAAGAATTACAGAAAGAAGGAAATAATATTAAAACAGACACAAGAATTGAACACACGAAACAGCTCCCGAAAAAAAGTCTACAATGAATGCGTTTATTGATGGTGCAGAATAGATGGAACTGGTTTAGAAAGTAATACCAAAATGGATTGTTCTATTCATATGCAGAAAGAGTGATAGTGATTTTCCATTACTGAGAGTCCCAGGCAAAAACGGACAAATCTAACACGGCTATACTGCACCGAATTTTAACTCATCACCAGATCTTAACTGTGAATAGCAGCGCCAACATTCAAAGAGAAGGTTTTTAATTACGTTGGAAGGATGAATCGCATTATACGTAAGCATACAAAGGAGCTATCATAATAGAGATAAGACTTTATAGGTAACTCCACATTTTAGATCTCGCTAATCGAAAGAAAACATTTTTTTCTCGCTCGAAATATGTCTTTTTTTACTGTCCATCTGTGGCTAGTAACTCAAAAACGCAATACCTTACGCACATGAAAATTTGCATGTGATCTTTTTGATCAAATTATTATATTTATTATCACAGTTTGGACAAATCCGTCGATGGGAACAGACTGAACTGTCCATCTGTTCTTCCGATCCATGTCCTTGCAGAACACGATAACTCAAAAAAAGCAGATATAGCTAAATGCGAAACTGACTAAACACACTAAATTTATCATTGGAAGATGATTTCTTATCAAATTTTGGACTTGAACTCTCGAAAGGTTGACAGTAATACCGCCTATATAATTGGGAAAGTATATTACTGTATGACTCGACAACGAATAGAACGAGTTGCTTAGACAAATAAAATTCGGTGTGTGGTCTTGACAGGAAAGCAAATTTGTCAATAAGTATTCCATTGTATGTTCTCGAGTTCCAGAAGCCTCCAGTGACTTACCATGCACAGGCGGAGTTATTTTTCATAAGAAATGAGGAAAAGTGGAAAATGGAAGGGAGGGATGAGATTACATTTTACTTGGTCATGACATAGCAAGAACGGAAATGTCGTCTATCTTACTGATTGCTCTGTCACCCTTTGCGGAGTAAGCAAGCCAAAGTTCTACTGAATCCGACATACGAAAGGATTGCAGTACCCCAAATTTTGTTCAATCAGTGTGAAAGGAGAATAAATATTCAAAGAAATACTCAAAATTTTTTCAATGATTTGAAACGCATTAGACGCCATGGTGCTAGATAAGAAATATAAAGCACAGCTCAATGGAAAATAATTCCCGCTATGTTAATACTTGCTACTAATAATGAAAGAATTAAGGAATTCTTAAGGAACAAATAGCCTAAAGACGGAATTTCAGATAATTCTGCCATATCCTATTCACTTTTTTTCTTGGAAGCTTGATCCAAAGAAAAAGTTCTTTACTATAGTCAGAATGAACGGTTTTTTGTTTTACAAAGCAAATCAATCATTAAGCTACATATAGAATAACGATTTATTTCATAGCATATATAGTATGTATATGTTGAGAAGAGAATTATCAATTTCTAATATTTCCTACGAAAGATTGTGAAATACCTAGTTATTTAAGAGAATAAAGATGATAGTATACTTTGTGATTGCAAGCATACATTACATTTATCGATTTGTCTATCATTATAAAGAATATTATAAATTGGCATTAAATATTTAGTATTTTCTGACATTTTCCTTTTTAGTAGGAAAAAAGCCGATATATTTTATGGTCTCCATTATCTCCTCATTTAATGCTTTTTATAAGAGTCACCGGATTGTTTAGATGTTTCGTATAATCCTTATTTCGGAACATGGTTTGATCCTGTCTCTTAAATGTATGTACTGAAAAATATAATTACAAAATTAGTGTATTTATTGACTAGTTATTTTTTGAGGTCAATGTTTCTAAAATTTTGACAATGTACAGTCACGGAAAATAAAGTATTCTGCACATTTTATTTCTGCCATCTTGTTTATCGCATTAAAGCAAAAAGATGACCAATCTTAGCAAATAAGGTCTAGTATAAAGGTTTACCTTTAAAGTTTTATAAGGGAAGTATACATATTTATCTAATCAACTTACACTAATTTCAATAAGAAACACACTTTGTTCTATAAAAAATTGAACTACATAAAACTTATGTCTGGAATACCTAGTGACCATCATCAGAATAAGCAGTGTAGAATTTTGGGCTTCTAATGTGTAAACACATTTTTTAAAATCTAAAAGTGCTAACATGTTTAGCTTATTTACATATACAAGTACTTTATACTTTAATTGGTACAAGAAAGGTCCGATAAGTTTTAGATGTGTAAAATAGATCATTCACTTTGAAAATAAACTTAAAGTGCGAAATAATTTAATTTACTGACCGGACGTTTTTACAATGACAGAGAACTTATCTAATTGCGATTACTTTGACCTTTTTCTAGTTAGAGCGACAAAATGTCGACTATCTTCCATTATATTCAGCTAGTATTAACAAAATTTATTTCTGTGGGGTGTTTATTCATGAGAAATTGATTTAAGACGATAAAAACGAGTGTTTAATTTAAAATATTTAAAACGAGTGTTGCTATTGAAAATTTTGGACCGCAATTTTAAATATTTAGATTATCCCTTATGAAAATTTTAACCATAGAATCTTTAAGTATACGTTATTTCTTAAAGATCTGTACTTTTTTTAAAGCTCAGTGAACGATTGCAGAATAATGCTGGGCGGATCTTTTTTTGTACGACTGTGCATACACAACAATAGCGCAGTTGAATATTAATTAAACAATCAACATTTTAAAACCTTGCTCTGTTTCGTCTTTGTTAAGATCAACACACACAAATTTCGATAGTTAAAGGAATCTTGCTGCCATCTGAACAATCAAAGGTAGATCACTGTTTTTCGTCACTTGTTGTTTGAACGTCGCTCGATGAACAGTGAAAACCATCGGGAGTGGCTCCCCTAAACTTTCTCGAATACTTTCTAAGTGGAGATTCGTCAAAATCTCGAGTTCGAATTCTTTTGACGATTACAATACTTTCTCTTTGTATACTTCGGATACGAGAAAGTAAAACAAAAAAACAAACAAACCTGAAATCAAATATCTGTTGCTACGTTTCAAAAAAATAATACTTTGAAGCAGGCGCGATAAAATAGGCAATGCAATGAATACTAAAGCGCAAATTCTGCTTTGGAATTAAATTCCCAAGAAAACAATTTATACTACCACAACCGTAACAATTGCAAAAGCGCGTGAATAAAAGATTTGCTGAAATAACGAGATCGGTTTGATTTACAACAATAAAAAAATTGTTAACAATTGATGTTTGAAAACATTATTTATTGTTGTAAATAAAATTTACAACAATAACAGATTGCTATCAATACTCATGCGCACGAGAATCGGATTAAAAGAAATTGAATATGCAATTTGAACGCCTCTTTTTGACGGATTTGGCCCACACTTTTATACGGACCTACATTCATAACGATAAAACTGTGTACCAAATTTTACCCATTTAGCTATTCAAGGTTTTGAGTTATAGCGTTCACATGACCGCGAACAGACAGACTTCCCGTGGACGGATTTTGTCCAAAATTTGACAGAAACCTACAAATTATGTTCAAAGACCACATACCAAATGTCATCCCCGTAGCTCTAATAGTTTTTGAGTTATCGTGTTCACAGACAGACACACACACAGACAGACATACAGACATAATTTCAAAATTGTGTTTTTCGGATTCAGGGAGGTCTGAAACGTGCAGATCCGTCGAAATCTCGAGTTCGAATTTTTTGACTATTACAATACTTTCTCTTTGTATACTTCGTATACGAGAAAGTAAAAAAGTGCTATTAAGAAGTTGTAAAAATCGACTGAAAGATTTTGTTGTTTTATTTAAGTTCAAAGAATGTTTTGATAATGTATGGGAGTCGACCAGAAAATTTGCGAAAGCGTTCGTAATCGTAACTTTCTTCATAGTCATATATTATAGCTAATTGAATCTGTTGAAATATTTCTTTTTGAATTTTATTGAACGTGTTTCGTTATATATTACCCGTGACTAATAAACCAGCAATGATTAATGGACGGTATTTGAATTAACTTTTACTGAAAGAACTTCTCAACAGCTAATTTTGTAACTTTAAACTTTGAGTCCTTTGCTCATCAGCCACACAGGCATCTTTACTTTAAGAGATCCCCAAATAATCTGATAAACTGACCCAACGACCTTTGGCTTCAACTTAGTCACTGCGACCATAACACGCATATCCGAAATTTATATTTTAATTTATCATTCGAATTTATTTAATATTTTTTTATTTCCTCTCACTTTCTTGCTTAAATCTAGTGTGTTCTCTTCAGGCTCCCGTCAAGGCTCTGCCACAAATTTTATTGGCAAGAGTTGTTGAAATTCCACAAACACGAAAGAATGAAGACAAATTTCTATTTTAACAAGCCTCAAATCATTCATCTGCATATTTTTTTATATATCGTTGGCTCTTATAAAGGTTATTTTTAATGTCGTGAAACCGAAAATATTTTCTTGTGATTTCTTCTTTTCATTTCCATCTAGACTTCACTCGAACCGAAGTTTATTCTTCGAAACAGTTTCTTCCCTATAAAAAAATTTCTCCAGGTATTTTGTTCGTTAACCCCTTCCCGGTCGGATTTTTTTCCGAATTTTCGTCCCAAAAAAGCATTTTTTATTGTTGAAAATTAATATATGTTCTAACCTGAATTCGAAAATGCAAAAATATTTTTGTCAGTAAGCAGGTTTTGCTTGACCTACTGGTGGTCGGTCATACATGTCATATCCCATTCACTGATCACCAATTTTCCCTGCAATACATCTAAGTTTTCAATTGAAACAAAAAACTCTGATAACATATTTTTCAAATCTATTGTTTGATGAATTTAAGATAAATATCTGCATAAAAAGAATTACTAATGATATTTAAAAAGTGTTTTTTTAAATGTTTTCACAACCTTACCATGAAAACAAGCTTATAATCTTTTTTGACAATCAGAAAGTAAAAACCGCATTGAAAATATTTATTGCCGATTATTTTATTGCTTACATTGTCAAAATCTCTGAATATAACGAGACGCGTAAGTAGCGACGAGTTCATTTTCAACAGTGCAATTTTTCTCTTCGTCGCATGACATACGACGCCGACCGTAGAGGCACGAAAAAACCGATCGTATGACATGCGACGCCGATCGTACGGGCACGAAAAAAACGATCGTATGACATGCGACGCCGACCGTACGGGCACGAAAAAAACCGATCGTATGACATGCGACACCGGCCAAGAAGGGGTTCAGTCAGATTAAAAACTTAGTCGCATGAGATTGGTACATAGAGAAGCAGCAACATCGATCATTTTATTTTGGCGGCTTTTTCATAGATTATATTTTATAGTCAGGATTTTTATTTTTGGCTAAAAATAAATGTCACAGGAAGGGATTGAGCTACATCGAATGCACCACATTTTGAAATAGACATAAATTTGCCGACTATTTATTGGATTCTGTTGCTTTCATCTTCATAAGTAATACCGAAATCCTAAAGTGTTTTGTTTTTCTAATGCATATAAAATTCCGATTTTTTTGGAGTTCTGTTCTCTAACTCTTAATGAGAAGCCTAACTATTGCCATATTTCTTCATATTGTTTGATGCTTTACTCACGAAATAAATAACCTTGACATTCTAGAGAAGTATTTCGTCGGAATCTTAATTATTAACGCTTGAGATTTATTTGAAAAAAAACAATCTTTTTTAACAGAAAATTGATAATTTTCTAATGTCAACATTTTCTTTTAAAGGGAACACAGAGTTTGTCTTATTTATGATTTTTCAGGGCCCGGTAGATCTCCTTGGCCAAGTTCGCAAAACCTTTTCAAACCGTTAGGTCATGCCCGCGTTAAAACTAACTAAAAATTTGGTGAATTGTAGCTAGAAAAATTTTAAGTTTAAGGGTAATACCGCGTGTATTAATTCTAACCTTTTTCTTATTGTAATACCAGCCGCCTTAGGCGACCAGCTTGTTCGCAGGGGATATAATTTCAGTTCAATCTCCTAGATATATTTGAAATTCATGATTCCCTAACAAAAAAATTTTAAATTTAAAATTGTGATAAATAGTTAACCCGTGTTCTTTAAGGAGTCTTGCACCTGTTCTGTTCATTGTCGGCATAAATGCCCTAAATAGAGTCCAGTAATTCTCCGTGTCATGTAACATTTAATTACAAAGTACCGCCTCATTTAATGCTTTATTTTCATTCTAAACCTGAATTTGTATTGAAATACTACTTGATTACATTTTCTGCGTGTTCCTTTCATGAGGAAACATAAATATTTCTTGATTTAGTTAGTTAACCGTCTCGTTTAACGTTTTATTTTCATTCTAAACTTGAATTTGTATTGAAATACTAGTATAGTACATTCTCTGTTTGTCCTTACATGAGGAAAACTAAATATTTTGTAATTTAGTTAACCCCCTCATTTAATGCTTTATTTTTATTCTAAATTTGAATTTGTATTGAAAATACTAATATATTATCCATTTTCCAAGTCGTTGTTTAGATGTTTGCCTTTAATTTTTATTTGAACCGATCTTTTATGTGCCTAACCTATCTTTTAAATGTACGTATCAAAAATATAATTAGAAAAATTAGTAAGTTTATTGTGAGTAATATCGAATGCAGCATTTCTGCAAACTTAAACAATGCACCTACAAAACAATAGTGCAATTTAAAATGAATTAAACAATAAATATTTTTCAGAAATGCTCTGTTTCGTGTTTGTTTGGGTCAACACACACACATTTCAATAGTAAAAAGAATATTGTTGCCATCTAAACAATCAAAGGTAGATTATTGTTTTTCGTCATTTATAGTTCTGACTTTGATAGATAAGCAATGAAAATAAAGTGCTCTTAAGAAATTTTAGAAAGCAATTAAAACATATTTTGATTTTATTTCAGTTGAACGATCTTGTTTCTAAAAGGGAATCCTTCTTAAAAGATTTCGAAAACATTCGTAAGTTTAATTTTATTCAGAGTCAAGTACTGTGGCTAATTAAAATCTGTCAATATTATTTCCATTTTCGTGAAAGATTTCTAAAGTTATAATTTATGATAATTGCCATCATATGTGTATATATCGAAATTTCAGTTTTAATTTTTGGTATTAAAAAGTAGAAACTTAAAGATTCCAAACAATAATATAGTAAATAACAACTGAAATGGACTCGAAACCACAGTATCATCGCCAAATTTTTTCCAAACCGGACTTTTTCAAGTGATAACCTGTCAAATTTTTTATAAGGTCTGGAGGGTTAAGACCATTATGATGACTACTATTAAAACGGTTGGCTAAGGGAGTGCTAATTTGCCCCCGGCGCAATACCTTGTTTCCGAGTTTTACAATTGAGTGTACTTAGGTAGTTAGGAACGCCATCATCGCCAATGAATAATGTAAGATATCTTTTCAGGTTTAATCCCAATTTAAACTTCATTTAGTAGAATCCCGCAGTTCTGTTTCGCCAGGTTACACTACTAAGTTACCCTATTGACAACACAACGCCAAGGAAAAATATGGCCTGTTAATGTAATAATGTGACATCTGAACGAAATCTGTATGCCAAGACCTTACATCATCATCGCCAAAGTGGAGCAAAGAAACAATACGGCTGTTAAAGAAATTTTATTGGCTTTGTAATTAATTCTTCACACTGCGTTGGCGATGAGGCGACTTACCGTGAATTGTCATTCAGCATTCATGGTCTCAAGCGCATTCATGGTCTTAAGAATACCAAATTACTTTCATGAAGATATTTGACGAACGCAAACATTTTTTTTTTCTGAGAGTAAATCCACCACTGAAATGTTTCAGAAGAAGTTAGATATTTTCTCCAAACCTCCTTCTTCAGGTATCTTTTAAGCTCCAAAAATAGATGTGCAAACGATTTTTTAAATATTGCCATAGAGATAAATAAACATAATCAATCACGTCGAATATTTTTATTTAATTACAAGAAAAATAAATTTTACAAAATATACTCTGAAGTACTTTTTTCATTAATACCCTTATTTTGATATTGAATTGCATACGAGTCTTAAGTTCATTATGGTTAGTTATAAGATTCACAACATATTTTGTCGTTATTTTTACTATAAAAATCCTTCTAGCAGATGCGGAAAGACCCGAGAAGTTCACGAAGTCGCAAGAACTAAATTGCTAAGGTAATTTCTAATATCTCGTCGGTAACGCGTTTTAGAATATGACTCGGAGAGGATTGTGCCTATTTGAGTTTCTAACAACGTTTGTAAATTTTGTCATCATGTTATAGCAAGAAACATGCTGAAAAATTTGGGATTTTTTAAAAGAAACCTTTATATCTCTCCGAATATTTGCGATGTGTTTACGAAAGTGCATATAAATATTATGCACATGAAACATAACCATTGATGAAAGTTACATCTCGTCATACTTCCTGTGAAACATTATGGGTCAAACTCCATTTTCGCCATCATCCCTTTCTGGTGTCGCCCCCCAATTGCCCTCGTGACAGAATGTTCACTGTAAAATATGTATGATACTCGAATGAATGTCACATGATTCTAAAGAACTGATTTCGAACCATAGTTTTCCTATTAATTGTAAATTTCTCTCATTTTACGAAATGGTCCTTAATTTTTGCACACCAGTGAAGTATAGAATCAAAAAATGAAAATATTGCAGATTGTGGAACCTGTATGAAATAAACATTTTGCTAAATTAATATATTAATTGAGAGCAAAAAGTGCTCAGATATTCTATTGTCGTAAAAATGTAACTGGAAAAAATTTCAGAACTGTAGTACATCAGGAAGTCAGTAAAAAATATCCTACAACTTCCATCTTTAGATATATGAAACAAATCGGTTAAGAAAGTGTTTAAAAATAAGTGAGTAGAATTAAACAATATATGAAGTAGCGATTTGACTGTCATTTCATTCTTTGATCTTAGCAGGATGGTTAATTTGACGTGCGAACATTTGTGTTCATTTTGAAGTACATTCTGACATACCTCAAAATTCCGATAAAGATTATAGCAATTAAGCAATTGAAGCTAAAATACAGTGTTTCCAATGTTGTTCTCATTTTATGCAGTGTATAAGTTATATATTACACATTGCACAGTTTCCAAATATTTATCTTACCAAATATATACTCAAAATTCACTCAATTATAGTAAGAGATACTCTAGTCAGTATAATATGCAAGAAACCAAACAGAAAAAAACTACTGACTAAATATAGTTTTTCAAAAAACAACAAATATCAAGTAATAATTAATTAAAAAATACGAAAATGGAATACACATTTCAATTTACATTTCTGTAATATCTACATAACCACGAAAGCATTCATTCCTTCTTCATATCTCAAATTGTATTCATATTTAAGTTTAAACTAAATATACTTTCAAATTCCTATATCTTTATTCAAACAAAATACTTCTAAATAATCTTAACATAACTCTAACCAACATTCCAAATATCGTGGATTAATTTTTAATCGAGAGCGTTTGCCTAAGGGTCAATTAACTCTCGTTTCTCAGAACAAGATCAATAACCCTTTATCCAGGTTTCCGGAGATGAGTAATTCTCAAGAATCTCTCAATAATAACACGTTAAATAATAGACAAGTAATTGCTCTCCTTTTCTGCATGGCCTCCTTTCTGTTAACAAGTTGTCTGCAATTTAGCTCCGATTCCTGAGAATCCCCCCATTGAAATAGAGAGTTTAATTCAAATACCTCAGCGAGTACTCATTACTAGGCTTTATTTAACTACAATTGAACAAAATCGCCAGAAATATGCCTGCTGGGTATAGAAACAGAATGTTTAATATTCAGACTCTAAATTTCCGCTAAGATGTCGAAGGCGAGAGCTTATAAATCCCCATCGAGAACAATTGGAGTTAATTATGCTGTAGTAGGCTTTTATGTCTGAGAGGGTTACTCTCGGATTCGGTAATTGTTAAGAATGGGATTTCTTGAAGTGGTTTCTCGGAAAGATTGGAAGGGATGAAAATATACTCTTCATATATCTCTTATCTGGTTTCGGATGCGAACATGGTTGGTGTGCCGGATCATATTGACCACTCTTGACCGGAGATCGCTTTTCTGAGATTATATATTTGCGGGTTATATGTATAGAACTGCAGTTTAACCCTTTATCGACCAACGGTACTTAAAAGTACCGCTTTAATCATAACATAACACCACTCCATGCCCCTGCAACTATAACCATATGGTTATTTAAGCAGTGACGTGGTCATGAAGTGGAAGAGAAATCACAACACCCGAAGGGGTGACCTCTCTTAAAACTTGACATTTCTCTATACCGCTGCCTAATTAAAAACCCAACTAGTCTACAAACATTTACAGGAGCAAAGGAAGGGTTGCTATTGTGCTATACATTAAAAAAATATTTTGGAAACATGGGAAAATAAAACCTTGAAAAACACAATATTACACAGTTATACATGAAATAGCTAGAAAATAATAAAAACAAAAATGCAATGGAAAGACTATACGAAGAAAAAAAAATACATTAAAAAAAACAGAAAATGAAAGGAAAAAGATGAAAAACAAATTAATACAGTAATAAAAGTAACATAAAAATGTACACAAGAACAGAGAGATGGGCCGCACAGTATTTTAAAAAGTTTGATTATGAAGAGGAGTTGGCTGATGGAACTCTATTTGAAGGAGAAACACGGAGGATCTTGGAAGAAAGTCCTGAAAGAACGACAAAGCTGTTCTGAGTTCATTAGGGGATGATGGGCTGAAGAGGAGGCGAAGTTGAATGTCGAACTGGTGAAACGGGACTTTCCATCTCCAAAGGAAAAGGTGGAGTGATGAAGACGCATGAAGGAAAGTTGAAGTTTGGTTGGAATTAATTTCCCTCATCGCTGGAGGAAGAGGTTGTTCGGTTGCTGAAGTTGCTAATTAATAAAATGTTGGCCAAGAATGTAGGGATGGGACGAAAGCATTGGACTCAACTGAGAAGACTATTGAAGGAACGAAAAAAAAAATTAATTGGGATCTGGACGGATAAGACTGGTTTCTCTTTGGAGAAAGTGGAGCAAATTATGTATCTTCCTTCTTGACGCTGAATTGTTGGCTACTCTTCGGAACCATATTGGCTGATGTTGTTGGCTGGGTGGTGCCATATGGTAGGAGGTTGTGAGGAGGCAAACCGTAGCATAATGGATTGGTGTGCCGATTTCCCCACAAGAACAGAAAGAGGTTTCGGCAAGGTTGAATCTATGGAGAAACGAAGGGAAAGGCCCATGTCCTGTGAAAAATAAAACTTCGTTGCGTGTCCAGTTGATTGGATGCAAGCTAACTTTGGGAATTATGTTGTGAATGAGCCTCCCAGTATCTCCATCATCCCAAGCCATTTGCCAGGTAGCCAACATCTTCTGTCTTAAGAATGTTTTGATAAAAGATTTTGGTAACTCGAGTGGTGTTTCAGGAAAGTTTTCCGTTTCTGCTGCCTCCTTAGCCAGTCTGTCTGCTTCTTCGTTCCCTATGTAACCAGCATGGGCTTTGATCCACGACACTCTGATGTGAGGATGACTATGGAGTAACTTGAAGATTTTCCGGGCAATTGAATTGTGACTCTTTGGGTTTGCTGCTGAATTGATGCTGGCTTGGTTGTCTACTAGAATAGTCAGTTGTTGAGTTGGGAGGGAAACGGCGTGTTCCACTGCTTTGAGAAGAGCTAGGATTTCTGCCTGGAAGACTGTATTTCTAAGAGAGAGCCTGGTAGACCATCTGTGGGTAATGTTGACGTCGGTCAAAACACAGAAGGCTGCACCCACACCCCTCTCTGTTTTCGATCCATCGGTATAAATTCTAAGTCCAGTGTTTATGTTGCCTCCGTCATCCAGGGAAATTTGAGTTGGACTTAGATGTTCCGATGGGTGTGTTGACCATCCGGAAGCTTTTTCTTCAATTTCACTGGGATCGATGTCACTGACGTTTGTAGAAAGAGGAAGTCTAAGTCTGAAGAGTGCTGTGCCACGAGCTTCTCTTTGTAATTGTAGATGAAGAGGAGGGATACCCAGTATGACCTGCAGAGCTGCCGTGGAGGTTGTCCTGTAGGCACCTGAGATCGCCAGGAGGAACGGACGTTGAATTGTTGAGAGTTTTCTGGCGATTCGGACTGTAGGTTCTAGACACCAGGCAACTGCCCCATGCGCCAGCACCCGTTCTGTTACTGTTTTATAAAGGGTCCTTCGATGAATAAGGGGAACTCCCCAGGATTTCCCGGCTATTTTTAGGAGATTATGATAAAGGTGGGTCGCTCTAGTAGATTGTGCTTTAAGGTGGGTGTTCCAATTCATCTTTTCATCAATATAAATTCCGAGATATTTAATAGCATGGGCTCTTTTAATTCTTTCGCCTTGCCAGCGAATGGTAGGTCCCCTAACTAGCTTGCTGATAAGGAGATAATTTGTTTTTTCTGCTGAAATTTGGAGTTGGTTTTTGCTTGTCCAGGTGGAGAATTTAGCAATAGAATCGTTAATTTGTGACTCAAGTTGGACTCTAGTCGGGGCATGGGAAACCAGGACAAAGTCGTCTGCGAAGGCTTGAATGCTGGTGTTAATTGGCCAGTTTTCTTGAAGTATTTCATTTGCGACCAAATTCCAGAGGGCTGGTCCACTGCAAGACCCTTGAGGGCAGCCATGTTTTTGGTCCCTGATCGCTGGTCCTTCGCAGGTATTTAGGATGACCTTCCTATTCTGGAGAAGATTTTTAAAGATATTAACTATGTTTGTTGGGCATTTACTATTGTCAAGGTAAGAAGAAATTGCGCTGTGCTGAATATTGTCAAAGGCACCCTTAATGTCGATGGAAAGCACCAGTACGTGATCACCACTTGCCTTCCCCTTGTGGATGGTATCCAAGAGTTTCGTGATGGCCATTTCTGTTGATCTTCCCTCACGGAATCCGTACTGAAGATTGCTAAGTCTGTTGTTCTTTTCGAGGTGAAAATTGAGCCGTTGGGTGAGGAGCTTTTCTAGAACTTTACCTATCGTCGGGAGCAGAGATATGGGCCGGTAAGAAGATGCTTCTGTTTTAGATTTGCCGTGTTTATGAAAAAGAATGATATTTCCGACCTTAAGGGGATCGGGAAATTTAGCCAATTTAAGGCAAGTGTTGAAAAGTTCCATGAGGAGGAAGGGGAATTTCTTGAAAATTTGCTGTATGATGATGTTGTCGATGCCATCTGGTCCTGGTGCTTTTCCTTTGGATAGATGATGGATGACAGTAGCTACTTCTCCTTTGGTGAAGGGGCAGTCGTTTGCGGTGCAAGGCGGAATGTAAGTAGAACTATTACTGTTGGCAGGATGGGGGAAGATTTTCTCCAGAATATCTTGAGCTATTTTGAGGTGGTTTCCTGAAGGATCTTGATTATTAAAGGCTATTAATTCGGCTGGCCTGATCGCTTTTCTGAATGCAGTTTTGTAATGGGTGCCGTATGGATTCGTTGCTATTGTGCAGAATGATTTCCAGCCGGAATTCTTTGCAGTCTTGACTTTCCGCATGTACTTTTTCAGTTCTTCTTTATAGAATTGGAATCGGGCATTTCTCTGATCTTGGGGTGCCCTTTGTGCACGTCTTCTCAGCGCCTTCAGTCGGTTTTTTTCTATTTCAAGGTCTTGTGTATACCAATTTGGAGTTGGAGAAAGATTTTGATTCTTAGTGCGGTAGGATTTGTTACAGGCTTCAATAACGCAATTTTGGAGGAGGTTTGTTGCTTCGTTGATGTCCTTTTCATTCTGACTATTTCTGAAGGCTCTCAATAAAGAGTTGACATGAGGTTTAAGGTTTTTGAGGAAAATATTGTGGTTACCATGACGAGTTTTGTACCTGGTAAAGGTGCAGTTCTTCACGGATGAGTCGATCGTGATTTCAATGTAATGATGGTCGCTGAGGGACGGTTCTTCCAAGACTTCCCAATTGGCAATCTCACCAATCATTTGCTGAGTGCAGAGGGAGAGGGCAGGCCAGCCTTTGGAGGAGTTGCGGGTAAAGGTTGGAGGAGCATCCGAACTATTGTTAATAAAGAGATTGTTGGCAAGAATGAACTCCTCAATGGCAGTTCCCCTGGAGTTCACATCACTGTAGCCCCAAAGGGTATTATGGCCATTAAGGTCTGCCCCAATAAATATCTTTTCTCTTGGAAGAGATGAAATTATTTCTTGGATTTCCAGCAGTGTTTCTTGTATATTAGAATATGGAGAGGAGTAGGCCGAAATGAAAGTAGTCGGTTGCTGTCCTGTTTGAATTTTCACTGCAACCGTGTTTTGCTTGCAGGAGATCAAGGCTGCATGAAGTTGCCTGCTGGGAATGATGACTGCTGCTTTGTTTGAAATCGAATTGAAGATGTTCCAAGATTGTGGGATACCTTTAATTTGGCTATCGTAGATGTATGGTTCTTGTAAAAGGAGCAGATCTGATTGAAGTTTATCTGAAGTGGGATGAAGAGTGTCGTTTGCAGCTTTAGTTCTTCCCAGGTTGATTTGGAGGACTTTAAGGGTTTTGAGGCAAGTAGAAGAGACTTTATTAAAAGAGACTGGCGGGGTAGCTATGCTCATAAGTAATCCCTAGTCTTCTTATAGGCTTTAATTTCTTTCTTGTAGCATGGACAGCTGAGGTCTGTTGCCCTGTTTATGTCTTCATAATTTGGCCGTTTATCGTGAAAGTATTCACAAAACACGGAGAATGTAGTTCCAATAACAAGAAGTAAATGGCAGTTGAAGGCAGAAATTAATTTCTTAAATTATTAATTAAATAAATTAAGTAATTTTAATTAATTTAAAAAGTGTTTTCCTGATTCCCAGGGTTATTCTACATCAAAGCATATCTAATGATTAAAAAAGAAATTTAAAAATTCGCTAGTAAGTCAATGCGGTAAGAAAGGGTTAAAAATATCAGGAAACATCGTTTTGTGGTGAACAAAGATATACAAGTGCCTTGATACTTAGTGAATAGTAAAATTTTTTAAATTGACTGTCTCAACCTTCTCAAATGAAATTTTCATCTGTTTATATCTGTATTAATTTTTAGAAATCTTCCCGTAATAATATGAAATATTCTAATTCAGTTACTATAATATGAATTTTCCCCGAAGAAAATGAATTATAGAACAAAACAATATTTCAATAGAATGTGTACTGAGAATAAACAACTGAAATAATATTAATTTCGATCCATGGAACAAATTCCATCAATCTTCCGTCTTTGAATTACATGTAGTGACAACTTTCTTACACAAGCAATAACTGCACAAGAATAGGCGTTTTATAATAATAAATAATAATAATTCCAAATTATCTTTTCGGTAATGGCTAAAGACTAATTTAATATTCTTTCTTAAAATGGGAATTTTAACCTGTAAACAGAAAAGTGATTTTCCTCTTTCTCGAAAATCACCTATCTCTCCTGTTGACCATTTGTGATATTACCTATTTTTGTTCTCCCTCATAGCCGATGTATCTGGCTAACATAAGTGCGTGATAGTGTAATAACAAAAGGGAGAAATACTGTCTACAGGTTGATTAGAAAACGATCAGATTAGCCAGCGATGAGTAATATTTCCTTTCTGCTAATTTATGAAGCATCTGCACAGCCTCTTATGCATTTGTAGAAGAAAAACTGGTGCTACATCTTTCTTATCTGTAAATAAAAGATTGCCAACAAGACGTTCACATAGAAAAGAAAAGTAATTTAGTACCATTTGAAGAACAAATAACGGATTGTTTTCAAGATATACTCTAAAAAAAGCGTGTTTATGGCATAAAAATTTATAGATATAAAAATTTTCTATGAAATATAGTATAACAATTTTAACAAAAATTATGAAAAGAATTGTCTCCAAAATACTTACCAAAATTATCATTCAAATGGTTTTGAAGTATGTTTCATACAGGTGAAGGTCTTTAAACTCAATCTCTAATAATAATAAAGGAGAATGTGTGTCTGTATGTGTGTTGGCGTTCTAGAGGGCAGACCCCTGGACCTAGAGCTACGAAATGTGGTGCAAACATATTTTGGAGGGTGGGAGTGTGCAACAAGGATATGCTTTTTTGAAATTTTAACTAGAATTTTAACTAATTAAAAATTAAGTGAAATTTTGACGTTTTTCCTTTTATTTATAATAATAAAATAATATAATAATAATGGTATAAAAATAATTTCTTTGCTGTAATATTTTCGGAAGTTATTAAGAAAAAACGACAAAACGTAGCTTAATTTTTGAATAATTGAAATTCTAAATAACATTTTAAAAAAGTGCTTCGAAGTGGACATTCCCACCCTCCAAAGTATGCTTGTGCCAAATTTTGTAGCTCTATTTACAGCATTCGGCCCTGTAGACGTAAACACACATACACACAAATTCTTCTTTATTGTTAGTAGAGATTTAATTGTTATGATTGCATGCCATAGACTTGCAATCAAAGAATGCTATTCCATTGCAATTTTAACCGATTAAGGATATAACAAGAGATTACTCGTTAAGAGAAAACAATTAATATTTCAAACTCGACGCTCTGTTCATTATACTGAAAACGAAGCGGAGTGTGGAAAAGAAATTAAAAAGCTGTCACTTCCCTCCGCAATCAAAGCGATTGCGACACCACAATGAATATAGTTAGGATTGAAATCATGTTCTTGCATTCAGAAGCTTATGCTTGCACTTTTTGAAAAAGACGATACAAAGAAATTTCTCACAAACTAAATGGATTTTGGCAGTCATATGAGGATATATTTCCGAGTAAATACAAGGTGCCGCTTTCGCCATATTCTTATTTACACATTACAATTCCACCGAAGAGAAGATTGAATCTTTTGCTGGAGTGAGGAGATGGGAGAAGTAAGACATTTCATACCCTTTTTGTTCTTCCGAATTAGGAGTAAATGCGAGCATATACCCTATTTGAAGTTGAAAGAGGCCCAGCAGAAGACATGTATTCTCTAATGTTAACAATGTAAATCTTTCCTCGGGGGAATGCAAACGCATTCAGCTGCAATATCACAAGAGGAGTTGTTTCGGAAGTTGTTGCTAATACTTCCTGACATTTGGGAAAGTCGCGGAGAGAGATTTCATTTATGGGCTTTCACGGATGCCGTTTCGCAAGTTATGAAGGGGATACCACATTGTTTCTGAGAGTTACTCGCATTGTTTTACCGCTGCAAGAAAGTGCATTTTCGCCATAACTTTATGCGCTACATCAGCAGCTTTTTAAGGAATCTTCTAAAGTTAGCAATTTCCACGAATATTCCTTTTATTTCCAAAAGCCACAAACAAAGATGTTTTGTAGGTGAAAGCAAGAAGATTTTTTTATTATTATTAAGGGATTAACTTGTTTTCCATGCTATATTCTTGAAAGAAACATCTACATATTTTAAATACTTTGGTGATAAAACATTCACCGAGTCGGCAGCCTCAACCACTCGACAGATTTTGACAATTTTATATTCATTTGAAAGGTTTTGACGTCTAGGTATGAAAAGGGTAAAAAAAGGGTCACCTGCTCCACAACCACCCCATTTTCGAACGAACTTTAAAAAACTTTTTCCCACTGTACATTCTAACATTTGGACAGTCCGCCAACAACAACCACCCGAAGGGTTTCGACATTTTTTTTAATTGAAAGGTTATTACGTCTAGATATATCATCATGGATCGCCTGCTTCCCACCACCTCCAATTTTTGAACTAAATGGAAAAAACATTTCTCCACCATACATTCTCTATAAGTTTTTTTATATCATTCAGAAACGGGGGTTGGTAGGGGTCAGT
>BGPR01000566.1:402975-429209 GCA_013235015.1 Araneus ventricosus | reverse complement strand
CAATAGAAAAAATAATTCTCCGTCATACATTCTCTATATGTTTTTTTCGATTTCGTTCAAAAATGGTGGATGGTGGCGCTCAGAGGACCTCTGATGATATATCTAGACACCATAAGCTTTCATATGAAATAACAATTGTCGAAATCTGTAGGGTGGTTATTGCAGGCGAAATGTCCAAAGGTTTTCCCCAAAAAAAATTCTTCACAGAGTCCGCCAGCCTCAACCAACCGACCGAGTTTCACAATTTTTTTTCATATGAAATCTTATGACGTCTAGATATGTCATCAAGGGCCGTCTGCAGCGACCAACACATATTCCAACGAAATCTCAAAAACTCTTACCCACTGTGCATTCTCTATGTTGAATAAACTTTGAACAGTTCACCAGAAACAACCCACGACGAATTTTGACAATTTATTTTTTAATTAAAAGATTATGATGTCAAGAAATATCATCATGGGTCCCCCCCCCATTTTCGAACGAAATAGGGAAAAACACTTCCCCATCATATATTATTTTTGGGTTTCCTTCGATTTCGTTCGAAAATGGAGGTTGACAGGAGTGAAGCCGACCTTTGATGATATATCTCGACGTCGTATGCTTTCATATGAAATAAAAAGTGTCAAAATCCGTCTGGTGGTTGTTGTTGGCAAACTCTCCAAAGGTTTTCCCCCATATAGAATGTACAGTAGGAGAGAGATTTTTCGATGTGTTCGAAAATGGGGGTGAGGGATGGGAGGCAGGCGACCTTTGATGACATATCTAGACGTCATAATCTTTCATATAAAATAAAAATTGTCGAAATCAGTTAGGTGGTTGAGGCTGGGGAGTCTCTGAGGATTTTACCATATTATTTTAAATATATAGATCCCAACAGTTCCCTCACAATGGTGTGTAAAATATATTGTAAAATACCCATTGTAGGAGATTGAAACTGTTTAGTTAGGGCGCTTTCATTCTCTATTTATGGATATGAAGAATTTTATGCCGAAATTCGGGAAAAATTTACACAAAAAATTACAACTAGATGAGGTTTATTGAAAGAATTTACATTTTTAAGAGAATCTGTTGTCTACAAAGAACATGAAATCTACTAAGGTTTTATGGTCTGTTCTACTGATCTTCATGCTGAACTGAAAAAAGTAGTGCGTGAGCCTCGAAGCAGCGAGGTGGCAAGGGTTGTGCTCAGCAAAGTGGGTGCTGGCCGCGAACTCGCCCGGAGGGCGTCGAGAGCAGCTAGTCTAACTTAAAATGACACACTAGCAGCACACAAATCTAAATAATGGAAATAATGTTTTACTTTATACTTTTACAATACATTTCTTTTGCTGAATGTAGTTAATAGAGCTGCGCATATCTGGAATACTTATTGCAGTTTCACGCCGCAAATTGTGAAAAAGGATTCAATGCAAGATAAAATAAAAACTGGCGTTTCCTTTCCTATTCTTGAAGGGGAAATGTATAAAAAATAAATCTTTTAAAAAGTGTAACTGTCTGCTGTTTCTGCATTCGTCTTTCAACGAATGTAAGATGTATTACAATTATTAATATATCTCTTCTTTCAGGCAGTGGAGTGCGTTGTCCTGTTAACTGAGTTTTGGTTTCGTTATCAGTAAGTTGTGGATTCAAAATACATTGCCACAAAAAATTAAAACTGCTTTGGGGATTGATTTAACATTCAACAGGAAGACTGGAAGTAAGTACAAATTCGCAAGTTCCATGGCGAAACATATTTTTAACCTCAAAACGTGAACTCAATACTATCGTTTCAATCTAGGGCAATAATGTGCAAGGTCTCCATAATTAAATGATTCTATTTTAAAGTAGTCTACAGACAAAACTGTTCAGAAAGATGTGAAATTTTTTGGAGGACATAATGAAGGGATGTAAATTCGTTTGGGCATAAAAAATTCAAACTTTTGCTGCCAGAGGCCTTTTCTTAATGAATTACACATTTAGCTTAAATTTACGATGGTTTTCAAATTTTATTACAACTAAACGTTTTCCACAAGAAGTCCATAATTTTCAGCTACCATCTTAAATAGTAAGACAGCATGTTCCACGGTTGTCCGGAGTTTGTTCTGGGAAATGATAAGAACATGTCGTTCATGTCGTTGAAAGTTTCTGTAAAGATATAATTAATACAAACTAGCCGCTCTCACCTCCATACGGCGGTTACACTGCCAGCACTCACTTTGCTCAGCACTGACCCTGCAACCTCGATGCATCGGGGTTCTTAGTCACTACTTTTTTTTGTCTTAAATACTGTATGAAGACCAATGGAGCAGGATGTAAAATCATAGCATATTTCATATTCTTTGTAGACAACAAATTCCTTTAAAATTTTAAATTCTTTCAATAAAACCCATCTAATTGTAATGTTTAGTACAATTTTCTCACGAATTTCCGCATGAAAATCTTCAGATTTCATGAAAACAGAATGATATCGCCCTAAATAAACAGTTCCCATCACCTACAATAGTTTATTTACAATATTTCTGACACGCCATTGTGATGGAACTGTTGGGATCTTCTATATATTTAAAATAACATGGTAAAACCCTCACAAAGTTCGCCAGCCCCAACAACTCGACGGATTTCGATAATTTTTATTTTATATAAAAGCTTATGAGGTCTAGATTTGCAATGAAGGGTCGCCTGCTCCACACCACACTCCATTTTCGAACGAAATCGAAAAAACACTTCTCCTCTGTACATTAAAGACGGTGAAAAAACCTGTAGAAATCCTCCAGCCCCAACCACTCGACGGATTTCGACAAGTTTTGCCCCACACCACCCTCCATATGCGACCTAAATTCGTAAATCTTCTACGAGGTAAAATACAGTTAACCTATAAGAAAAGGAAATAAATAAATGAGCCTCAATACAAAAGAAAGAAGTGCACTGTTAAAAATTTTTGTTCAGCGTTTCACCGAAATATGTTGCATAGATAGTTGTCACCATGGCATGGTGAAACATTACTCTATCAACTGGAGCTTTGATTGAACCATGGAATGGTAATACGTCGAACCATGGAATGGTAATACCTTGAACCATGGAATAGTAATACGTTGAACCATAGAATGGATTTACGTCGAGCCATGTAGTGGTTCAACGTATATCCCTTTCTAGGTTCAACATCATTCCAACTAATGGTTTAATCAAAGAACCAGTTTATGGAGCAGTTTCACCATGCTATGGTGACAACCATATGCACTGTGCAATGGATTGACATAAAATAGTATTTTTATTAATGATTTTATATAGAACAAATCATTTCAGATTTCCAATAATAAATTTAAAATATTTATCAGTATCCCCACATTTTTCTGCAATAAAATTTGAAGTATTTATGCTGAAATTTAAATAAAATAAAGGCATATTAGTTTTAATACTTAATTTGAGAATTTTGAGTGAAGCATAAAAATCACTTGAAATACATAGTCCAGTCACATTAATGTGACCACCTAGTCAAAAGCCAGAATAACCACCTTTGGCAGAGCGGACCGCTGCGAGACGTGCAGGAAGAGAGTCAATTAGGTTTCTGAAGGTGTTCACTGGGATGTAGAGCCATGCCGACTCCAGTGCCGTCGCAAGCTGCGCTAGATTACGCGGTTGAGGATCCATGGCGCGAACAACCCGATCGAGGTGGTCGCACAGATTCACGATTGGGTTTAAATCCGGTGAATTTGCTGGCCAGGGGAGTACGGTAAACTCATCCTGGTGCTTTTCGAACCACGCACATACAGTGCGAGCTGTATGATACCTCGCATTGTCCTGCTGGTAGATGCCATCATTCTGAGGAAAAATAATTCGCATGTAGGGGTGGACACTCTTGGACTTGAGGATACACTCTTGGTAGCCCCTTGGTTCATCTGGGCGGTCAGTTGCTCAACAGTTGCACGTCTATTCGCCCGAACGCATCTCCATAGCTTTCGTTTGCCTCTGTCATCTATTGCCCTGTGGTGCACCACATGCTCCACGCCGCTGATTTTGATAGTGCCATATTGCCAAGCACGGTATACTTTTACCACGGCGGCACGCGAACTGTTCACAAAATTAGCCGTTTTCGAAATGCTTCCACCCTTGGCCCGAAAGCCAATAATCATGCCCTTTTGGACGTCGGATAAATCGCTACGTTTCTGCATTACGCCAACGATTGAAATGCTTTCCGATGCCCTAGGACATCCTTTATATACACTCCACTGCACTGTGCTGCCACCTGCCTTCTGTGATTGGTTATTTCACGTTGACGTCGAAAGTAGGTGGTGGTCACATTAATGTGACTGGACTGTGTATCTGTAAATTTAAGCAATGCCTCTGACAAATTAATTTACTTGTGAATGATATTTTATCGAACATTCAAACATACAGTACATGTGAAGTCAAACTGAAATACTGCCTACTATTCCTGTCTATTTATTCTGCATTTATGCAGTCAGTAGTTTTTGTGTTATCAGTTCTTTTAAAATAAATATTGATAATTTATTTCAACTTTTCAGAGTTTAATAATTAGGGAAACTTTAAAAAGGAAAATCAAACATTTAATTTAATAGCACAAACAAACTTCTTATGCTTCATCTTCAAATGCAACTGTATTTTTTCATTGAAACACATAATTCTCAAAATTGCAAGCTTTCTATACAAACCTCAGAAATAAAATGGAATTTTTACAAGAAAATCATTAGGAATTGTTCAAGATTCTAGCTTACTCTCTTTTTGATTTCTTTGAAATTAGATCAATTTTTCTTGTGCTTTTAGACATTTCCCTTTGAAAATGAAAACAAACCGATGCACTTAAAATCACAAGACAGAAGTGAAAACTTCTAGGTGTATACTATATTACAAAAGTATATTATAGTATTATAAATGTACGAATTTATATTCTGCTGAAAACAGTACAGCATATCTTTTTTGTGATAATATATTAAAACAAGAACAATCGAAGAAAATCAGGTCCCATTTCCATTATCCAGAAAAAATAAATTGCCAAATAAGGTTTGCAAATAAATCTCTTGTGAATATATTTGATGTCGTGTTCAGTTTTACTTTATTTTAAAAAATGCCCCTTCCTCTTAATTTAACACTTAAATATATTTCCAAATAATTTACTTTTAAAATTTTGACTAACATGGACATTTAAAATAGCAAGAGAACAATATGTTTTTATTGTACTTCAAAATGCTTTTTGGTTTCAAACTTTAACTTTGAATCTTATTAGGTTTCTCATAGGTAATCTCTATAGTAATGAGCATTATTTGAATAAACTAACACTTGAATGAAAAGCTTATTTCACATCAAAAAAATTTATTTTTACACTGATTTCAGTTCGTATTGCATCTGCTACATTAAAAATACACAAAAATGAATTTTATACACAAACAAATTATTTTATATAACAGCATATTCAATATTAAAAATGTATAGCTGTAGAAACATTTCATTCTAGATTACACATATAATATATTTTATGACAATTCAGAACAGCATATTTATCAAAAATATCAAAAAACAATAACTTCTGACATGCATGTAAAAAAAATACAAAGTCTGTTTTTAAATGAATTTTTTCCATGGGAAAATAATGGCTTGGCTCTAGTCTTTAAAGACAAAAATAATAAATCAATAATATAATGTACCGTTAAGGTTATAACAAAACATTAATATCATAATGTAAATGAAATATTATAAGTACAAAATACATAAAAATGGCTCAATGCAACAATTAAAATTGAAAATAGCTGTCAAAATTCTTTATTCGTAAGGAACTATGAAAAGTTTATATTGTTTCTGTAGTATATTTTGAATCCATGTTTACTAACGACAGATGGTGATTATGCATTTGTTTTGTACACTGTACAAGTTTAGATTCTGTAAAATTATCCTGCATATCGCGTTTTGTAGTTATGCAAAAGAAGCAACATACATACATGCACTAAAATTAATTACATAGCCACCTATTTGATGAGCGGCTAAATTATCACATATTATAGAAACAATTCCACGTTTAACAATATGAGGTATTCCTGAAATAATTATTCCATCGGTTTCTAATAACTTTAGGTCTTTTATCAGAGGTTGGAGAACTGTTTTAAAGTCGAAGTATTTTATATCTGAGGATCTGCACAAATTAGCTAACTGCATATCTTTCACTGAAGAACGATACTTGGAACGACGGAATGTTTCCTAGTGTAAAAAGAAATGCACCTAGCTTGTGTTTTGCTTGATTGCCTTTTAATGGGTTAAAAACCATAAATTCATCAAAATATAGCAAAATTTGTATATTTGCACAGGTTCAACCAAAACTAAGTTCTCCTTCAGAAACTTTTTCTCAGTATATTGTGATTTCATAACATTAAAAGTGGAATTTAAATTACCCACTGCAGGATAATTTAAAACCAAGTTTAGAACTTTCTCATTTAGATTGTTTTCCTTAAGTGTCTGTTTTAGTTAATGGAACGTTATCTGTTTGGAATTCATTTACTGCATTTATTAATTTATAAATGGTAGAGTTGGGCAGTAAAAATTTTTCTTGCATTTTCAAGATAAATAATGCAACATTTCTATTGCAGTCTGGGATCAATATTGAATTCTCACTGAAATTTTCAACATCATTGGGAACCGTATGAGAGAATTGTCCTGATTTCTGTTTCAGACAGGTGTTAAGATCTCAGACTTATAATCACTTAACACAAAACAAGAGTGATACCTTGAGAAATGGGACTCAAATGAAGAGTTAACTGTATATTTCATCTGACAATTCTTTAGGGGCAGAAAATAATATGTTCTACAAGTTAATATATTTGTATTCTTAGTTTTAAATTCATTGTGTTGATAAAGTGCTTTTTAAATGACGAAAAAGTGGTAAATGTTATAGGACAATTGTTGAAGACACAAATATAATTAAAATTAGGATCATATCTGTGAAAATTCCTTAAATGAGATAAATACAAATAAACACAAGAAAATCTTTAGCACACTGCGAACAACAAATCATACTGGTACTAGAAAATAAATAGCAGATATTAACAAAATAATACAATTTTTTCCAATTTGATATAACTTTAAATGTTATGCTTAAGTGACATTCTGCGATAAAGAGTAAGGACTTTGTTTGGTATATTACCAATCAATTTTATCAATTTTCATTATATATTTCTGAATAAATTTAAGGGTGGTAACAATATGCTTTGGATAAGTTATATTTATAGTAAAAAAATGACATTGACAGTCCAATAGCTGTTATGAAATTCTCCGTTATGCATAAAATTTCGATTTCAGCTGCAATGCAGAAATTGCTGTCTTAGATCTCTTCTTAGATCTGTGTCTGAAGATCTCCTTCAACATCTGAGGTAACCTAACAGAACAAAAATTATGAAATATTGAAAAATCATTAAATTATAAATAATGGCTTTTAAAAGCCCCTGAAAACAAATATGGAAATAAGCACCCTATTAGTGCATTTTGAGGGCTTCTGGGAACTCTAAATAGTCAGGTAAGGTAAAATAGATAGCCAAAATATATGGCTTATAAAACAGATATTTAATAACATATGCAGTATTTTGAGTTGGGTATTCAAGATGTTTGTAACGACTTTCTTTCCTCGATTGATATTATCTGACTTTCATTCCTCGATAGAGGCAGAACATTAAAGGAGTTTATGCCTCAAGTTTTGTGTTTAAACTTTTATCGTCCAGATTATTAAGGAATTCCTATTGTATTGGCAAATATCTTATTTTGTAAATTTCTGCTGCTGTTTCAACTGAAATTTAAGGGAAAAAAAGTTAATGTCATATTTGTAGAAATGAGTATATGGGTCGGCTGAACATTCCACATCTTGTAAAGGATATACAGCATTAATTTTTAAATAAATAATTCACTTACAATAAATTAAACAGAAATATTCCATGTAGTAACTAGTTAACTTAAACTAATCTTTTTTTTCATAATGAAAAGTAATGAACCAATTATATACTTAATTTTAGGATTTTTTGTTTTTATTCTTGCAATCATTCTTGTTCTTACATAACACAAAGGGTAAATTACAGTCCTTGACAGATTTTAAAATAAACATAAAATCGAATAAATAAAACGTGCAGTTTAAAATAAAAATAAAATTTTAAAAATCCCATGGTGTAAAAGTTTTGAAATGAGCAATATTGGCAAAAACTTCCAATTTTACTATTGTGTGCTTGAATAATTCAAAATAAAGACACAAACATATATGCTGGAGAAATTTGAATAAGTAAAGATGTTCTAGAAAGGTTAATTATATTGAAATCAAAACTCGCAATGCACAAATTGTCGAGAAAATGAAAATATTACAGATTTTTGGAAGATTACTATATCAGTGTATTGCAAATTACGTATTTTTATCACTGTGTGGGGTAAAATGGGTATACAAAACATAGAAACATAGTTAAAAACATCTCCACACAAACATATATATATATATCAAATTACTAATGGAACTAATTTAATTTTACTCTTAATATGTGCAATGTATAGATTAAACAAAAAAGTTTTAATAGACAATATTTTTACTTAAATCTTAAAAATAAGATATTTTACCCCACTGGAACCTATACATGAAAATCAAGTTTAAGCTAAATGAATAGAACATTTAAACCTACCTCTTCAACAAAACATTCCACAGGCTCTTTCAGCAGGTATGGTAAAATGTAAACAATAAACTAGTTTTCATATTCCGATTTTTATTTTCTGAAGACCTTGGGAAAAAAGTGATTTATTATTGTTGATGCTGTTACTGCTTGATCATCAATATATACTGCTGTAGCCTTCAAGTGAAGGAAAATCTTCATAACTAACATATTCATCAAAGTCTGCATCATACTTTTGAAGAGAAAAAAAAAATGTGTGATGTGATAAGTCGATTCAATTACTTCAAGTAGTTGTTCAATATCTGTAATTTCTGGAACTTTAGAGGATGTGCTGCATTGCATTAAAACCTTCATCTAGAAGAAAATTAAGAAGATATTTGAAGCACATGGGATTAAAAATATTACCGACAATTCATTCATAATAGTATCTCAAATTTAAAGGTAAAAATACATCCAAGGAATATTAACATAGACAAACATTTTAGCATGTTTCTTCAACATTATTTAACCTTCCAGAGGGAGCGCGTTTGCAAGAGATACTTCAATTGTGCATCGTGTTATATATTTATATCTTTATTTTATATATTTATGTGCAATTTTACTTATAAAATCTGTGTCTACTATTAGGCTAATAAATAAAGATAACATTCAGAAAAGTTGCGTTTATTTTTGTTAAATAACACGATATATATATATGTAATACGATGGACGATATGTCGTAAAATTTGTGTAAGCGCGCCCGCTGGAGGTTACAACGCCCGCTAACAACAACGATGAGTGAAAACGTCTCAGTTTTAATATTTCCAAACACCATTAAATGATAAATTAATCTTAGACAGATCGTAATAAATATGAACGCCAATCCTTTTAGAGTTAGTACAATAAATTCTATTATACTTAAGAATAAAAAAAAAGTTTCACTTTTATAAACTAAAAAAGACGCATACCTTACTTTGAACACCGAATGAAGCTTCGCCGTTCTTCCCGTGTAGTGAGATACTGCATAGAGCATGTCCTGGAAAATGGCGGCTAAAAAGAGCTTTGCTTTGATTGGCTGACAAAAGTTGCCAAAACATGGTGAATGGTTGAACCATTTTTGAGGGTTGAACCGTGGGATCAGATTTTTGAAATATCAGTTGAACCATTTATTGGTACTTTCTCTAAATTTGCACCATTTGTTGGTTCAACATTGAACTGAAATTTTTAACATTGTAATGTTTATCCATGACACATTTATTTTAAAACTGCACAAAAAAATTGTCTTTTTAACTTTTAATTATTTCTATGGAAAAGTTTTCTCGGAAACGGAGCTTTGAAAATTTAAACAAATCCAAATTTGTTCCTATTAAAATGACTCAAAAAGCCCAGATGTATTGAAAACGTACAGAAGAAAAGTCAAATACTTTTATACTTTAGAATTCAGTAATGAAGTCCTACCTTTATCAGCATTAGATGCTTCCTATTTAGGGAAAGAGAATAATAAAAATTCCTGACTCTAAGCTTGTAATTCAAATGAAAAGAGAAATTTAAAAAGCGCTGACCATCAAAATAGACCATGTAAAGTGCCTCATACATTAGGAATAAAAATGTTTTCAGTTAATTAAGCACAAATACTTAACAATTAAAAGAGGTATTCTGTTTAAGTAAATAAATTGAAAGATAAAAAAATATCTAACGATAATTTTAATGGTATTCATTTACAACCATTCGGATAAAAAAATTCAGAATAAAAACATGGTTGCCTGTTGCTAAAGGAAGAAGATAATTTTCATTTTACTCTCTCGAATGGATCCCTAGAGTGAAATCAGCAATGCCCCAATCAAAGCATTCTTACTTCTCATATTTTTTTCACTCACTCGCTTCTAAGTCTTCTAAATATTTTGGAGTTTGGAAAATGAGACGAAAAGATTTGTGGGTGATTCTGGAAACACATATTCATGAGTCATTAAAGAAAAATGACCACAATTTCGAAACATTCCAAATAGTTAGAACTTGTAATATCCTGAATATTGAAAAGAAGAAAATTACTAAGCTTCACATACTATAAAGAGGCTTAACATTTTTAATGAGACTTCGGTAAGTCGTGGACTTGAAGAAAAAGTAAAGGCAAGTCTTTTTTAATTAGCAGTAGTTTATTTTCGCTGCAAGGATTTTCTTTTAAGGATTGGAATCATCGCAGAAATGTTTTGTCTCAATTTCTGTAATGATTTTTTTTAAGTGGAAACATATAGTGCCATATTATCTACTGGGCTTTATGAGTAGATATCTTGCATATTTAAACGAATTCTCAAGTTATATCGAAATCTCAGATTGCGAAATTTAATCTTAAATATTATTCTCCTTTTGAAAAGTTTGAACTGAATCTGTTTGTTTAAGAATTTATTCTTAGATTTAGATAAAAGGATCATATATGATATACTCTCCTAATATAAAATACTTCTGTATACATATGGAATGTGCCAATATGGATACAGAATTATGGACTGCAGGCATGCTTGCTATTGTTCAGGTTACCTCGACAATGACTCTATAGAGTCTAGAACTAACGGCAGTAGATGGCGTCTCCACAAGGAAAATATACAAAAGTAACTTCGATAAGTATATCATATTTTGTCACTTTCCTTTCTCTATCGTTCTTATTATCTGCTCTCAGCTGTCATCATTTCAGTAAATTTCATATAAAAAATTAACATAAATATTCATGAAATCAATCATTTTAAATACTAAACAGATATAAAAATCTAAAAAAAGGGAGAAAATTTCTAAGCGTGCGTTGTCATAAACTAGCTTAACATTTTAAATTAGAAAGCGGAAAATTTTCTTTCAACCTTTAAGTTTCATGTTTAATGGCCATTACTTTATTTTTTCGTTCAAATATCTCTGTTTATGTATGAAATCAATACAACTAAGTTTGTATCATGATCCACCGAAATGAAACATATTGCTGATGAAATTTATTTTGGATTCTGCAATCAAACATTTTTTTTCCTTCTTTCAAATAAACGCCTCGGAAAATATAAAATAAATAAGCGATGAAAACATCTGATAAATAAAATATGATCCTAAAGTCGTTAAAGCTTATCACAAAATTAGAGAAAAATGTTCTCTTCGAATATAATTTTTTGTCTCATTTTTTTCAGATTATTTTCCTCAACAAGTCTTAAAAAAGACTATATTTATAAATATATAAAGTTGTTTTCAACCACCAAATGTAGTAATTTTAACCCTTTTTAAGGTCATGGGAAGTATACTTCCCACCAAAATCATTATTTTTTAAATGGTTTTTTTTAAGTTGGCGCCAGATCCTGCCAAATGTTTTGATGGGAAATAAACACCTAGGTTTTCCAATTTTTTATCTCAAACCATAACGATTTGAGCTGATGTATGATAAATTAATAATTAATGAAATTAATTTAAAAAATATTAATGTCATCCAATAAGCTAAATGACTTTTCTCACATCAAAATTTATTTTAGTATACCCCTACTGGAAAAAAATGGCCCTTCAAAGGGTTAAAATCTTTTCCACTGACTTTTTATGCGCAGTACTGTCTTAACAAATTTAAACACCCTGGGCTAGGATAATTTGGAGCCCCATCACAACCGTAACTAGGTACGGAAACGGAAATACCTAATTAATAATAAAATTGAGTTAAAATGGTACCTCTTCGGTGATTAATGCCTTACAATTTTGCAAATCAGCGTCTTTTCTAAATCGGGCTTTGTAAGCCAATTTTCTTCACCCCTGATCATGTGCGTAAATAGTTTCAACGGTTAACATGCATAAAAAGAAATTTTTTCAATTCTCTTCTGAATATTTATTAATTTAAAAAATATAATATTATACATAGTATTTAAATGGATACCTTGTTACAAGCCCAAATCCTATTTTCACTTTAACATATTTAAAATACATTTGAAATTTTCTGGTTCAAAATTATAATAAAATCGGCATATTAAATTTCTACGCGCCTTTGAATCAATGGCGCCTCTTAATTAGCCCATTGAATAAAACAGCCCTGATTATGCGCCGTTCTAAATTGCGAGAATATAAAATTAAATCCTTTAACTTGAACTTCGAAAAGAGAGTTTAAAAATTTCCGATAAAACTAAAGCCCAATTCTCAAGTACTTCTCCGACCCACTTAGTTAATAGCTTCCACAAAAAGATTCCTTGTTGGTATGGAACTAATCTAAACAATTTTCTCCTAATGTTTTAGGTTAAACTTATATTTTCCAAGTAATTAAAATAGGCCTAGTGATGTTATTTTCACAGCTGGCTCCGTCGTCAATTTTCAAGAGCTCGAACTGCAAAAAGTACAACCGACCTCGAGGAGCTAAGACGGAGAACTGAGAATTCTGCTCTTACAATTGGGGACGGCATGGTACCGTCATTAGTGTTACTCAGCAAACGACTGGGCAATCTTGATGACACAGAATTAAAATACTTTTTCTAACCCTGTGATCAGCAAATACTTATCTAGAAAATTTGTTAATGGTAGAAGAATATTATGTCATAGACATATGGTATACTTTGATAATTATTATGCAGGAGTACTTAAGGAATTAAAATAAAAAAATTACGTTGTCTAAGTAGCTTCCACAATTACCTCCATTAAAGAAATAAGAAGATTTAATTAACACTCTGTTTTAAGAAACTAATATATTAGATTTTGCATCCATTTTAGGTCATGGAACGGAGGAAAACGAAATTAATTGCGAATAAAATAGTATCTAGTTTATATATTTATTTTGAATTTTGTTAGTAGAAATAGAGAGTTAATTGTTTGTGATATGCTCAGTGACAGTTTGTTACACTGCATAATACTGTATTTTAGAATCAGTTAAAATTTTATTTTTTAAATTAAATGTGAATAATTTAATAATTCTTAAATAAATTTATAATTTCATTCTTAATTTCATCTAGGCAAATATTTTTTAATAACGAAAATGCAACTAAGTATTTAGTTACTTTTTAACCAATCTTATTGCAAATGTTAAATTTAAAATAATTTATTGCTGGAAAAATAATTTATATTTCCAGCAGATTTACTCTCATAAAGATTTACGCAATAAAAAAAATGAACACTCATTTAACTTTTTTCTTGTTTAACATAATTATTCTCTGCCCCTTCTTCCTGTATATTATACAAGGGGAAAAGGCAAAACTAAAATACTCTAAACCTCTCATTTTTTATTTTTCTTGCATGTAAGAGACATTTAAAATTTTAGACACCTTTAATATTTTAGCTATAATTCTGAAAGAAATTTAAATGATTTTCCATTTATCATTATGAATGTAAAGTATTTATTCTATTTTGCATTTTGAAGAATTAAAATTCAAACGCTTCCTAGCCACTAATATTATTGCCATTCATAATTTACTAAATAGAATTCAAACTCATCTTCACTAATAATCATTCATTTAAAGTAATTCAGAGAAGTTAAAAGTAATAATTCCGAAACTGCGCAAGCAATTCGCAAATTAGATCCCACTCTTTATTAAGCATGACAACCCTAGCATGAGAAACTTTATGATCACAACATTTGAAATTCTTTTCTTTCGAAGAAGTATTCCGATAATGTCTCATTATAGATTGAAATTTATTCCTCCGTATCTATACGTCAAGAAGTAATTTTAAATACGCTACATACTGAATTTAGTTGTCTGTCTCAATATTTCCAGCAAGTAATGTACCTCGGTATTTCCCTTAATTTAAACTATATCTCAAAATAAAGGTGATAACTCGCGAATAGAATAATTGCTTTGACACCATTAGTAGAAATTCAAATCGTGAAAACTATGTAACCGTATTTGAGTGGACATAGAAATTTCTTTTCTGTCCTTTTCCGTAGTCTGAGACATTAAATGCCCATTAGAGAAATGTAATTCTGTTAATGGTTTATAGTTTCTATAAACATATCCTCAGGGAGTGTTCCAAATTTAATTTACCATTTTTCACTTCAATTTTACTGGAGAAAAGTACCATTTTATCATAATAGGCTGTGATATATATTTTCATAAAAATTATTAGAGCTATTCTAATATACTATATAAACCTTCCATCTTGCCGAAGTAGAACTCTTTTGGAATTTTATAGTTTCGTTAAAAAGATTCTGGATTTAAATGCAAGTTATATATAAACGGGCATTTTTATTCCTTTTTTACTGAAAAGTGAAAATTGGAGTCTCTCAAGTAGTGTATAATTTCCGTGCTATTCTTTAATTTTAAATCATTCGTGATAGAAACTTGATCAAAGTGTCCAAACTACACTTGCTTTTGTTGATTTGGGTATCATTTATAACCAAAGCCTCGCTTTAAGAATAAATGCTTCTTGTTTGGAAATGTGTGTTACCATAAACATTTAAAAGTCTAAACTAATACTAATACTTATGTATAATAATATTACCATCTAGCAAAACATAAATCATGAATTAGAAAATACTGAATGATTATTATAAATAATAATATTTTTCGAATCAGCAACCAAAATTTAAAAAGTATAAATTAATATAGTATTTATAACATAAGCGAATAACTGATTTTTGAATGTATCTAACAATTCACATTTGTTGATGTTTTATAAATTTAAGTAACTCTAACCTAGAAACATTATTCTCAAAGCTTTATATTATTATAAATTTTCAATGAGGAATTGCAGCACAAGGTATTTTAAAAAATGACTCTCTTCCTTTGAAATGCATGCAACTATATTAAGAAAAAATATCGTTTGTTCGTGTATTAGAATAATTTCGAAAGTTACGATGTATACAGAGGGAAGAAAAAGAATTACATTTAAAATGTCTAATGATATAAGTAATTTGTCATTTTTAAAATCTAAATTTGTTTAAATGATTCAAAATTTAATGAAACGCTCAGAATTAAAAAAAAGAGAATTTGGTTACATTTTTCACAATTACATTTCACATCAAGTGCAAGGTGCGAAAATCAGAATAAGTGCTGTAAAAAAACATAAGAACTCTACTTTCATCAACAATCAAAGTGACTTAGAACATCTGAATATTTTAAGAGGGGCAAGTGAAATCGTTTTCTTCCATCTGAAATGTTAAATCTTTGGAACGACAAGGTTCAAAGATTTTCAGCTGAAAATAAACGCTTTATGAAAGTCAGATGGGGACATATTTCCGTACAAATTCATACCAAAGAAGCCTTCTTTCATACTTTCTGATTAACGCATTATATTATAATTTACACATTATCTTTTCCCTAAAGGAGAAGATAGAATCTTTTTCATGGGAAAAGTAAGAAATATGTGTTTTTTTCGTGCTTGGGAGTAAATGGGAGCATATTCATTATTTGAAGTTGAAAGCGGCCACTGCAGAATACTTTTGTGTTAACAAGAGCATTCTTTCAGCAATGATTCCACTCAGGAGCAACATCACAAAAGGGGTTGTTTCGGAAGATGTAGTTTATACTTCCTGTTGGTTGGAAAAGTTGCAGAGCAGGCAGAAAATTTACACAATTTCACAGATACAATTTCAGAAATTATCCTGAAGAATTCTTTCCAGTAGATTTCTGAGAGTCACTGGGACCGTTTACCTTCTGCGACAAATTTTTCATAAAGTTATATTCTTCAGCAGCGGATTGTTCTGATATTTTCTGCAGTTTCTTTCTTCGAATTTTCTGGGAAATTCCAGACTTGAAAAACTGTGATTGATGCAAATTGAGAAAGAGACATTCATCGACAATATTATGGATTAAATCCCAACATAATACTTTTATGAAGCGATCGTTTAATATTAAATGACATGTATAATAAAATATGCAATGACTTTTTAATGAAAAATGCACTTTTATGATTATAGAAAGCCCCTATCAAAATAATGGAATCTGTATCATGAAGCTATTGTTTTGCTATAAATTAACGAGCATTTTTAGAAGAGTTGCTTCTGGTGAATAAAAATATTATATCAACATACTTCTGTAAATTTTTATGAAGTTTATTGATGAAAAAAGTTTTTACCACAAGTCAAAGTGCATACTAGAGCTAAGAGGCGTATGAGGAAATATTTTAGAAAATGAAGTTGTCAGACGAAAAACAACATAAAGATTAATTATACTTCTCTTAAAGTTAGAAAAGTATCAATGTCAAAACTCTGAATTTCGAATCAATCACCTTCAAAAATCAATACGCGCAAACGAATGAAGTTAAAAATTTATCATTTATGTAGAAAATATGGATATGAAGAAGAATATTTCGGGTCATGTATCAGAATTTATTGGTGGCATTGTTTTAAATTGAAATACCAATTTTTAGATAGATTGGTAATTTGGTTATTTTCGTGATTTTGCGATAGTCCGATCCAACTAAGAGTCGCCGGGCTCTGAGTTCGGGGGTATGTGCGGTGATAGAGATATTCTAAACAATACCATAAACACAGTAAGATATAGGTAAAAGTAATTGCTTGCAAATATTCTATGTTTTGTTCTTCTGTGCATTTTTCATGAGCTCTGTCTCAGTTAAGAACAATAGGAATAAGTAAGGAACAATAAATAAGATAAATAAGTTTAAATAAAGCAATATATTCGGTAAAGGTCACAAGCGTTTTCTTTATTTGACGTCAATAATTCCCCATTTTTCTTAGTTGCACTTAAACATCAATTGTATCAAGTTCTTATAAAGGTTTAAGCATTTTCTATAGAATAAAACGAAGGACTAATGTACAAAATCTTCAATATTCTCTTTTATTACCTATTTTAACTTTTAAGAACTTGAAATTTTTTATTTTGAGGTAACTGGAAAAACAGGATTCAAGTACCCTGATAAAATTATAACCTATTCACATGTAATTCTTATCAGAAATACTTAATTAATAGTTTCCACGAAAATATTCCATGAAGTGTGAAACCACTTAAATTTTTTGTCATATCTTCTGTTACTTTTAGACTTTTATATCAGGTAATAAAAATCTACCTCCTGATGTTCTTTCGAAAGCTTGCTATATAGTGGAACTTTCAAGCACTCGAACGACAGAAAGTACAATATATCCTAACTACCTGGTCAAGTTCTGATGACGAACTAAATATTCTGCTCGTTTAATGACGACATGAAGCAGCCATTAGCAACTGAGTAACGACTGCGCCACGCTGGCGACTGAGAATGTAAACATTTTTTCCAGCGATGCTCAAGTACTTAACAGCGATAAATTGTTAATGGGAGAATGTTTTTATGACTCACACTTACGGAAGACTTTCATTGCCATCAATAAGCAGTTATACTTAGGGATGGAAATAAGAAGATTAATTTGAGCTTATAACTTCTGTATCTTCTTCATTAGAAGATAATGTTAATTAGAAGATAATGTTAAGCGAATGATCTTAATGTGAATTCACAATTGAAATCAACTATTTTGATCATTTTTACATAGCCCTTTTAGAAATTCGTTAGACGATTTGCAACTCAAACATATAGTTATTATATAAACTTCTGCGTATTTTTGAATTATATAACAAGAAGAAAAAGAGAGCTAATTATTTGTGTGTGTTATTATAGTAACTTTCCTCAATAAATATTTTTTTAATCAACGCATATTACAATATTATTTTTTCGCAAATGTTACTGTTATTCAATACCAGTCAATGGAAATACATCACACATATTTTATTTTGAATATGACATTATAAATTTAAATTTGGAAAATTTTACTGTTAAAAAGAAGCTAATTTCAATCAGTTTAAAGTACAAATGCATGACTGTTATATTGTATGTGTTTGAACTGAATGAAATAGCTTATGACTAGTCGGTCCCGTTACGCCTCTCGCTTGTTCTGATGTTGGTATAATTCACTAACATATAAATAATAATTTACTAATATTTAAAAAGATCCACAACTTTTAAAAATAGTAATATGCTGCTACTGCGTACAAACTGTTATTAATCTTTTAATTGATTTTTACTGCTTCGAGCTTAAAATTTTGATAATACATAGTTTTATGAGTGTGACAATGTCCATGTAGGTGTGAGATAAAATACATGAATGAAGGGATCTTAAAATTTCTTTGAATAAAAATACATCGAAGTGAGTTTTTCTGTTTGCAGATACATCATATGTATAACAAGTATGTATAATCGATCTACCATTTATCAAGTACGTTTTAATGAGTAACACTTTACCTGTAAATGTTTCATTAGCTGAGTTTTAAGGTTTCGCTGAAACTCACAGTTGCGTACCGACCGAGGTGCAAGGGAAAATGAATTCCCCTGGCTCCAGTATTAGGGAGCACCATGGAGTCAAAATTAAACTTAATTAAGAGTTAATCTCACTTTTCAAAAGTAAATTATTAGGAGGGGTAAAGATAATACCATTCCCCATGTAGAATTCAAGCTTGTTAAGCCACTATGTCTAAGATATCATATTATATTCCGGGTTCTTTTAAATTCAATTTTCATGAAGGGTGCAGAAATATCATGTCCCGGGCGCTGTTTACGCATGCTAAATCCCTGATGATTGCGGGGGAAAGAAGAAACAATCATTATAAACCGGGCGCGTATTACCCTCGTTAAGCCTTTGGAAACTCAAGTATAGCTTTTATAATATATAGCTATCATGCCATGGTTTACTGGCCTGATGGCTGTATTATTAACACAAGACAGAAATAATCAAATAAAATTTCAATATTCTTATCTTTTTCGTAGAATATACAAGAAATCAAACCAAAAGCTGATTAAGTTAAAATTAAAAAATATACGAAAAAAAGAATACCAATTTCAATTTTAACTTTTGTAATATTTACTTAATCCTATACAGCATTCATGATCTCTTAATATTTTAAATAGCTTTCATATTTTAGCATAATTTAACTTTGGATCCATGTCCTTATATCTTCATTAAAACGTAATGATACTAAATATCCATAATAGTCCTTCAGTCAATATTCCAAATGTCATGGATTAATTTTCAATCTAAAGCAATTGCCTAAGGGCAAATTTAATTTCGTTTCTCCGACTAACATCAATAGGCCCTTATGCAGGTATTCATAGATGTTTATTATTCAAGAAGCTCTCAGAAACGACATGCTAAATCATAGACAAATAATTGCTTTCCTTTCATGCCTGGACTCCTTTCTGTTAACAAGTTCTCAGTAATTCACCTCCGAATCCTGAGATTCCTTCCATTGATATAGAGAATTTAATACAAGTATCAGTGCGAGCGCTCATTACTCATCGTTATTTAACCACAATTCAATGAAATAGTCTGTAATATATGTCTGCTGAGTATAGACAGCGAATGTTTAACAAATGCTAATAAATCCTCAACTAGAACAACTGGAATAAATTTCGCTGTAGTGGGCTTCTATATCTGCTAAGGTATTCTCAGTATCTTTAATTGTTAAGAATAGGATTTCATGAAGTGGTTTCTGGGAAAGACTGCAAAAGAAAGAAGCACACTCTTCATATATCTCACATCTGGATTCGGAGTTGGAATGCCAAATCAGATTGATCAGCCTTTACAGCAGACTTCTCCTCTGAGGTTATGTCTGTGCGAGTTGTCTGAATGGAACTGCTTTTTAAGGGGAAAGTATAGAAATCTACGATTAAGATGTCAAAAAGATCCATTATTCGGTGGACAGAGAGATATAAGCATAAGCACAAAATTGCTAAGATTAATCTATTTTATTCCTTAAATCGAGGATTTTGGCTGAGATACAGACAGACTTTCTTGAATCGTTAAAAAAACTCATCAACCGTTCCTGGTGACCACTTGTGATTTTAAGTATTTTTGTTTTCCCTCACTTTCAATACATCTGGTTAACGTATGTGTCGTCATATAAAAACAAAAGGAGAAAACTTATCTATAGTTTGATTAGAGAAACAACAGATTATCATTGAGACGACTATTAATTGCTAACTGTTTCGTAGTGAAGCATCCGTTCTGCCTCTTACGCAGATGTAAAATAGTACTGATGTTACATCTCTGCAATCTTTAAATAATAGGTTAATCAGCAATTTGTTCAGATGAGAAGATTATAGTTATATGAGTATCATTAAAAGATATAGGAACGGATGATATTAATAATGTATATAACCTGTTTTAGAATATGTTTTTATAAAAAAAGTATTTATTGCGTAAAAAAGTATAAACTGTTTTATCATTAGTGATGAGGTAATCAATAAATTCATTTCAACTAAAAGCCAGAAAAAGAATTATGTTTGCAAAGGCAGTCTAGTTTAAGTAACATATTTTTTAAAATTGAATCTCCGAATCGTTATATTTGCATTACCATTTGTGCTCCAAAGGTTATATCAGATTAATTTAGAAATACACACTAATTTTTTAAATCATCATAGGGAAAATCGCAAATCGTTAAGTAAAAAGATTTGTTTGCAGCAAATTAAGGATTTTGCCAATGATTAATTAAGTGAAAAAATGATTAGATCCATTCATAAAATCTTGTTCATTACACGAAAAACAATTCGAGGTGGAACAGAAAATGAAAATCTCTCACTCCTCTCCGTAATCAAAGCTCTTGTAAAGCCTGAATGAATAAAGCGTTAGGAGGGAAATCGTTTTCTTGCATTCCGAAGCTTTTGACTTTTGAACAAGCAGATCCAAAGACCTTTCGCAAAAACTAAACAATTTCTAAAAGTCAGATGAGTACATATTTCCGCATCTTCCGATTTGCACGTTATATTTCCACCAAAGAGAAGATAGAGAATCTTTTGAGGGAGAGAGGAGATGGAAGATATATATGCTCTTTCCTTTCGTACGAATCGGGAGTAAACTCAAGCCTATTTGAAGTAAAAAGTGGCCCAGCAGAAGATATATTCTTCAGTCGCAACAGCTGAGTTCTCTCCGCGGGGGAGTGGAAATGCATTCAGTTGCAACATCACAAAAGAAGTTGTTTGGAAGCTTTGTTTAATACTTCCTGATGCGTGGAAAAGACGCGGAACCGGAATTATACACTCCCACGGATGTCATTCCGCAAATTGTGCTGGGGAATTGTTTCCACGTTGCATCCGAAAGTCACTTAAACGGTTTAGCCGCCACGGCTAAATGGCGGGTTGTTATGAAGCTCCTGCAGTTATGCCTTTCTTCTAATTTTCTGTGTAATTCCATGTTCTAAGAGCAACTGTTTCAGGGAAATGAATGTGAGAGATTCATCATTATTATTAATGATATATTCAAATTATGTCATATTCTTGAGTGATACTCTAATTACGAAATGGCACTCATAGCAACACCTTTTAATGAAATGAATTAAAAATGAAATGGCATCTATATGAGTATTAAGGGAACACACCGTAAAATAGATCCATAGCTTCAAACTAATGTTTTTTTGTAAGATGCCATTTCCGGTAAAATTACTTTAGTAAATGCAGATAATATACTGCGTAAATTTTTATTTGCCATGACGTTCTTTTTATTTCAAATGTATTAGGAGATTAATTATCATGACATATATATTGAGAAACTAAATTTCTTCCACGGTAAAAGCAAGTGAAATGAGGGGCTCATTACGTTAAATGACCACAATTGAGACGTTCCAAGCAGTATAGAGGTTAAGATTTGTCCATTTCTGATAATTCAGATAAAGAAGTAAAAACTTAAGATATACTGATCATGAACTGGCTTATTATTTCTAATGAGAGTTCGCTAAGAATTTTAAAAATATAATTTAAGAAAAAAATAAATGTAGATTAATACGAACTGAAGAGTTTTGATTTTTGCTCTAAATATGTTTATTGTCGAATATCATAGAACAACGTTTTGCATTTATTTTTTTTTATTTAACGACGTATGCTTTTTGGTGGAAGAACTTGTTTCTCTTTTTCTCAAAAAAATTTTAAAAAATTAATTTTGAAAAAACAGGTTTCATAATTTTAAATAATAACAAAATTATTGTGCCTTTTATATTCTGAATATTGCACTGCATAGGGTTATGAATTTCATAGCTGGTATATTTAAACATTGTCTTCTGACAATGTCTGATCTCCATGTTTCTTCTGTTTGTATTCAATAAAATATTAAGGAATTTTTGAACGAAACATAATTAATCTGTTATTTATCAAAAATATTTTTTAATATTAATGTTATGAAAACTATACATGACATTTTTCTGCAAATTTAACGTCAATTATAATGAAAAGTAAACAGATGACAGTGAAAGAAGATCATGTAAAGGTCCTCATACATTAGGAATAAAAATCATTTTAATTTGCAAAGTTCAAATACGAAACACAGAAGACAGTTATTTGTTTAAGTAAATATATTGATAGAGGAGAAGGAAAAACCTTGCAATCTTTTTAATGACATTCATTTACTTCCATTTACAAACAAATAAAAAAATAAAAATAAAAACACGATTGCGTGTTGCTAAATAAAGAAGATTATTTTCTATTAACTGTCTGTACTGGATCTCTTGAGTGAATCTCTAATGCTGCAATAAAAGCCGCATTATTATTTCTCACATTAGTTTTTCACTTACCCGTTTCTAAGTCTTCTAAATCTTTTGAAATTTGAAAAAGAAGACATTAAGATTTGTGGGTGATTTTGGAAAACACATATACATGGGTCATCAAGCAAAATGACCGCAATTTCGAAACGCTTCGAGTAGTTAAGATTTGCCAGTGCTGGTTAACTAGAAGAAGAAATTTCGATAGCTTCACATACTATAAAGAGGCTTAACATTTTTAATGAGACTTCGGTAAGTCGTGGACTTGTAGAAAATTTAAAGGCAGGTTCTTCTTTAATGAGCAGAGGTTTCTTTTAGCTTTAAAGATTTTCTGTTAATGACTGAAATCATCGCAAAAACGTTTACTCAATTTATGTCATGATTTTTTAAGTGGAAACTTATAGTGCTATATTATCAATTGGACATTATAAGTAGATATCTTGCATATTTAAACGAATTTTCAAGATATATATCTTCAAAATCTCAGATTGTGGAATTTAACCTTAAATATTATTCCCCTTTTGAAAAGTTTGAACAGAAACTGTCAGTTTAAGAATTTTTTTTTCGATTTAGATGAAAGTGATCATATATGATATACTCTCCTTATATAAAATACTTTTGTTTCCACATGGAATGCGCCGATATATTTGTTGTTGGACTGCGGTTATGCTTACTTTAGTACAGATTATCTCGACAATGATTCGACAGAGTCTGGATCTAATGGCAGTAGATGGCGTGTCCATAAGGGAAACATACAGAAGTAACTCAGATAAGTGTCTCATATTTGGTCACTTTTCTTTTTCTATTGTTCTCAATATCTGCTCTCAGTTGTCATCATTTCAGTAAATTTCATGTAATAAAAATATTCATGAAATCAATCATTTTCAATATTAACCAGATATTAAAATCTAGAAAAACTTTTTTTAGTAATATGTAATTAGTTTCAGGGAAATAACTCTCTCTGCCTCCTTTTAATAATCTTGGAATTTAAGATTTGTTCAGAAGAACTATGATGTAAATATGTCAGCTACATTAATGATATTCTTTTGTACTAAATAACATATATTAAAACAATAATATTGAAGATATTTCGTTATTAAAAGTTGGCAAATGTTTTAGATAACTTTCTAAATATTATTGCTGTTCGAAATCATAAATTTATTTTATATCAATGCTTGTTCTTATTTTCCAAAAACATTGACTCTCGTATTCGTCTCTGAACCTAACAGATATACTCGCATAACGAAAATCGATTTCTTTCTTAATTTTTTTAATTGGAAAAGGAAATTCTGAAATTCAAGAGAACTAGCAAATATTTCATTCTCCAAAGTATTTTTATTCGGTCTTTCAGCTAGCTATAATATGTACGTTGTAAATTCTGGAAATAATTTCGTAAACATTAAAGATAGTATAGCATGTTGCAAAAAAATCGATGGACTCAGTTATAGCGTGCTTTTCCATTCTAAGCGCTTGGTGGGGTTCGGTAATTACTGAATTGTTAATCGCTCAAATAATAACCAAACCTGAAGGTATAATTTAAATGATTATGTGATACAAAAAATATCAATTTTGGTGCTGATGTTGGATTATCACTGGTGCAAAAGAGAAGAAATTTGTTTACTTTTCGGAAGTCTTATAATAAATTTCTAAAATACCTGTAATAAAATGTTTGAACGACATTTACGTATAGTGTGTATGCGTGAGGTGTGTGTATTGCGTGTGTGCGTGTGTATGGTGATGGCGTGAGGTTTTGCGTGTTATGTGCGTGTACATGCGCTTGCGTGTGTGCGTTTGTGCGTGTACCTGTATGTGTGATCAATACACTCAGTCTAGCTCTAGAAAAGCAAGAAAATAAAACTTTCCTTATTTCTTCAATGGATAAAATAAACCTGCGAAGAGAATCCAATCTTGTCATTTTTTGTCATTAAGAGAATCAGTTTGAATTAAATTATTGTTTTCGTTCTATCTTTGGTTTAATTGAAATATCTCATTACTTCTTCCATCCGTCTTTATGTAAATATTTAATGCTAATAATAAACATTTTAAAATGTACCTCCGAATCATTTTCAGAAGAAACTATCAATTAAATATTCATTTTTAATAGATCAAAAATATGAATACCGTCTTTAGAAATTTTCATAATTGCATTTACTTCGAGAAAAAAGTAGTGTTATTAGAAAGAGCTCGAAGATAATTCAATTAGAACATCAATTGAATAATTAACTGAGTTACCAAAATAATTCATTTAGTAATCCATGAAACCTCTTATGTTGACAATTAGCTACGTTGCGAGAATTTTTTGGCATATTTAATACATATTTTGAAGTTAAATATTGTATGTTATAGATTTGATGAAAAATGTGTAGGTAGAAACGAAAATTGTGGTTAATTTTAATAAGTAAAATAGAATCGTCAGACAAATAGTTGCATATAATATTTGATTTCTGAAGCAATAGAATTTCCTCTTTCTGAAAATAGGTTTCCACCTAAAAGAATTATAGTTGACAAAGATAAGTATCAACAACGATAATTTTATTTCATATACCATTTAAAAAAAGATTGTTTCCTCTAAAAAATTAGGCGAAAGCTGTAAAATCATTAAAGAAGCTGTCACCAACGTTTCTGCTTCTATCAACATGCAATTAAACAGAATAGGGATGCACATTTCAAATAAAACAAAGTACATTTTATTAAATAATATATCAAAACCAACATATAAACACACAAATAAAAACTCAAAAACAGTAAAAAAAAAATGGCTAAATAGACCAAAAAAAACCAGAAAAACTTAAAAGTTGAAAAATATCATAGCGACCGCTCTGTCAGGGAAGAGCAGTAAGAGGTCGGATTTATATATATATATATATATATATATATATATATATATATTGTTAAGTTGTCCCACAACATTTAAACATTAGAAGAACTAAATTTTAATTATTAACTTCAATTATTTTCTCTTTTCTAAATGCGTTTAATCAAAACACTCAAGTCTGTTCTTTAACTAACATTTTGAATTTCTTCATCAGCTTAAACGATTTTTTTTGTGAATATCTATTTTTGTTGTATTTATGCTTTATTTAAATGTGACATAATTGTCTTAAATTCCTGGGAATTTTGTGAAATGATGAAATTTGTTTTATGCCAAGATGAAAAGCAGGGGAGATGAAATTTGTTCCTTTCCCAGCAATGCGTAGCC
>BGPR01000566.1:229701-389510 GCA_013235015.1 Araneus ventricosus | reverse complement strand
ACACGCACACACTCACGCATACACACACGCACACACTCACGCATACACACACGCAGACAAACACACACAGACTCTTACAAAATACAAACATTTATATTAAAATTATATTTAAAAAACAAACAAGAAAATAGTTATTTTCAAAACTAGGATAATGCCTTCTACAGCATTTATTAATTAGAGAAGAGGAAAATTAAAGCTTTGTGTGTTTGGCAACCTATGGAATTATTATGCCTTTCTCTTTAACTCTTTCCTTATATTTTTACCGTTCTATCTATCCAACTAACCATCTACAAAGAATCTCCACGAGACAAATATAACCTAAAGAGCAAGCCACTATTCATGCTGGCGAGCATGATCCAGCAACATTCACATCAGAAGTCGGATATGTGCAGAGAGTGTTTCCTCCCTCGCATTCCCATCACGAAACCACTTCTAAAAATTCTTAAAAATATCGAAATGGAGAATTCATCTTGCAGTTATGGACGCCTACAATTTAGTAATTTATCCGAGTTGTTATGGTTTAATATTTATTAGACCCATTTCTGACGACTCACCACTAAGTTATAACCTGAATACTCAAATTTTTGCAACCTCTTTAGTATAGTGATAGACCCGCCGATTTCAGTGCAACATATCTTAGTTTCGGGCCAGGTGTCAGTGAACGAATTTTTTTTTTATTCACTAAATATTTTTGTCAAATTTCTTCAATATTCTTACTATTCTAGCAAAATACTACAATTTTGCTTCCATCAGTTGATATTTAATTTCAAAAACCCTGGAAGATTTTCGACATGTCCGGACTTTTTCCAGACCATTTTGGACATAATCAAAATGGATTCTATTTTTATTCCATAGCGATTTCTGATAACCATTTCAGAAAATATTGTATATCTGCTTTTTTCTGGTTGTAGCCTCGAGCACAAATGTAGGAACAATGAATACTTGTTCCGCTACGAAAAACTAAAAAAAAAATGTATGCAGGTTTTTGGTATTTTCTTATTATCTAAACAAAATGCAATTAGTTTGCCTCCATTAGTTAATATTCAGTTTTGAAATGGTTCTGCAACATTTTGAATATATCCAGATTTCCTAAAGAATCTTTCAAATACACTCAGAACTGACTCGATTGAAAATACATAGGCACAATGGTGCCTAGAGGTAAGGTTTAGGGGTCAGAGAGCTCCAGGTTAACTGAAGATCCACCATGGATGCAGGAGTGTTCAAATTAAACCTCGAAGACGCTCAACGGGCCTACGAGGCCCGGTGCCTGCAAGAATTTATTACAGAAAATTAACCTCTGAACTAAAAAAAAAATCAGATTCACAGTATCTGCATTCAAGGTCATTTACTTGCTGACTACAAGTATTTCAAGCATTTCCTCTTGTTTGTTATCTCAAAAAACAGACGGTTGGGTCTCCGAAGCCCAATGTGCGCGCTCGTGTTTCTGTGTAGATTTCTAAAGAGAACAGACAGATCGCCGCAATTTATCATTATTCTAAATACAAATATGTGATGTAAAGATTAGAAAAGCTCTTAGCTGAAAATCGATCAACAAAGAAAATAAAGAAATTGCTGTTGTTAAATTAATTAGATATCGTAAGTCGAATTCTGAAAAGGAATTAGACATTGAATTTGATATTTGTGAGTCCACCGATTATTTAGAAGAAGGATGGAGTTGAAAAATGGTGTAGTAAAGGGTAAGATAGGTGGTATTAACAAATGGCGTAAAAAGGGACCTAGCAAAAATATGAGAACTTTTACACACAACATCGTCATACAACTACTTGAAATGTGTGAAGCAAAAGTTGTATAATAGGTTCAAAATTCTTGGAAATGCTTATCGATGAGATAGACGATGCATTAATACTTTATATCCAGAATAATTCAGGTAATTTCCGACGGGAAAGCCAAAATTTTCATAAATACCTTGGAAGTACAAGCATTCATCAATCTTCTTCAATTTAATGCGTTTCCTAGAAGAGATTTATCTGAAAATCATTTTATTAATATTTCATATTCTGTACACTAGTGGAACAAATGTTTCCTATTACTGTAATTGCAATTTTCTGTGCTTTTTGTTGAAAGAACAGGTCCCCGGACCTGCGAGGCCCGATGCACGACCTCGAGTAAGTGTAAGGAACCCGCTTCCTCGTGGATTAAATCATAAGTAGGGGGTCAAACGTCCTCCCGATGGTGTTGTACCATACAGACCACCCTACTGGGCTTAAGGCATTGAAGAACCGGAGAAGATAAGAACCTACCATTAGCATGAGGAGGACGTAGGTTTTTTAGATATTTTCTAGACTTACAAGCTACAAGAGGTAACATGGATGGAGATTAAAAAGACTTAAATATATTTAGATTTCTTATTACAATTGCTCTACCAGCCAAAGATGCAATACTAATAACAACATATGAACTGAAATCGTACTTATATACAAATAGAAAATAACCACGGCCGGGGAGAAAACGGTACAAAAATACATTCTCAAAAAAGTGTCATATGGAAGAAGTGTCTCTTGCTCAAAGGTTGTAACACTATTCTTGAAGGGTAATTTTTTCAGTCCATGGTTCGATTCCGGGCACAGAAATATTTACTACCTTTTCACTTTTTCATTTCTTAAAGATTCTGTCAATGGAGATGTTTATAATCTCGGTTTTTCATTTGTTTTGCTTATGAAAATAATGTACACAAAAGACATAATATTTTAAGAATCGTTCTAGATACGGGACTCTCGTATTCTCTAAATTTACTCGAAAGAAATAACGTTTAGAAACGTTTATAACGTTTTCATTAAAAATTCAGAAACAATATTTGGTGACATTTCTAGATGTCTTCAGAGTAATTCAAAAGAGTCGTATGGAAGAGGTGCCGTTTGCTTAATGGCCATAACACTGGCGCTTGTAGTGTCATTTGTCTGTCAGCGGTTCGATTCCGGTACAGAAATATTTTTAATATATTTTTTTTTCATTTCTTAAAAATTCTCTTCAATTGAGATATCTATACTCTCGAAATTCCAATTTTTCACTCGGTGAAATTAAAAATGTGCAAGAAAGGAATAATATTTTCAGAATCTTTCGAGATTCAGGACTCTCGTGCTCTTTGAAGCTCTTCGATGGAAATAGTATGAGATTTCATTCAAAATTCGGGACTCATATGTGATGGGATTAATAAATGTCTGAAGGGTACATTAAAAATTCATACGAAAAGATTGCTCATTCCTTATAAAACTGTCTTGAAGGCGTACTTTTCTGTTCGTCGTTCGATTCCCGACTCAGAAAGATATTTTTTCCTTTCTTAAAAAAGCTCCTTAGTTTAGATGTTTATACTCTCCTTTTTCGCAATTTTTTCAATGCGTAAAATTAGAAACGTGCAAGAAAGGAAAAATATTTTCAAAATCCTTCCAGATTCCCATCTCTCGTACTCTCTGAATTTATTTTGGAAAAATAACATTTAGATTTGATTCAAAATTCGGAAATCATATTTGGTGGGATTTCCAGATGTCGGAAGATTAATTTATAAGAATAATATAGAAGAAGCGTCGTTTGTTCACTGGTTATAAAACTAAGTTTTAAATTTAATTTTTCTGTCCGTAGTTCGATTCTGGGAAAAGAAAATTTTTATTTATTTATTTTTTCATTTCTTTATAATTATCCCAAATGAGAGGTTTACATTCTCTGTTTTTCAATTTTTTCGTTGTGAAAATTAAAAGTATGCAAGTATGATGATAATATTTGCAGAATCTTCCGACTTCCGAGATTCCGGATTCTCGTAACATCTAAATTTATTCGGGGGAAATATATTGAGATTTCATTCGAAATTGTGATCTCATATTTGATGGGATTTCCAGATATATAAAGAGTACATTAAAAAAAGTCATACGAAAAGAAATGCTGCTATTTTAGTGGTTATAACAATGCGTTTGCGGCATAATTTTCTGTCCTTGTTTCCATTACGAAAATATAATTTATTTTATAATTATTTTTATATTTTTCATCTTTTAGAAATTCTCTTTAATTGACATATTTATATCTTGGATTTCCAATTCTCTTGCTTAGTAAAAATTAAAAATTTGAAAGAAATGAACAATATTTTAAAAATACTTTTAGATTCCGGTCTCTAGTATCCTCTAAATTTATTCTTGAGAAATAATATTTAGATTTCATTCAAAATTCGGAAATTATATTTGGTGCGATTTATAGATGTCGGATAAGTAATTTAAAGGAATCATGTCGATGGAGTGTCGCTTGCTCAGTGTTTATAACACTGAGCTTCAAAAGTAATTTTTCTGTCCGTGGTACGCACAAAATTTTTTCCCCATTTCTTTAAAATTTTCTACAATTGAGATGTTTACACTCTTGGTTTTCCAATTTTCTTCTTGTGTAAAATTAAAATTGGGCAAGAAAAATTATAATAATTGCAGAATCTTTCGAAATTCCGGATTCCAGTAACATCTAAATTTATTCGGGGGGAAATATATTGAGATTTCGTTCCAAATTCTGAGCTCATATTTGATGAGATTTCTAGATGACGGAAGAATACATTTAAAAAGCCGCACGAAAAGAAGTACTGCTAGATTAGTAGTTATTACAATGTGTTTCAGGTTTAATTTTTCTTTCCATGCTTCGATTCCACCAACAGAAAGTTTTTAATTTTTCTTTTTTCATTTCTTAAAAATTCTCCTAATTGAGATTTTTATACTTTCGGTTCTCCAATTCTTAGTTATAAAATTCTTAATTATGAAATTTTTCTTGGAATTATAATCCTCAATAATATTTATTTTTCAGTTTTAAACAGAGTTTTTAATGAAAAATGACAGACGACATCGTATGGCATCATTGTCCAATCGAGGTTATTCCTGAAGATCGTATCATTCGAATAGCTGTAAATTTTGTCGATACGGATAAATTTGCCTCTTATTATGTTCAGACACGTCTAAATTCTGCAAATGTTTAGAAGTGGTTTGGTTGAAGCTAAGATCTAATGCCGCAGGAACGCTGTTTGAGACGTCTGCGTTAAGTTCGTTTTTAACTCCTGGTGGAATAAAAAAAATATTTTGGGTGTTTTTTTCTCTTATTTTATTTGTTTCCTTTCTGTTAAAACACATAAAAAAACATGGCATTAAAATCTTAACTAATAATTATTTTTCTGTTTCAAACAAAATTTTCAAAATTTAAAAAAGCACATATCCGACGGATAATGACGTCCTCATCCGATCGAGTTTATACCTGTAGAGCCTATCATTGCAATACATGTATATATTTTTTATACTGATAAATACTCCTCTGGTAATGCTTAGCGAATATTGCAAATGGTTATAAGTGGGCGAAATAATGCATAGCAACAAGCAAACGGGTTAACATATAATGGCGCTGTTTTAAAGGCAATGCGCTTTAAGACGATTAAGTTATTTCTAATTTCCCCCTATTAAATTAAACACTTAAGGATTACAAGATATATTCCTTCCACATTCGGAAAAAAATCAGATAACGCGTTTGACCGTGACTGCCTATCAAATACCTTTATAAAAACGCAGAAGAAATATCGTGGAATTGAAACAGTATGTGCTATGGAGTCGCTTAGTGAACTAATTCGGATACACGTTCCAAATAATTGGTTTATGATAGAGCACACTGCACTTGACCATTAAGTATTTTACTTTCATTTACATTTGGAGAAACAAGATAGAAGTTGACTTGTTTCTTAACAATTCCGAGGAGAATTGAAGGATATTTGAAATGACATAAAACGACAGAAATGACTTTATTTATACAGAAACTTTAAAATAAATGTTGAAAATTTTTGTTTCTTTATATATACATGCTTAAAGTATTGACATATCAGTATTTAGACGATTGTTTATAATTAATCTTTCATACTAAGTACATCGTTAATGGAAAATGTTGGTAAAAGGGTGCTAGCTGATAAGGTGTTCTCATCATATACTCGCTGTTAAAAATTAAGATAGGAATCCCAAAATAATCCTCCTTCAGCTTCAAAATATGGATTTAATGTAACTGAAGTAAACTAAATATATAATATGGACTCTTGATGAACATTGCGATTCAGATTGAAATATTATACGCCTGAATTATTGTACTAAGTTCTATTCAGCTAATTTATATTTTTATAAATTTGCGTTCCATTTCTTTGCTTCGTTTTGAAATGCAGACCTCAGAGATGTGATTTACTATTAATAACTACATTTTTTTCTCTGCTACACTCAGAATATTAAAAGCTTAATTATAACCACAAGGTATAAAACAATAATAAAAACGTATATCTTATTTTTTTAAAAAAAGAATGTTTGTTTTTGAAAACCAATAAAATTCGGAAATCAATACCTTCAAATAATTAACGAAGACGTCATTAATCAAGGTGAATTTCAATTGAGATGAATTGGATAAATCACTATATCTACCGCTAATGTTTCTCGAGATTTAGCAAGTGTTGAAAGCCACAACACGAATAAAAACACTATGCTTCCAAATTAGAATCCCATGTCGTACATTAAGTAGAATAAAAGCACACTGAAATAAGCTGCAGGCAACATGTATAGCAACATTCCGAAGCAGTCTCAGTGGGGCTGTTAACACCCCTCACGTAGCACCTGATACATTCTCCCTAATTTGCCCTTTTACCAAAACTCTCTTTTCTGCGCAGTAAGTCCTCTTACGCCTTCCTTTTAATAAGTCGCTTATCACAAAGTGTATCGTTGCATTTTGGAGGGACTTTTGGATTTCGAAATTGTCTGTCCGATACCCAGGATTTGCCAAATAGCATTTTCTCTTTAGAGCATGCAAATATTCTTAGAGATGAGATTTCGATACCACTCACTAAATACTTTCTGGGTTTGGATAAATTAATTCCATGTCGAACGAACTCGTACGAATTCGATAGGATGCAACTTTAAAGGCTGAAATTTCGCCTGTAGATTTTATCTTAGCGATTGTCCATTGTGCGCTACTGACACTTAAACGCTTTTCTGTTTTCTCAAAAATTAGAAAAGTGGCTTTGAAGAAACGTTCCGGAGAAAATTATATATCTTATTTAACTAAGAAAATGAGACTGAGAATTATACTGTATGATACTGATATCTTCAAATCTTGACGTTTTTTTTCTAAAAAAATTTACAGTTCCTGCTCGCGAAGAGCAATGACGACTATGAGATATTTTTTTGTCTTTCAGAAAAGAATTCTACATTCTACAGGTTGCAAGATAACGCCATAGATTTTAGGGAAGGAAAGATTAATTAAAAAATTAGTAACCAACAAATGAGTTAAATCCTTCTAAACAAATATATTTTCCTTGAAAATAAATGTGTTTTTAACTCATCTCATTGAAACTGCGATGATTTCAATTCAGTATGTTAATTTTATTTTTCTATCGTACTTTTGAGTTTTAAATTATATATCTTATTAATTTGAACTAGAAATAAATAAAAACATGAAGTACATTACATTGCAAATTTTGTGCAAGCAAAATTTGCTGAAATCATTTTATGTAGTTTGTTTTTAATGATTCTCATAGAGAAAATGTTCTTAAAATTAGTTTTGAAACATTTTTGTAAAAGCTAATACAAATATGTATGTATTTAATTCAATTTTTACGGAAATATTCTTTAAAAAGTTGACTGGTTATTTATTATTTCACATTCTTAATTATAGTGACTTTTTACCATGTAAATGTAGATAGGGTTTATTTTCTGCAAAATGTAGGCATAATGTTTAGTAGAGAATAGTCTAAATTGATTACGGTAAAATTTTGGATAAACTAATTCAATTTCAGAGCTCAGGGATCTGAAACTATTCCGAAAATGGTGATTTTCCAAACCAATTCCTTCCAATGCGGCCATTTCTCATACTTCGAAGATATCAATCAAGGATTTAGGAGAAAAGGGAAAGATGAAAAAATGACGGATTCTTCATTTCTGCAATTTTTGCCTCTAGATTCGCCTAATTTATTTTTCCGGCGTTATATTATATATCAACACAATGTAAGGTGCTTTTAATTTAACAACGGTACATTAATGATTATAACGAAAAGATTCACTTGTTTCTCATTTGTTCTTGAATTTTCAAGCAAATAAGGCTGAAATTATGATGACAAGGTTAGTTGAAAGGCATTACCAACTATTAGAATAATTGCTGCTACAAATTAAACCCTACAAGAAACTGTAAAAATACCTTATAAATTGAAGACGCATTAGAAAATCCTAAAAATTACGAAAAGAAATTTTTTCCTCCATTAATGTTTTTCATTAAATCATCTATTACTTACAATTGTTATTAATAGCAAGATATTTTCTTTTCATTGCCGATTGCAGAATTGAATACACATCTGCAAACAGACGAATGCTGAATCGGAATAAAAATTATTTTTTGCAAGATGAATTGAGATTTGAGAATGTTTCCTCATAGTTTTTTATTACGTATTTGAACATTATTATGACTTTTGGACAAATATTTTGTGACATATTATAATTAATAATAATTCGGCAATGAAATAGAAAACTGAAAATTTCAAGATCCAGACTTAAAAGATTACATTTTGACTTCTAGAAAATTATTTTATCTTATACTTCTTATGTATGTTTATTTGATTCAGGGTTGGATACTTATAATGTTCTAAACTATTTTGTAAAATAAATTAATTTTCATTCATAAAAAATCATTCCTACTCCAAAATAAATCATTCATAATCATCACATTATCTCAGCTTGAACTGTAACATCATTCATTAAAATAGTTAATTAAGTTTAAAATATGGATTGTCTAGCAAGGAAACTTAGTAGAGATAAATATCATGAACCAATTTACAGTTTATTCTAAATTTGCAGAGAATAATCTGACACGAAATTAATTAAAAATGAGGGTGGGAAGGACTAAAGAAGTTCTGAAGTATTACAATTAACTTTTGATTATTAATTGCTAATTTCTACACTGACGATAATCATAGATATGGATTTGTGTTGGATGAGTGTTAAAATTATTTTGCATTTTATAAGAATTCTAACGAATATGTAATAAAAGAAAACTACAGTACAAAATCGTTTATAATATAAAAGCAGAAAAAGAAAACAATTTGACTTTAATCTGATGAGAATTGTAATTCCAACGTAATAAAAAATAAATTATGACAAATACGAAGCTGCCAGGAATACAATACGCCAGCCGTCACAAAAATTAAAATACAAGGAATGACTTGAAGAAATTTAGAAAAAAAACCCTCAGTTTTGATTGTACAATGCAATTTAATGATATATTCAATTGTTGAGATTCCAGAAAGGGGATAAATTTATAAGGATGAAAGAATCCCAATTAATATGCCTATTTGTTCTATTTTAAATTCCAGTAAAGTCACGCTGAAGGACAGGCAGATTAATAATTAAAAATTTACTCAGAGACTTGAATCTAAATTTAATTTGAAATTCTGATTGATATAAATATTTGAAATGCAATATTTTTCTGTAGAGTTTCAGATCCGATGCATTATTGATTGTTAATTAAATAGAAAGAAACCAATAATTTATAAAGTACGAAATTAATGACTACTACCTTTCATTTTATTAAGGGTTACATACAACGTTAGAAATAATTTAATTCCACAAATCAGTTAAAACAAATTTTCGCATTATTCAATTTGAATTCCCACGGTGAAAAAATTGTTAAAGCGTACAAGCTTCAACTTTGATATGTTTCAGCACTCGTATATTAGAGTATATATCCTGTAATTTACTTAACAAAGTGAATAAATATAGAGGTATTATTATAATTATCGGGCAAAGAGAAATAAAACGAGAATTCGTGGACTTTTATCCTTCTCTGACTAAATATGAAATCCGATTTCTTAGATTAAAAATATATGTAGTATCATTGAGAAGAAAATAACAAGGACATTTTAATTTAATTTATTTATAAGCACATGTTTGTACTCATAATTTAACTATTCATTTTTCTATACGTTCTTAAGGATTTTAAATTCATATTATTTGATGTTGAGAAGCAATTATTACAATTTCATTTCAAGTTAAAATGGAAGAGATACAAGTTTTTTGTCGGTTTTATTTTTGTTTTGAATAAATTGTTTTTCTTATAGAAGGAAATTTTTGCTGTTCTCTTACTTAAATGCAAAGTTGATTCAAACAAAAAGATGGGATGCAAAATTCAGAAATGTTCATCCAATTATAGGACAGAAAATTTTCATTCACTATTCTTTAAATTAATTAGGTTTTATAAATATTAAGATGGCTCTTTTCAGGAAAATAAAGCATAAATTTTTCTTAATAAATTGATTGCGTAGTTGTTTATAAACAATAACAGCACATAAATGTTTTTAATCCTAAGAAGGAATTATAGTAAATGATCTGATGAATTTTAATTAAAAATTGCTTAGCTGCAATATTTGCTAGAAGTGACGTCTTTCCTTTGAAGTAGAGAAAATCTAACTAAAAAAAATTGTAGTTGGTCATTATGCAAAGCTGATGTGTAAGTGATTGATATGCTTTGATAATGAAATTTGTTAAATCTGATGTACTCGTGGATTCACTTCGAATATACGAGCTTCCATTATTATTTTAAAGCATTTCAGAGAAAGTATCTTAAAGGATTAAAATCTGGCGCTTGAGCGTCAACTCACAAGACCATCCTATGCAATAATATTACTACAAATAAAACGAGACGAACGATGGTACTTATCAGAAAAGTACAGGTATGGAGAGACTTGTCTGCTGCTCAAAACCATGCTAATCCACATTCTTGCCGAATCCTATGGAGAAAAGGATTCTTACAAATAATTAGATAACGGTCCAGATACAATAGAATCGAACTGAGAAGAAATTAAAGCGCCATCGAAGAAGTATGCTTCAATTAATGTACTCTTCCATATTCAGCACAAAACGTTTACAGATACACGCATTTAATACCTCTTTAGTCGCGTATTATGATTATTTTGTAGCAACAGTAAGAGACTAATGTATAAAACGCCCTTAAATTGTAAAGGGACACTCATAGGTAGGGAACATTGCATTCACTAGCGATGCATCTTCAACCCGTTTGCTTAAAACCAATTTCTTTTTCAACCTGATTTGAAATAAATTTATCTGTAGGAAACACACAGATTAATTAATACCGTCTAAGCAAATATTATGAGAATTTACAAGACTCTCTAATACATCCTCATATACAATCCTCGACAGTAATCTAAATCCTAATGACACATTTATTTGCAATTTCAATCCGATACTACCCAAGAAGAGATACATCTAGGCGGCAGTTAAATAAATAAATTGCATGATTCGGTCGACAAGAGATATACAGAACGCTGCCCCTGTCCCTGTACCTGAAGCCATTACAGGAACCAAACCGGTTAAGTTGGACAATAGATATACAGAGAGAAAGAAGCAAATTTCTGTTTTCCGGATTTGTTGTGTCAAAAAAGTAGTATAATAATAATGATATTAAATATCTAAGAAATTCGATAAAAAGAAAATAAAAAGCAAGGAAAAAAAACATTCAAAATTTTGTTATCAACAGGCGAAATATCCCATGATATTCAAAGTATGGTAATTTTTGTGATTAAATATCAGACAATTAAAGGTTAAATAAACGCCATTTCTCCTCCATAAATATCGTTCTCGAATGAATAGAATCCATCAAGAAATCAAAGGAATATAAAGAAAATTATATAGATATATTTATGCAAAATAGTTTGCATGTTGATCATTTAGAATGCTAATTTCCACCGAAAAAAATTATGAATTTAAATTCCAAATTATCAAATTAACAAAAGGTTTTTCCATAAATCTCGTTTAAAATTGTTTCAGATTTTAACATTATAAGTACTCGGTCATTTTTTTTTTTTGACATTTGTATCGGCACTCTTCAAAGACATCGTCATCAGAGTATAAACAAATTAAACCTCTCCACATTGGAATTCTTTATTAACTCCCCAAATCTAGTCAAATTTGGCTTTTAACTCGGTTGGGCTTACCTGGGTCAATGCACATGTCGGCGACCCGGTTAATGAGATCGCCGGTCACCATGCAAATTTGGCAACAACTGATGGCGAGAATATGCATGTCATTGGAATCACTAAATTCCAAAATGCTAAAAAAAATAATCGTATATAAATAAAGTACGTAATCTTTTTCGTTACGATAATATAAAACCCAATATTTTTACAAACTGAAATACATTTTTTCATTCGATTCTAAATAGAAAATTGCGAGCTTGACTCATTATCGTCGAAATCAAATTCATAGCTTAAAAAGATGTCTGGAATTATAATTACATTGTAGAAGTAATATTTTAAAATTCTAGGATATATTTGGTTTATTTTTTGCTAAAAAAAAACCTCCTTCCATATCAGAAATTCAAGCTTTTGTTCTAAAAGCTTGAATTAATAAATAAAAAAATATATAAAATATAAAATATATTTAAAAGGTGTGACTTAGAAATTATTTAGGAAATTATCGTTGTTAAAGTCACAGCAAATAGAAGTTTCAAGAGCAACTGACGCTTTCTACTTTGCCATAACGAAAGCTTTATACCAACTACTGGAAAGATATTATCTTGTGAATTAAATATTGCAACTGGAAATGAAAATGCTGCAGCTCGAAATTTTCCTGTCTGTTTCACAACGGATGAAACCGGTCGCTATCAGGGTAGAATTTTAAGAGACTAATTTATCATTCTTATGTTTGTGGGCGCTTACTAAAAATTTAAATAGCAGAATTTTGCTGTGATAGTGAAAGTTTGCCGATTCTTCAACACAAGTCACAATAATTCGATATTATTTATATAGCTCAAATGGTGATATAATTTAATATTGAAAGTTCTGTTTTCGTGTATTGTGAAGAATTATTATGATTTTTGATAGAAATGGTGAAAGCCCGTGAAAGTAAATTCACTGCTTCTACGCAAAATAAATATCTTCAAAAATTGCATTACACTTTTTAAATCATAAAATAATAAATTTTATTATCTCTTTAAATGCTTTTAGATAAACGGGATCTATTATTTTACACTTTAGAATAAAAAGAGAATCTACTTATCAAAAACTAAAACTAAAATTTTTTCTGGTATTACCTTTATTTTATTTTAGTCATAATAAATATCAAGCAAGATTTTAAAATTATTCACCAGAAAGTTCTATAACATACATAAATTAAATTTACAGCTTGTTGTTCATGAGGGTGCAAAGTCGTTGCCCAGTGTTACCGGGGGTCCGATCAGAGATCAACGGACTTAAATAAGTCACAGAATTTCAGCATATAAAATTTAATAAACTTCTTGAATATATTGCTATTTTACAGGTCAATTTACAGATGGCATATACAATTCAAGAATGAAGATAAACAAGTCCCGGATATAGATCGTGAGAGGCAATAACAATCGTAACTTGACTTCGTCGAAGTTACCAACGGTGAGTATACTCGGAGATGCAACTTTATCGAATTATTATTATTATTCCTGAACTTTAGTTCAGGAACTATGAGAGTTCAGCAGTAAGTAGTAACTCAGGGCGAGTTATGGAAAACACCGAGGATTGATATATGACAACGAGGTTGTACGAACGCTCGTTAGAACGCTGCAAACCACCACAGGGATGTTTATAGCCAGGCTCAGACTAAGGTCTACTCAGGATGAGTAAGAAAAATACCGAGGATCGGTATATGACAACGAGGTTTTAATGACTCCCGATAGAATAACGCAATCCACCAAAGGGATGCTTCTAGGCAGCCTTTACTAGTGAATACTCAGGATGAGTAAGAAAAATATCGAGGATCGGTATATGACAGCGAGATTGTACAAACTCTCGTTAAATTAACGCAATCCACCAAAGGGACGCTTCTATTAAATGCGACAGATCACCATAGGAGATGGTCCAGCCAAAATTTGGCTACAATCAAGGGGTCAAAAATACGCCCATTTCATCTAAGTTTCGGACCTTGAAAAAATAACGCAACAGAGTTAACTCTCCGCGTGTTTTCATCTCAGCTCTCGCTATCTGATCGTCCTCGTCATCTTTCTTTCCTTTCTTAAACACCTTCCCTCACAGGCCAAGGGAGTGACTAATGAATTATTTCTCGGTGATTCGCCCTCCAACTGGACAAATCACCCAACCGCAGTCGTGTACCTCCCTCCATGGTATTTATTGGAAGAGGTCAATTCTTGACCGGCTGTCTTTATCGGCCACCTGTGTGTGGCATACTCGAACGGTACCGCACTCACTCCCTGGACCCCTATTGGCTTGCGTAGTCCGGGCCGTTTTCTTTACTCTTGCGTTGCTCCGGGGACTTCCTTGTGTGGTCCTCACTGTCGTGGGAAAGAGGTAGGGGAGACATCAAAAGGGTATTGGCTACTTTTCAAAGATTCACTTGAATGGTGTTGTGTGAAAGAGAATGTTGTTATCCTCCCTGAATACGATTTAATCCAACTAAACATATGCCCTTGAGAAATAGTAATTAATAATCATCTCGGCTGTGATTAAATCATATTTTGACGACGAAATTCACACATATATATGATAAATCTGTTCACTTATTTTCATTTTTTAAGCATTTTTGAATCATTTGTTTCATCTCTTTCCAGAAATACATGCTTCCGAGATTGGTTGCTCTTAATAATGACAAGACATTTTGTCTTTAATTCTAACAACAAAGTATAGTAAAAAATACTCTTATACTATAACGCCTAATGAAATCCATTTTAACATGCAAAAAAATAGAAAAAAATACGACATAATATTAACGAAGTCTGTCTCAAATTTAAGAGGGAATTAATTGCAAAAATTCCTGTTTCCACTGCTAATATTTTTCGAGATTAAGTAAGTATTGAAACCAAAAACCTGAAACAAAATGAAAATGTTTCCAAATCAGCATCCCTAGGGATATTTTAATAAGAATGAAAGCACACTAAACTAAACAGTAGGCACTGAGATGCGTTGCAACATTCCGCAAATAGTCTCAGTAGAGCTGTCAACACCCTTCACGTAGCATACGACACATTCTGCCTAATTGCTCTTCTAGAGAAACTTCTCTTTTCTTTTAAAAAGTCCACGTATGACTTCTTTCAAATAAGTTGTTTATCACAAACTGAACTTAACATTTCAGGGAACTGATCAGTTTCACAAATTCCTTGCCCGAAACCCAGGATTTTCAAAATGGCATTCTAATTAGAACATGCAAATGTTTTGTAGATGATATTCCGATGGCATGCGCCGAATGTTTCCTCGGTTTGCATACATAAATACGGAGTCGAATTAACTCGAAAAGTTTAGAGAGGACTTCGTCTTAACTGATAAAATTTCGGCAGTCAAATTATCTGGTCTTTTGTACAATTTCACATTACGCAATTAATGTTGAAAATATTTTCAGTCTGTGAAAAAAACTGAAGTAGCGCTCGTAGGAGAATGATGAATCTATTATTTAGCGCCAAAAGTAAAAATAGTGAATTATAACTTCAGAATAACTTAGAAAGGGGAGATAATATTTTTAAAATTAATGGCTTTTGACCGTGATAACTTTTGATGACGGTAGAATATAATAATTTTGAAAATACGCCTTTACAGTAAATGGGAGCTTTACTTTGGAAAAAATAATAGTGACTGCTAACAAACACTTTTATATAATTGGAAAAGTAATTTTCATAATAAAATTACTCTTTCATGCACTTTGAAATACATTCAAACATGGTGAACAAAAAAAATTTAAGGGTAGGGTAAGCCTATGTGATTTGTCTTGCATAAGAAAAGCATTAGCATCAATATATATATATATATATATATATATATATATATATATATATATAGGATTAAATAAACTTATCCCATCCATAACCTCATGAATGTATCTCAAGATAAAAAAAATGAAAAGGACAAATATGAAACATCAAAAATTAGCAAATTTGAAAAAGACAATCTTATTTTGAAATACCAACACAAAAATAGGCATACTAGGATTGGGACTAGACTATATATATATATATATATATATATATATATATATATATATATAGTAATAGTATCAATTATAGAAATATGTAAAATCCAAACACTAAAGCGTCAATATCCCGAAAATTAAAATGAAATAAAACTACTCCGTCTATAATCAAAAATAAAAATCCACAAATTCTTTCAACTGATTGAGAACAAATAATTAAAATAAAAAATAGTATGAGTCATTAAATATTCCAAATCACCAAGAAATAAATATAAACTAGAAGAAATTACGCTACCTTATCTATAAACAGACTTAATTAATTATTAAATACATAGTATTGCATTTAAAATTAAAATATATATATATATATATAGTTATATATATATATATAATTAAAAGACAAATAACATTTTCAGTATATACACCTATTAAACCAATAATTAAAATTAAATATAAAATAATGTTACCTTATTGATAATCATACAATGAAATACAGAGAGATAATTAGATTATAAACTATTACTATGAAAAATACAACCCGAATTGGAATTCCAACAATCAAATGCCAATCGATCTTAGGAATCGATTATGTCATTCGAATTTGAAAAGCTCCAACCTATATATATATATATATATTTATATAACATTTTTATAAACCTCTTAGCATCTAATTAAATTATTTTGCTTCCATTCGAATAAAAAAAATTTTTTCTCAAACACCATCATGGTCTTTTCCACAAGCATTTTTCAGTAATAATTTGTATTCAAATGCGTTTTAAGATAAATTTTAATAATATCAAATAATTTTTGAAGTATTTCTTCAGCGTTTATCTTTCACTGTACCTTTTATTTTCAATGCACATTTCAAATAAAGGATAATATTTAATGGCATAGAGAAGATTAAAAAAAGGAATTATTAATATTTTCATCAATTTCAACAGTTTCATCTCATTGTTACGTCATCGTCATTGTTACTAAAACAGTTCCGCGAAATCTGAAATAAATTTTTGTGACATGATCTTTTTCAAATTTAGAAAGAATTTTAAATCATTTGGAAACTGTTAGGTGATATTCATCTAAATCTTCAAATTTAATGAAAGGTAGAATTAAAGTCTTTATTAATTTATAATAAATCTAAAATACAGAGAATATCCACATCATGACAACTTTAAATTGATGCGAAAAGAGAAATATATTTCAAATACTCAAACTTATTGTCATGTTCGTAGTTGAAGGAAACTAAGTCTAGTAATAAATCCCTTTTATTTGCATTTGAAAATCATTTAAAAAAGTCATTAAAAACATTAAAAAGTAGATATACTACAGATACTCTATTATACTTTTACTGCATTTCTGCACTATCTAATTACAAAAGGATATCATAAATAAACTATAAGTAATAAGAAGTTTAAAAAAATACTTCTTATATAATCCTTTTTCGGAATTAAGTATCGACTACCTTTTTCAGAAATAATTATATCTTTCAAAATTTCATTAATTTGAAATTAAATGTTAAATTATGAAACTTTTTTGACCGTCTGTAGTCAAAAACATTCATTTTAATTGGCTGAGTTAGTTTACTTCACTTCGAGACTATGATGATTGTTTGATTGCAACGAGCAAGATCATTATTTATCATTAGGGTTTTTTTTCTCTTTCCCAAAGATATTTTTCTCTTTCGTTAGGTCATTACAATTTGTTTTTCATCAATTTTCAAAATATGGAACAATGATTTGGCTTTGGTTCTGTGGATAATTGCCAAAGTTTTGCAATATACTTAGCTTTTTTACATCAAAAATTTGAATAATTTCCTTTTTAACTAGGTTTTTGCGAGCTTAATTTTTAAACGTTTCTGATTCCTCAAAAATCTTTTGCATGTGAATGGAGTTCAGCATCTTTTTTTCTGATCCACAACTTTAATAGTGGCTTCTTCTATTCTTAACTTTTTTTCCGAGTTCATTTATTAAAACACAACTGGAAAAAGTAGTTGATAATAAATGGAAAAGATAAAGAATTAAATAAAATAATAGCGTATCTATTGTCGCTTTTTGATAAAGCATGATATCATTTAAAGAAGGTGTATTCTTCCCAAAATGAAATTGTTAACTATCACCGAGAATAACAGCAGCCAAAGATGGACTTAGAATTTCTTCAGTAACATTTTTATTTTCATTGATATTGACAAAGAATTTACAAGTTCTGTGAGAATGATAGTGGAAAAACAGAAAGGCATATTAATATGTTTTTAGTAGAGAGTATGCTAAGAAATGTTGGCCAATCTTTATTTTGGAAAATTTTCGTGTCATCCGTTTCCTCAGTAGTGAAACAGCATAACATTGAGAAATGAAGTTCTTATTCCTAATGGTTTAATTTTTCACTACAGAACTCTAACTACTTATAGGTTAATACTAACCACCAGGTATATTTTAAAAAAGTCTTAAAACTCTGAAAAAAGAATGAATTTTGAAAATCAATTCCTCCTTGATATCATTAATTTTAAGTAGGTATTGATGCAGCTGAAATTTTCCCAAATGAATGAAATTAAATGAAAAATGTGTATATCCAGTGCTAATGCTTTTCGAGACTATGTTATTGATGCTGAAACACGAGTTAAAATGCGATATTTCCAAATTAGTATCCTTTAATGCACATTAATGAATATGAAACCATACTGAACTGAATTGTATGTACCATAACATTTCGCATCAATTTCCGTGGACTATTAAAACTTCAACTAGTTTAAGAGACACATTCTTCCCATGCAATTCTACAAAACTCATTTTTTCTCTAGGTAATAGGCTGTCGCAATCCTTCCTTTTAATAAGTCTTTTACTGCAAAACGTAATAATTCAGGAGTCTTGAATTTTGTAAAATACCTTCCAAGATTCAGGATCCGGAAAATTGGGTTCTCGTTAGCGCATGCAAATATTCTTGCAAATGGGATTCCTATTTAATGCTCGAAATGTGTCTTCGGTTTAGGTAAATATACTCTGAATGGAATTAAACCGAAGAATTTCGAAGGAGATGTCGCCTCAAATGTTAAATATCAACTATCGGATTTTATCTGAGTTTATTGTGTTATTATTGAGACCCTTTTTTGGTTTTCAAAATTTTATTCTTCATACTGGGCGATTCAGCTCTAGTAAGACAAACTCTTGAGAGGGGTAAGGAGCACAAAGACAAATCGCATAGCTTTGAAAGGCCTTTCCCGTGTACGCTTACTGGACGGCACTCGTGCATGCCAAAATCGCTTCCCTGAAAATGTTCGAGACTTAACTTTTCAATCCCAATGCGACTTTTTTCTTCTAGCTCCTTTAAAACGACACTTTCTGGAAGGAAGCGACGGGAATTGGACTCTCCCAACCTGGGTGGTCATTTTCCCCACCTCTCCACCCCTGCTATAACCTTCCCTTAAGGCGCACGGAAATGGGCTGTGGTTGGCAATGATAATTGGGCCTTCTACCGCGCTTATCTACTAAGTGATCTTAGAACCTCATCTCCCCTCAAAAGAAGCCAACCGCCTCAGACGGCCCTCGTCGCTGTTAAGTTGAAAATTTTAGACCGCCTCGCTCGGTATGAGAGGGTTAATGAAACTTAAAGCATATTATATATTGAAACAGTATTTATAAAAAAATCATTTATGAAGTAGGTTTATATTTATAGAACTTTAAGGTAGCGAAAATATCGATTAACAAAGCTTCTCTGATTTAATTATGACTAGATTTGTTTTAAAAAACGAGAAGCTGATTCTTATAACAGTTTTTATTTGGTTGCATAAATATTTAATAAATTTAAAACTATATTAAAAATGAATTGTTGTGCGGTCTGTGAGACCGCACAACAATTTTTAATCGTCATTCGCACCCTTAAAATTGAAAAATGATCACTACCCTTTCCATTCCCTTCCGATACAAGTCATCCTAGGTCAAATATCCAGTTTCACACTTCTAGCATTATTATTTTTGTAGTTACCAAGTATTTACTTTTTAAGTGGTCTGGAAGACCGCTCACTGCAGATGCGTACCAGTTTCTGTGACTGATAGACTCTATTTATTGAATGCTCGTTTTTCGTTAAAATGATAAATATGTTTTAAGTTTTACAAGAAAACGTCCCGTATACCTCACTCAAAAGGAAATATAAGTTCTTGTTAACATTTTTTTCTAATTTAGAATACTCTGATTTTGAAGAGTTATATAGAATTGAGGTCGAATGCAAAACAGAATGTGACCTTTCTGGGTATGAGGATGATAATAGGCAGTAAAATTATGGATTTATACAATTTTACTAATATAGGCGTAGATGAATTTGACAAGAAATGTTCCATTTATTCAAATGGTCGACGAACTCAGAACGTTGACCTACGGCGATATTTTTCCTACTATTAGATATATGTGCTGTAAATTTATTTGTATTATTCCAGTCTCATCCTAAAGCTCCAAAAGTGAAAAAAAATGGATGCCTTTATTAGCAAATCAATTGATAAAGCTCTATCTTCAAGGTAGGGCAACTTTCTCTTTTTTGACCAAGAGAACTCATAATAACAATTAGAAGAATCCTTGGATAGAATGAAAGTGAGAAATATGATTTTACAAATCAAGATGAAAAATTAGAAAAAGATACAAACAAAAAATACAAACAAAAGATACAAAAGAAAAACTTACAAACTATGCCCACCCAGTAAAAAGAAGAAAATACCGTACAAATGTATGGAATGCAAGGTGTCAGTGTGTCTTCAGTGGTGTTCTCGAAAAATGTGTACTGACAGTGTGCCATCTTATGATTCATCAATATTAAGAAAGTTATCTTCATTCGTATAATTAAGTTCTTTGTTCCATAATTCTCGTATAATTGTCAGTAATACTTACGAAAGGTATATATTTTTATGAAAGTTTAATAAAACTATCAGCTTTGTTCCTTAAAATGAAAAAAAAAATAGTAATTCTTTTATATCGTATAAATTGCGTGAAATTAAATAAATCATGTTTTAAAAACTGATTTTAATTGTTTAGAATTATATAAAGAAGCATATCATATTCAAAATATTTTTAAAAAATGCATAAAAGCAACTATTTTTAAGAGTATTTTGAAAAATCGGTCTATGAGACCTCTCACACTAGTTATTTTCTCACAGCAGTTAGAGGTTAAAACAAGTTTTGTAACCTTCTGTAACAAAAAAAATTAAATTAAGTGTTTTGAATCAGTATACTTTGAGGTTCTATGATACATCGCGAGTTGATATTTAACACTAAACTCTATAAAATATTGCTTTCCTTTTACTTTCTATTATACTTATACAAAGAGAAAGTATTGTAATAGTCAAAAAGTTCGAACCCGGCATTTTGATGAATCTCCAGATTTTAGACCTCCCAGCTTTCGAAAAACACGATTTTGAAATTATGTTTTTCTGTATAATTGCATACTTATGTGGACACGATAACTACTAAACGCTATGACTTAGATAATAAACCATTCTACGACACAAAAAAGGCGCTACCGATTCGCGCGTTTTTCCCCATCTGTTTTAGGGCTGATACTACAAAGTTTTGGGAGACCACGCCCGCTGGTTATATATGCAGTTGTTTTATTTTCTAGAATATGTAGTATGGATTCCTAAAGAAATATACAATAACAAATGACCCAATTTAAAAGTACAAGGATCCGAAAGAATTCAGTAACAATGCAATTCTAAACGAATTCGTTTCAATAAGACCAATTCTCATATTCTTTCTAATACTTTATAGATATCAATCATGGATTTACGAGATCTAAAACAATTGAAGAAGATCGGTCACGGCGTCACGTGATTTATATTTTTGGCATTAAATCGCGAGCCAACATGCTATAAATCGCTTAACGAATAGCATCAACAAGGAAAGGAATAAAAATTTTAAAATATTTTGTTTTGGTGTTTAGGCAAGAAATCTTCATACGAGAAAAGCTTAAATTACGTTTATATTGCTTCCTGAAAGATATTTATAATTTCTAAAGCTACCACTAATTATTGTTCAAAGTTCAGAAATTATATGACCAGAGGAAAATGCCACAGCCAGACTGTTTCTTGTGTTTTACAGTATTTCCAATAATATATCATGAATAGTAAGGATATCGTCCCTTTCATTATTGAGTTGTGTATTCAAATGCCTGTCTATGCTGCAGTGACTTTTGTGAAAGCTATTACAGTAACACGTAAAATATAAATGTCTTCCATACTAATATTTTTTTTAAAGTAAGTTTTAAGTAAGTTCGTTAATTGATAAAAATGCTCTTATCTACATTATCTAAGATTTTCGTTTCTTCTCTGAACGACTGATTGACACTAAATGCCTATTCAAAATAAAGACATAAATTATAACATAAAAAACTGTTTGTCTTATATGGATCGAGATTTATATAAATTTCAATCCATATATGGGAACAAAGCTTTGATTGGCTATTCTTTGAATTGAATTTGGTGATTCCTTTAGCAAGAATAACAACCTCACTTTTCTTTCTTACTTATTAAATAATCCAAACATTCGGTATGGATGATTTTCTTTCAGCTGTTGAAAACATTTATATTTATTTATCTTCATAAAAAATAAGTGTAACGACGATTTTTCTTATCATATTTTGAATTAACGATTGCCATAAATTAATTTGTAAGTTTAAGTCTTGTTTCTAAGAATTTTTATCGTTCTTATAGCAAATAATACAAGCGCATATGGATTCTTATAACATCACGAGAAAGTACAGGAATTAGAACTGACGAAGTAAAATACGTAACAAATATGCGACTTCAAACCATTGAATTGTAAAATTACTACAGTAATAGATTTGTAATATTTCAGTTATAGAATGAAAGTTACATGGGCATGCAAAACTTTTGCATTCTTCTTTTCTATAATCTTCCAAAAATATCGCTATTAAAAATTATAGCTTTAGTTAAGGCTAAATTATTTGAAACTCTGACGCCAGAGTTTCTACAAACTTCATGTTATTAGAACTTTCAAATTTTAAAATGTCATTTCACTTTACAAATGACACCAATTGGCTTAATCTTTAATTTCAATAAATTGGCTTTCAATCAGGAAAGTCAAAGAAACACCTATGTTTCATATTTTAAATGCGCAACTATGAATTCATAGGTATGGTCTATATTAATAAATGTTTATTTTATGGTTGACGCTCTTTTTAAAAACAAGTTACATTTAATTCTTTCATTTCATCTTTCCAGCTGCAAGTGTTCGGGTATTTAACATATTTTAAAGAAATGTTTTAATTTTATTCAATATATTTACCGATAAATATTTTTATTATTAGAATATTTAACTGTAAATTTATTCTTATTTACATTGGAATATTTAGCTGTAATTTTATTCTTACAATTTTTTTCTGTACCATTAAAAAAATTTATCGTAGAATTTATTTAAAGTAGAGAAGGAAATATTTCGAGTTTAATTAAAGAACCGCACAGCTAAATTGTGTTTCAGACAGAAAGGTAAATGAATAGAAAGTAATTTTTTCCACTCTTTAATTCATATTACAAATGTATTTTTAATTGGTAGTTAAGGTTTATAATAAATAAATATATATTTAAATTAATAAGAATGATTAAAATTTATATAATCATCATACTGAACTCATCATTTTCGTATAATTTTAATTATCGTAAACGCCAATTTTATAACTTTTAACAAGACGTTTCATATCAATGCATTTCTAACGGTATGTCTTCACCTTACTTTACATAGACAAAGGTTTCTTTTGGTGAGATTTAAAAGTATATTTTCATAAAAATTACTCCTTTTTATAAAATTTTCTGCTCTATAGAGGAACATTTTTCAAGTGAAATATTAAACTTCGCTGAATAAATTATTAAAAGGATTTTCCCTCATGCAAGAACATAGATACAATTCTCATATTTCTTACCAATTAAATATGTTTCTGTATTAGAGATTTCACTTTAAGTAAAAAATTGCATATCGAGACAAATTTTATATTTGTTTTTTATTATTATTAAGAATGGGAAAAAATGAAATATATGTATGATGAAAATTTTCTACCGAGTTGTATTTGGCCTATTGTATATCGTTAGAAGTGAGTCACTTTTTCATAAATTCTTACTCACATTACTCAAAAAAGTAATTAAATCAAGATACTGCAAAAGATCACGTAAGAAATTCAGTTTCATCATTTTCATCTCCGATTTATATAAGTAATGTTTTTAAAAAATGTTACTTTACAGCGGTTGCATACGCAAATTCTTTGGGTAAAAAGATTTCAGTGCAACATGAATTGTTTCAATATGTCTAAAGAAGAAGATATCAGCAAAATTTTCTATAGTTAAGAAATGAAAAACAGAAGTGTTATCGGTTTGATTTCTTATTAATAAAGTAAACTTTTGCTAAACATACAAAAAGTTAAATAAATAATTTCCATGTATTCCTGAAACAATAATTATATAATTATGATTCTTTTATTGAGGATTTTAAATGTATATTAAGACGTAAGAGATATTTTAAACGAATATTTTAAAAAACACTTTTTAAACTGTTAAAATATTTCTGATGTGCTAATCACTTCTGTTTATTCACAAAACTTTTAAAATTATAAGTGTGAATATTTACTTAGAGATAACCGATAACAGTAAATATTTATTTTAATAATAGTAAATTCATTATAAAAATTTTCATTATTAATCATTACGAACTTACTAGGAAAATACTTGATTTGCTTTGAAGCATAATAAACTGCTTGAAAACTGTCAAAAACCTTTGTCATAATCATTATTGGCAGATATCTTTCATGAAATATCATACATATTTAATAAAAGCATCTTATGCAAAATATTACAGATCGTCCATGGCAAAACAAGATGACCAAATAAAAAAATGAAGATTCCATCAACTTTCAGCAGATTTGATAAATGATTATTCTGCATTAATTAAGGATAGAAGGATAATTTATCATCTGATTTATGTTAATGTTAATTTTGCATTTATGGCAAATGCTTTACAGAAAACTGATGCGATGTTTTGTGGGATTCCATGTTATTTCTTCGAGACGATTTTGGCTTCCTGTACTGATTGAGGAAGGATCTTTCTTTCAGAAATGCGTCTCATTAGAGTATCTATGCTTATACAGTCAGATTTAGCTTCGGTGAGTAATTACGCTATAGTATGCGTTTCTTATGTTCAACTAGTATTTTGTCGGATACTTCAGTTGCATTAACTGGGTGAACCTCCTTGAACGTAAAGTATAGGCCAACTATAGCGGACCTTACAGAGGAAGACTTAGACTCCAAACCTCTGTTTTGTCACTGTATTTTCGTCAAACATATGAATCTATGCTATTGTGCACAAAACCTACATACGCCTTTCCTCCTGAGGAATATCTTATCTGTGCCTTCGATTTTCCGCTGAAGCTGGTCGTTTCCTTGTGTTCTCCTAAATAGCTAGTTTCCAGAATCATTGGCAATGCTTAAGAGTAATTACTCAAAGAAATTACTCTGGACCATTGTTCCTGATGCTAAATCATACTCTGATGTAAACTTTCCTGACTTTGATGCGCTGATAGTTTAGTGGATTTATCATGATTCCATCAAACTAAGCCAATATTATTTAATAGCTGATTATGGAATCGTACCAATATACGAGTGGTGATAGCGTAGACGACGATTTGCATTGCCTCCAGACATCGAAATGTTAAACCGTGATCAAATACACTCAAGTAATGCCTAACATACATTCTGAAGTCAAATTTTGCTGTCGGAAACAGAATCTCAGAACCTCTACTTACAGAAACAGATAATATGATATTCCATTCAAACGCAACTGCTTATAATTACAAATAGTGATATTTCCGGAAACATTGTCATTTATGTAGATAAGATGACTTGTCCAATAACGGTCTCTACATTTATTTGTTCTACTATTGAATGACTTTCTGAATCACAGTTTTCTATACATCGGTCGTTCTTTAGCAATTTTCAAGCTGTGTAGTAAGTAGTCAGAAAGTTATGAACACAAATTTTCTAATTACTAATGAAAAACAGATCAATTGCAATTTAGACTGGTTTTCTTCAATTTTTTCAGTAGTATTGGATAATGGAACTATCAGAATACATGTTTTATTTTGCCAAAACAGGATATTTTTCCACAATTGTCTTTTTATGTATGATTTCTTCTACTAATACAAGTTATGACTAGTCCATTTCTGATTGAGACAGATCATTACGCATTTCTATCCCAAACGTAATTGCCTTGGTCAGAAAAATGAGTTCCCATGCATACGTGAAGCGCATGGAATTCGATAATGAAGATACATTTTCTTCAAATATTCTGAAGAAACAAAGGTTTAAAAAATTAAACTTCTTTAAATATATTCTTAAAATAATAACGCTTTCAAAATACAAGAGATGTTAAAAATTTTATGAAAAAATATTTCATTAAGCTCAGTATTTGTTTCGTATCTCTTTATGCACTACATTCTTTGTAACTCCAAAAGTTAAACTTCCAACAATTTAAGAAAATAGCATTGCTTTTTCATAGAAACATTGACAAAATATTCAGAAGATGATGTCAACATATATTTTATGTCTCTGTCCTTTCAGCTTAAATAGACTATTTATCCAATCGCAGTTTTTCTATTATAAGACAAAGAGTATATAAGAGAAAGACTTGTTTATAACCAGTATATAAATATATTTTGTCCTTTTCATAACATAAATAGAGGAATTTTTCCGGCTATAAAGATGTTTTGCTGTAAGTTATATATGTACGAAGAAGTATCCATGTTTCATATAAACGCATATTTATGCGAATAGGGAATACAGGAAATATGATATTTCATAGAATATCTAATGATAGAGTAAAGCAGGTTATTGGATTGGAATCCTATACATTTTATATTGTTCAGATTTTGAAACATTAGATGTTAACATATTCAGTATTCGATTTCCTGGTACGAAAATAAATTGCATGCTTTCGGCTTTGGCAAAGAATTCTTTGGAAAATATTCGAAAATATTTCAAGGGAAATCACCATCTTTCTTCATAACTGTATATAAGAATAATGCTAAGTATAGTTTCTTGTTTGAATCTGTTTAAAAAAATCGATTTTTTTTTCATCAACTTTTTAAAATATATTTTTAATTTTTTAACATTATTACCAACATATTTCACCCTTCCGAGAGAAGTCGGAAGGTTTAAGAACAATTCTTTCTTTATTTGAAGAATTTCAAAGCTGCTTGCTTTAGACCCGAAAGAGCAGAATGGAGATTTATTTGATATTTACTAATAATTTTGAAAATAAGTTCTGTCATTTATGATCTTATAATTTTTGTAAAAATTTTCTTTATAGCATACGCATATCCTGAAAACAAATAAATATCACATTATTCTCTTGGTCTGGGATTTTAATTTCTCTTAGGTGAAACTATCTCAAAAACGAAGAAAATGAAACTGTCATTATAATCGTGAATTATTTTGACCTTATAAGCATATATAAGAATTTAAACATATGTTTCTAGTTCCTAAATATCACTATGCATAGCATCAATTATCACCATACTTATATTCAATAATCATCAAGCCTACTGATATATTCAATGAAATAATATACTGTTAGTTTTGGAGTTTCATTGCAATACAACAATGCCAATTAGGTTTACTATATACATTACAAATCAGTTTCGTGTTTTTCCAAGTTACTTGATTCAGCACTTAAATTCATGAACTACCAGAAGAAATAATCGATGAGATAATCGAAATTAATGTTTCTATCCTAATTCTTTCTCACGACAAGTCACCTTAGAACAATCCTTATATTTTGAATTTCACCTCTTTATTCTTTTTTTGGAATAATTTTATAGGGATTATTTTGCATACGTAGGATACGACATTAATTGGACTTTCCCAATCTTGTTGGCCATTTACCCCACCACCGCACATCCTGTTATAACCTTCCCTAAGGTGCAGGGAAATGGGCTGTGGTTGGCAAGGATAATTAGACCCCCTACCGCGCTTATCTTCTGAGCGATCTCAGAACCTTAACTCCCCTGAAAAGAAGCCACCGCCTCAGACCGGCCTTCGTTGTCGTTAAAGGGAAATTTTTAGACCGCCTCTCTCGGTTTGAGAGGGTTAACGTAAAAGGCATAATCGGGAAAGAACCAACAGATGGCAGAATAGGTGTTGGCTCCTTCCCTCGGTTAACCATACACGTGTACCTGACTTTAAAACCAGGTTCTCACGAGATGCTATAGTGTGTGAGTTGTTATTATCGTTATTGCTGTATATCTATTTGTGCCATTGTATGTATTGTCATACAAAAGTTTTGAAATTTATTCTCGCTCGTCGTTAGAGGCAAGACATGTGTTCCTGCTTTGTTATATGCCAGTAAACAGATGAAGCCCAACTTCCGAGTGATGTCTTTTGACTACAGCACACTGCACTCTGAACATATGCGCTGTTCATAATTTTTTTAAAATTTCTTCTTGCACTTTCTTTAAATATAGAAAAATCTTTACTGCTACATGGATTTGGATACCTTTACGAGCAATAGAAATTAAAAATTTTATTTGAATAAATGCACATTAAAAATTTGATATTTAATTTATATTTTCATGCAACATAAACACTATAAATATTATACATTAATTGAATGTTATGGACTAAAAATAATTTTCTTTGTGTATGCACATATATAATAAAATTATATTTTATATACACTAAAATTAAAGCACTACACTACATGCACACAATACATTCGATATTTCATTTTCTTAATTGGACATTGTAAATTTGATATTTCTTTTACTTACATACACAATTCGCAGGGTGCTCAAATAGGTCGTTTACAAACTTTAAGGGAAGAGCAAGGATACAGAAAAGTGTCCTTTTCCCTATACAACAACTCGCAAAGTGTGTCAACTAGAGGTCTCTTCGCCTGTGAAATAATGAAAAGAAAAGCATAAAGGGAAAAAATGTACAAAGCAAGTTTAAAGGAGTAAAAATTTACAATAGCATAACCACCCAGTTGCATGAATATCAACATGCAACCCGTATATAGCTTCAGACGGCATACCATTTGAACACTTAATTTGAGTACTGCAAACGTTTGTTGTTGGTATGGCGTCCTTCTTACCGCTATCATATCTGTCAAACTTCTTACGACTTGTAAGGTTGAAAGTAGCAATCCGTGCATCTGTGCTTGTGTGCTGTTGTAAATTTGCATTTCATTAAATCTGAATTGGACATTTTATCTGTTGTATCCTCTTCTTTTTTTTACTTGACCAACAAAGAGCCTTCTGTAGCAAACCCATTTTGTATAGTTCCGGCCTTAAGATCTCTTGCAAAAATAACTTGGTTTCTTTATTCATGTCCTACCCTTAAATTTTGTAAACGATATTTTTAAAGACCATGGACATTAAAATTTATATAATTACTAAAAATTCATCTGTCATGGTATGACGGGTGCAAATTGCCCCTTCTTCGAGAGATTTCCCGTCAAATCTGACGTGTTTAAATAGATATATATGAGAGAGAAATGTTGAACAGTGATTGAAAGCAAATAAAATAAACATATCTTTTATGACAGGAAATATTTTTTTATTTACATATTATTTACATATTTCTTTATTCAAAAACCTCTTGATAAGCAACATTCAGTGTGAAGTATTTTTCGTTCTTTAACAATTATCCTTGTTCTTCAGATGTCTTTGTGCAAATTTTAACGTTGCCAAAATATATTAACAAATTATATCATCACGATTCCACTTAATAATGAGATGTAACGTGGCGTCAAAACTTTATCACGCGCATGATATACCACTAACGTAATATACTACTTTCTGTTAAAAAACGGAAATTAATTTGAAAGATATGATTATTAGAATTTAAAATTTCTCGGGAACTATTAATCATAGCGAGATAAATTTTATATCAATGGATAACAATTTTTATTTCACTATTTTAGAGCTATTATATTTGAAATTAGAACGAAAATTACCCTTTTAAATTTAAAATGACTGAAAATTATGTTCTCTAACAATGAAATAATGCTTTTTAACGTCTCGCAGTGCTATGGCGCGAGTTTTATTGTTGGTGATGACGTCAGAGCGTTACCGAGAGATCTGGGCTATTATATTAGTAATATTCAATTTATACATTTGATATTTCAATCACTTATATGTACAATAAACGTTAAATATCAATTATATATACAATATAAATTTCATACTTCTATTTTATTATATTCAAAATATAATATGTCAAAAACATTTATTTATATGAACAATACATATTTAATAATTTATTTACTTATACACTTATTTACTTAATAGTATATTAGTAAATTCTTGGTTAAGTAATGTTATAATGCGCATATAATTTAATTATATGTACATTATACATTTCATATTTCATTACTTATGTTTACCTTATAAGTTTAATTCTTCACTTTATTTATATTGAATGCATTTGTCATTAATACGCATATAAGAGGAGTAGTTACAATATATTCCACTCCGAAAATTTTGCGTGTGCATAGTTTTGATATTGTTGCTCTCAATCTACGATTATATCATAATAAAATGAAATAATAATACAAAGTAATCACAGACTCCTCACTTAAAAATGAATTCTAGAGAACTGTAAATTCTCTGCAAATGTGTATTTACTGTAGAAAATGTGCTTAAGTAAAGAGTGAATATAACATTTTCAAATGGAATTAATTCAGGCACACGTAATACACAGGAAACGAGTATATCTATTTACCTTTGGGGCCCATTGCTTATATTGTTGGAGAAAAAAAAAGACTAAATATCTCAGTTCAGTATAAGGCAAGATGCAATCAAGAGTCAGATTGATGCGGTATTAAGTTTAAAATGATAATTTGACTTTGCGGAAATTAAATTTATTGTGCTAAGTTTCTGAACAATGCTATGCAATTCATAACGAAGTCGATTCATACTCAAGGGATGTACATCTGTAATTCGTGTTTTAACATTAATTAAACAACTTATAAGAGGAAATGGAACATGATGACAGGGCTGGATTATTAAATAGGCAGGGTAGGCAAATGCCTATGGGCCCCGTAACTTTAGGTGCTCCGACGCCTCAAGATTTTTTTCTTAAGGTATTTTCAAGAATATCCAATTTTGTACTTTCATTTCAAATTGTTATGTACTTGAACATCTTCAAATTAACATGAACTATCATTGAAATTCGATATTAAATAGAATGTATTTTTGATGATTTCAACGTCGACTGCAGATCAGTGTGATACGTTTTCTTTTTTTTCAGTTGCCTGACTGACTCACAAGTTAACAGCTCTGACAAACTTTGTAGTTGAGAATTTTGAATGCTTTAAAAAGTTTTGTAATTTTTTTTTACCATTTTGTTTGAAATTACTTAAAAATTTTTTGATACGTGTGATAATGAAACCACCCTTCTTGAAGATCGTTCGCAATTAAATGTTTTGTTAATTAAGTTTGTCGTTATATTTGTTAGTTAAAAACTACTTATCTAGAGATTAGATAGAAATCAATAAAAGTTGGGAAGGGGAAAGGGACCCCAAAATTTTCATTGTTAAAGGCCCCTACTATTAGATTGCAAAAATGCAATTACGTCATTTTTCGGCTTTGCCAGCACTTTTAAATAATTTATATTTTTTGCCACCAAAGTTTCTTTCTTATCTTGTGGCAACTTTTAAATTGTCAACGGATTTTTTATAGTTCTATTAAATACATCAATACATCACTTTTCTTCTTGTAGTAATCAACTTAATTATTAATCGTTTCAACTTTTTATGTAATTTGTTTTAATATTCTGATGTTTATAAATTTGTTCAGCCCTTTTATCGCCCCGAACTATATGCTCGTCATTTTGACGGCGGAAGCTTCTGGGGTATAAACTGGTCTCCGCGTCACCTGACTGGGAGAGTTTCCTTTATATACAGTGATTATTGGTCTTTCGACTCTGAACTAAACGATCGCGCGTCTGGAGGTTTCGGGTGCCGATGATTTTTCATTAGGTTCTCATCCTCACAGGAATAGACGATCTGCTGTCTGATGAAGTGAAAGCTGCATAAGATGACATGTCGAATCAACTCTGAAAATTTCCTTGTGAAGACGAAAAGGTTCTGAATGAACTGAGCTAACTGCCTAACTTTTGTGCTATTTGACTTCAGAACGACGGTGTGCCATTAGAATGGAAAGTGAACGAAGAGGTAACGAGTTCATATCACGACGGTGAACAGCGAGTAAAAATTATGAAATAAAACTGGAGTTCATTGAACTTAAATACGAACTGATTTGCAGGAAAAATCTGCATATTCACCATACGAGTATACAGTTACTTCTTGTCTCGCAAAGATCACTAGTTCAGCACAACACGAAATTTTTTATCGAATAGTAAGATGTTCTGAGTTCGAACGGCAGCAAAATCCATATTTAAAATGCATTATAAAGTGTTTTCAGATTTGATATTATAGAGAGTGCACTCACGTTACGATAAAATATAGTTGCTATAGAAAACTCTCTTATTCCATTTTAAAATCTGCAGCAAAATATAATGTTAACATGTCTGTAGTTATGTGCAATGATATTATAGTTTTATCTGCATGCTGTGTGTATCACAAGAATCTTTGTACTAACGTGAATTTTTTGTATTTTAACATATTCTAGAAAAATTATCAATTTGGAGTTGGCAATTAAAAATTTTATATGTGTAAATAAAAATATTTAGTCAATCAACTAGAGCTCTCGTATTTTTTGTATATGTAGCACCTTGCTGACATCGTTTGTATCTTTCAGCTACAGAGCTTAATCCGGCCCTGATTATAACACAGCACAACGAAAGATAAAGTTAATTTATATGGGTATGAGAAGTTATGTTTTACCCGTCACTTGATGCCACGTGAATTAATGACTCAATTTCGTTAGAAAAATTTATATTTCATTCATATTTTATATAAGATACGGTCAATGTCAGTAATCTATTATTATTACTAATATCCGTGGTTAGAAATAATAGCCGGCTATTATTCATACAAACTGGAAAGTTTACTTAAACCGTAACATAAGCATTGCAACGCCACCTTGAGTTACCTCGAATGCGAGAATGAAATATTGCAGCCTAGATAAGCAGGTTCTTTGTTTTCTTCGCTTACAATATTAATGTTCTTTATGGATAACCTCTAAATAGTTAGCTATTTTTATCTATTTTCTTTAAAGTCTGAAAAATTAGCTTGTAAATTAAATAATTGAATCGTTATTGCAATTAATCAAGTCTCTTAAATCTTAAAAATATTTTATCTACGGTCGTTTAAAAAACTTATACATATAAAAATGCATTGTCTGATTTTGAACTGAATATGTGAAAAGGAAAAATACGTGCTAAGAGGGTTAAAGCTGGACATTCATGGCCAGAACACTCTCAGAAAATTGCATGGTAGCACTCTACGCCATTCCAATTTTCAGCCCATCCATTTAGGATCCACTCACACTACACAACCTGTCTCTTCCCTTGAGCTACTGCACTTACCCCTCCTCCCGCTTTCAAAAGGAGACCTCCGCCCTACTTCCGAGAGAGAGCCTCACTGGTCTCTATTTTGCGATTTTTTGCTTTTGTTAGCCAGCCTCGCCAGTCCCCACGATCTCACTTTTATTTTATGACCAAACACTACAAACTTATGTATTTGACCACGGAGGCACAGCCTACCCAAGGGGTATAAGGCACTGACCCGGACGGAGGGAAGAACAAAATAGCAACAAAGCAGAAAGAAAAACATCACATCAAATTAAAATTCTTTACAACAAAAGCATTTTACACTGCATGCGAAAAAGCAAGAACAAAAGCAAAAGTTCTGAACAACTAAACAGAAGACAAAGGAAGTGTCAGGAAAGTTCATGAAACAACATCAAATAGTAAAACAGGAAGCAAAAGACAAATGATAATTTAAACAAAAAGTTAGGACATTAAACATGTGTAGCAACATGTTTCTGACTGATGAAACCTTGTCAGAAAATATATCAATGCTTCTTTAACATTTGTGTGTTTTTTTATTTATTCTTGGTGCATAAAATTTTAAATGTTTTCTATTGAATTGCCAGCGCTCCAAATGGATTACGAACGAAGAAGGACATCCATAATTTTCGATGCCAATTCTCATTCGATTTTCGCACTGAGGACGGGTTTTGTAGCAGTGCGTCCGAATTTGCTTGAAGCGATGTCACCATGAATGTCCAGCTTAACAGTACCATTGCCAAAATTGAAAAAAAACTGACTGTCTTCTATGAGATATTTCTGGTTGCAAGAAAGAGTACACCATAACTGATTTAACTTTAAAGTTTCAAATCTAAGAATGTAACAGTATTAGATTCTATACGAAATAAAGCCGAATTGATGATGTATTTGCTGCCATAATCAGGGAAATAAATGAGAACATAAAATATTCATATCTTGCATATATATCGTAATTATGCGTTTTAATTTTGCATGTTCTTATGTATTCAAGCGTTCTTTGGTGTTTTTATGTGGGTCTGCGTTCAATTTCTGTACTCTGGAATTGATTTTTTTTATCGTGTTCATTTTCTCCCATAACCTTTTAAACTCCTAATGTGCTTTTAAGGATTTGGTGCGTGTCTATATTTAACTTTTTAATCCTTGAGATTTTGAAATAGTCATTTGATTTAATAGTTTATTTTTTAAAAATTTCTAATGTGTATTTATGATATTAATATGACAGTATACGGCTTTTAGAATCATAGTGTTTCTTTTACTGCTTCTTCGGATTGTGTGTTTTCGTTTTAAATTATTTATGCGTATGCAAAATGTTTACGGTTTTGTGTTTTGAACTTTTGCGTTGTCTGTATTCAACTTTATATTTTCTAGTGCGTTTTTTAGTACCTTTGTGATTCATACTTTGTGGCTTTTTTTGTTTGTGTGTTTGTTGTTCTTTGCACTCTGTAAGTGAAGTTATTTTTGTAGTGTGCTTTTCTTTAAATAAATAAATAAATATCGAATAGTACAATATCCGATAACATTTTACTGAACCTTTAAAGAGAGAAATAAAGTAAAAAGGAATGAAAATAAAATTTAGTATTTCTGAACTGTTGCAAATGATTCCTCGTAAATTAATAAATTAAGAATTGTAGACATTCGTGGAATCTTTTTGGGCATACAGTAAATCAGTATTCCGATATGATGAAAACAGAGCTTGCCAAAGTTCAGCAGACATGAATTGGGAAATCAGTACTTCTACTGCTGATGTTTATCATGTTAAAACTAGTGTGGAAAACTGTATGTTGATTCAATATTAGTATCCCTGAGGCAATATTTATGAGAATGAAAGTAGAGAGAACTAAATTACGGGAAATAACCTGTACCACAACATTCCACAACAGTCTCAGTGGGGCTGTTAAAACTCTTCACATACTCTCCGACACATTCTCCCTAATTGCTCTTCTGCAGAAACTTCTCTTTTCTGGGAAGTAAGTCCTCGCACGCCGTCCTTTTAATAAGTCGTTTATTACCAACCGCAGCGTAACATTTCAGGGTTTCAATCTTTTGAATTTCGCAAAATCCCTGTCCGTGACCCAGGATTCTCAAAATGCATTCTCATTAGCGCATGCAAATTTTCTTGCAGAGGAGATTTCGATTCCACGCGTCAAATGTTTTCTAGATTTGCGTACATAAATTCCGAATCGAATTAACTCGAAAAGATTCGATGGAATGTCACTTTAAATGTTAAACTTCGACTGTCGTTTTTATCTGAGCCATTGTTGCATTTTGCGATACTCGACTGACAGTGAAATAATTTTAAATCTTCCGAAAAGTTCTGAAGTGTTGCTTTAGAAGACAGTATCTAGACTGTTATTTATCCAAGAAGTCATGCATGCTGCACTGAAAGGTCAGATTTGAATTTGAATTTTTAGATATTTGCTTGAATATTAGCAGTTTGTTATCTTGAGATATAATGTTAATGGTTAAATATAATTACTTTGACTTTTTAGAGAAAATAAATTTACATTAAGTAGTTATAAAGCTGAATATCAGTGAAGTAAATTGAAGGCAAACAGCAAGAGAGCTTTTAAAGCACTTAACTTTACTTTTTCTTGTATTAGACGCGTTCAAGTTAATGTAATTTCAAATGCATCCATAATTTACAGAATTGTGTTAATCCAATGCATTGTTTTTATGAAAAGCAGTTCGATTTTTTAACATGTTTCCGAAAGTGTTTGGTTTTCGGAAATTGGTTTTATTAAATAAATTGAAATTATAAAGCAAAATATATCTGTGTACCTTCAATAATCAAGATCCCCTGAAAATAGATAGAAATTAGATATTTCATTGAAAAAAGAATGGATATTATTTGTAAAATATTATTGAAATCTTCATCAATTAAAATAGTTTTCTGTCTTGATTATGCCATCTAAAAGAATATAGTTAATTCATAATAAATTTCTGCATTATGCTTTTATAAGATTTTTAAATATTGCATTAAAACATTCACAAAATAGGATATATTTCTTTTAAATTAAGATATTCAACAAAAATGCAGATAACAAATTTTCATTTTAAATAGATTAAAAATCGAATTTGAATATTTAAATATGACAACAGCTTTATAACGTTAGGAACCATGTTATTCTGCAAAATTAATTTCAAGCATTTTAAGTTAGCACTATACAAAATTATTCTGTGATTGTAACGTAACTAAATAAAAACGCGTCCATATTATATTTGTAATATTAAATGTCATTTAATTGAATTTTAATAATTAAAGTGATCATATTTATGAAATATTTTCGAAAAAATATACTCTAGACCATCTACATGGAGTAATTTTAATACGGATTCTAATCCAAACTATTTATTTGAAAGAGATATCTGTGTATAAAAATTTAGACTGGCAGAAATTTATATTTACCAGGCTTTTCTAACAATATTTGTGGCCCGATTCCTCATAAAATTCATAAAATCACGTTCACAATGATTTTAAGGCTGTTGGTTTCTTTTTCTTAACTTATAAACTATATTCTTAACAGCTTTATGAAAATAAGTATTAAAATGCAGAATATCCTATTAGGTATATGCAGTTATTTAACAGTACCATAAGCTAAGATGCTTTTGAGAACCATTTTTATATTATTTATTATAAAATTACTTAAAAATATCTCCTAAAGATTTATTACTAATTAAATGACTGCTATTCTATTCATAAGGGTTTTTTCTAGAATATATATGGTTGATGCTTAGAGGAAAATACAAGAACAGATGATCGTGCTTATAATGGATATGGATCTGAAAGGAATTCCTGTAATGGTGAATTTTCTAACCAATTCGTTTCAATATAACCATTTCTCATATTCGTGCCCACGCGTTGAAGATATCAATCACGGATTTATGAGATTTATACAAGGAAAAGAAGAAAAAATGACGGAATCTTTAAATCTGCCACTTTTGGTTCTGGCTTTTCCTGATTTATTTTATCGGGTGTCATGCTCCATGTCAGAGTGAGATATATTACTTACAATATAACATTGTTTTGTTATCGAAAGAAAATCTATCCTGGAATTACTTATAGTGACTCTTATAGGAGCAATTTAAAGTTTAATTTCTTATAACATTGTGGTTGTGCAATCAATTGTGATGCATCAGATTAATTAATGGTTACTAAAATTAGTATTAAAATTTAATAAACTATAAAAACCAGAATTAAATAAATTTTCTCTGTAAGAAAATTTTCTCTGAATAGCTTCCTTCCACATGACAACCCTCACCAATTTAATTTTTTTACCTATATTTCCAAAATCATAATTCCTAAATTTCCTATATTTCCAAAATACTATGCGGAATAGAATTTTGAAAGAAAAAATTTATCAAAAAAATAAATGTACCACTGGGGAACAAGAGAATAAAAAAAAAATAAGAAAAATATGCTTTTTACACTTGCAGCAAATGGCAATGAATGAAATATTTGGAAAAATCTTTTGTTTGATTATTTATTAAATATTTATAATATTCATAAATTATACGTTGAAGAAAGTACAGGATGTCCCACAAAGGACTCCGTCATTTTAATATAAAATAACTCAGTAAAGGATGTGGATGGAAGAATGAAACCAGTGGTGTGTTTATTTTGAAAATCCCAAAAATTTGATACAAAGTTTCAAAATTAGTTATATATGTGGCAGGCAGGTGGCACTGTAAATGAGAACAGAGATGAAGTATAGGAAGAATTAAATTTTCAAACACCCTCTGAAATAGATCAAAGGGAATGCATTTAGATGGTTCCCAGAAACTATTCAAGCATGTCCAGTGCTGTAGGACTGTTACGGAAAACAGTACATTTCAAAGTGACCTCCAAAAATGGTCGTAGGGAGTTAGATCGGGTAAGAATAGAGGCCAATCTACGCGTTCTCCAGTAAATGTTAAATAGTTCAAGCAATAATTCTAGTCTCGAAGTATTTCTCAAGAAAGGAAAAAAACACTCGAGTATGGTGTGGTCGGGATCCATCTTCCATAAACCACGAAGTGTATTCTCGACCTTTTAACGATTCAAGTGTGGCGTCAAATTATTCCAGGATCTCAACGCTCATTTCACGTTTCAACAGTAGAAGTGTTTGAAGGCTGATCACTCTGTGCTTCAGAGCACACTTTTAAGGAATTTTTAAAGACTACAGCATACAACGCCACTTGTCGGCAACTTTTGTAACACATTTTGAAATTTCTGTATCAGATTTTTGGGGCTTTCAAAATAAACATACATCTGGTTTCAATCTTTCATCTGTATCGTTTCTTGTGTTACTTAATTTGAAAATGAAGGAGTACTTTTTGGGGCACCCTGTAATTTGAAACATCATTAGTTATCAATGATATTGATGCAATCCTGCAGAATACTGTCTCACGCTTTTTTGTAATCGGGTTCAAATTCAAAGATGTTTTGCGCCAGAGATCTTATGCAAATTGGATGGTGCTCGATATGTTATGTAATTGGTATCATTGTGTTAACTGTATTTTTAATCACTTACAAGATTATATATATTTTTGTGTATTGCTTTTACTTTCGGCGTTCAGAGATGTCTGTAGCTATCTCGAGATGAGATAGGTGATTGACATTGCACGTAATAAAATATTTTTATCCATCCTTGGTCTGCTTTCCTGCTCTTATCTGCTCAAATAGCTAAAGCTTCTGCTTTTTAAAATTTCATATCCGGCTTCTTCTGTATGAAATATAAAAACGGTATTCGCACATTTTGTATTAACAGTACTAGTAATTCTGTGAAGAGTAGACCTCGCTCCCTCCCATACAAAAAAATATTTTTTTCTTCATCATATTTTTAAAAAAGCTTAGCAAATGTTATTCATAGTGAAGGCAGCATTGTTTGTAGGACACCGGATATCACAATTTGACTCTCAAGGATATACACTGATGTACAAACGTTTAGGACAATTCTTAAGGTGCGGCAAATTTGGAGTTAATATGGATACAATGGTTCGCAAAAAGTTTCGGAGAGTCGTGGTACATACAGTATTCGAGCTCACATTTTACAGTGAAAATCTCGTCACGATGACATTTTGGGGGCGACCAGAAAGTGACGAAGACGAGAAGGGATTTCGACTCCTCCCGTTTCACAGAAAGCTGATAACGAGATGAATCTTGGATCAATTCTTTCGTTTGATGTACGTAATATTTACATGCATTTTCGTAAAAAATAGCACGAATATTCGGGTAAATATAAAGGTTAAATATAAATCTTGTTGATAGCTATTTTTCCTGTTTAGTTCCATCTAATCAAGTTTTTCCTTTTCAGTGAAAGGTTCTTCGGTGTTTCTACAAAACGGTTCATATTATAATGTAAAGCTCTAATTATTTTAAAGTTTACTTGGTAATAAAAGAGTGAATGGCAAAGGGCCATTAAGATTATGACATCACAGTTGTAGATAAATACAGTTCGCTTATCGCTATGTATAGCTGTGTTTAAAACGGCAGAATGACAATCAAAAATCTCAAAACTCAATCGAAATGAAATGAAATGTATCGCTGTGTATCGTTATCTACAATTCGCTAAATAAAAATTATCTATTTTTATAATATTTGGTTATCTCTTAGTTCTAAATTTATATTTAAATTAATTCACCATCTAAACCATTGCTTTCTTACCTGATAGGAAGCTGTCGATAGGATTTTGTGTAGCTCACGCGATTTACCACTTTTCTTGAGTAATGTCGATCAGTAATTTTAGCAAATTCCATTTTCAACGATGATGAGCGACCAAAAATAAAGAGGTTATTAAAAAAACCATAAATTTTTATTAATATATAATATTCTAGAAGACTGCTTCCTATTGATTCATTGCTTAAATTGATTCAAAATTTATATGACTGCGTAAAAGCGCAGCAACATAAATATTTAATTAATTCAAAAAATAAAGTAGCAGAATTGCATACAATTCTAAATGATTTGCTGGAGAACACAAGACCACTTTGAAGGGACAAAATAAACTGGTCAGGAGCAGGTACAAAAAACTGGAATTCAAGACAAATAAAAGTATGATTGGAAAACGTTTTTTCCGTTAAATTAATATCTAATAGTGTTATGCAATTTTAATTATAGGTTGGTAGCAAATGTTATGACCCATAACTGTGTAAGACGTACAAATTTCAAATTAATAACATTTTGTACACTTTTCACGGCAATTTAGATGGAAAACGGCTATTGCTTGTATTTACAAAGAATGTTAAGCAAAAATTCATATGAAAAGGATAATCTAAACCAAATTTGGTTTTTTGCACGAATACAAACCGTAAATGTTAGAAACGCAATAAAAATTATGGTTACCTTTGAAAACGATTGCGAAAATTCTTTCATTAATTATACAGGTTGTCCAAAAAAGTGAAACAAGCATTTATTTCCTTAAATATTGTATCTATACATATACTTCCAATTACAAAGTTTCATAAAATAAGGTAGGAAATTGAGTGTTAACTCCTTAGCTTCTGTGGAAGTTGAATATAAAAAGTTTAAAAAAATGCACGTTCCCCTAGAGCAAAAATGCCAAGGAGTGAAATATTCCTCTTACACTCATTTATGTATAAAATACGTTTCATGATTCTATCTGCAAAACTCACAGATATATGTAAATTTTTAAATTTCAAGGAGCTGCTCTCAAATTTATATGGATATGTTTGTTCCAGAAATGCAAATTTATTCAATATAGAAAAACAGCGAATTCCAAATATTTATCCAGTAGTACGACATCCAATCATAATGGATTGAAAAAATTGCCAATGACGCATATTGTTACTCAATTTCATTGGCAAATAGTTGCAACTATCGTCTTGAAAAAAAATGAAAGGACAACGTGATAGAATGGAAATTTAAAGTACAGCAGGAAAATAGCCTAATAATAAAAATACTGAATTAATTGCTCTTAGCGATGTGCGTATTATTAAGCTTTACCTAAAAGCAGTGTTAACTCGTCCTTTATGTCTGTACAATTGCAGAACTCACTAAAATTATTTTAAAAACTCGTATTTCAGTTTTTATTTTTATTTGCTTACTTCTTCACTCTGAGAGTTTGATTATCAATGAAAAATGATAAAACGGAATAGAAGACAGAAAATGAATGAAAAAGTAGGGTAGACACAGGTCCATGGGAGGCCATGGTTTGCCTTCGCGTTCTTTATTATTTTTTTTATTTATTTATTTGTATTTTTTTCTTTGGATGATTTTAGGTTCCGAATTCACTTTCATGTTTACTCAACGGGAACTTGGCTGGTTATTATATTTTCGATTTTTGTTTTCAAAAATCACTCACCGAAAAACAGGATTGTAATTTTCCAAAAAACAATTCAGATAATTACAACTACAAGTTTGGACTATTTGAATGGCAAACTATTTTTGACAAAATGTATTTCAATAGTATCCTTGTAATATTTTTATTGTACTGTTTGTTTCTGGGAAGATGACTCTCACTTCTGATATGACACCGTAGATACTTTTTGAAGGTTCCCAAGACGAATTATATTTGTAAATACTTCAATTAATGTATTATTTGACTGTTTTTTTAAATTTAACAAGAATTAACGAATATATTATGTCCTGATTCCTCTCATATAAAATTTTTTGAAATATGAATATTATACCTAAAATGTACTTCGAAACACTCGATCAGACAGCAGTGAGGTATGGGAAATTGGTGTAAGTCAATAAATTTGTCTTCTTATATATCTGTAAATTTTCCAGATAAAGGCCTGCAACTTTGTATCTGAAAAGATGAAAGTAATAAAAACCTTTTTACTTATTGAAATTTTTGGTCTGCGGGTTCCGTATAAAAATTTAATTTTTGTAACTTTTTACTATCACTCTCCTTGGATATCAGAGTATTTTCTTACAAATTCTTGCCTTATTTGATGAAACTTTGGAAATGGAAGTGTGTGTCTAAGATCAATATTTTAGGAAATAAACGCTTGTTCCACTTTTTTGGGACACCCTGTATACACAGGTAAGAAAGAAAATAAAAATGATGCATTGATTAATTTCTCTTAGATATCTAAAGATTATGTTAATAAAATAAACATTTTTCCATCATTTATTTTGAATGACTAAAAGAAAATCTCTTAATTCATAAAAGCATGTTATTGTTTAACGCTCATAGATAAAGTATGCATACCAATCTTTAAATACTTAACTGAGCAAAATAAACCCCAAAGGATACGGACGAACAAATTATGAAAATAGGGCAAAAGTAATTTATTGTATTCGCATTTTTTTCTTCTGAATAACAAAACATGAACTCCGAATAGAGAATTTAAACATAATTTCAGAAGAAAGAGAAGACAATAAAAAGGAAATATTAATCTGATATCTTTAGGATCCGATGCTTTTACGAACAGCGCTAAAATATTCTTCGTTTCAATTTAGTCTTCAGGATGCCCAAATTAATTTTCTCGAATATTTCAAGAAAATGTTTTTCCTTGCGCTGTATTAAGCCAAAAATAAAAAAAAGTTTCTTTCCATGAAAAATAAATGAAAATTATGGATTTTTTTGCCAATGATAGTGTTGTTTGTGTAAAGCGTTTTATTATAAACTAAAAAAATTATTTCTTAAGAATTAAAATGTGAAGTATGCTCGAATGTAAACATTATATGCCATATCCCTGCTTTTTGTTTCTATTAAAAAATATTTCAATCACAATTCATGAAGAGCAATTTTGCATATTAAAAGTGCTCTGCGCCCCCTAATTTTGTAGATACAAAAATAAAAATTAAAACTTCTATCCGCGAGTCATAATTTCTAAAATGTGTTTTCAATTTTAAGAATGCCCAAAACATGGGGATCCATCAAGAACTTATGGTAACAATTACAGTACTCTTTCTAAGTAAATGGTACACACTGGAGTTTAAAACTTGAAAATAAAAATAAAATTTAAACCCGCTTTTTATCAGATTAAACAGCTATTTATTTTAGTAAATTATTATTAGGTAATAAGAGATTTATGAAGAAGCTTATATCTGTTATACAAAAGGACAATATTTGCTTCTCAAAACAGACATCAGTATAATTAATTATGCATGGTGATCGTTTATTCTTTTCTTGGACTTTGAGACATTTATATTTATGTGTAGTTAATGCATTGGTAATGCATTTTGAACTTCGAGACACTATCTAATATGCCATAACGTCTGAGCAGTCATCCATTTATTTGTGGGAAGCCTCGTGGTAATGTTTATAGACGAGAAGAGAAATGCTTCAAAAGTTGATGGAACTGCTCTTCATGGTTTAAATTAACACAGTGGCATGCCATACAGCGTTAGTTAAACTATACTGCAGATTGGATTAACAAAACTCTACAGGCCCAGTGGCCTAGTGTTAAGGTTTCAGCTTTGGGGCCGGAGGAATGCAGATTCGAAACCCAGTTCCAGTGAATATTCGTAGTATATTGGGCCTGTTTCACGTTAAATTAAACGAAAGGGGCTTCCCGCTGGTAAGGTAAGTAAGTTTATAGACAGGGTTCCAGCTCAGGTGTCGTCCTCGTCATCTGTCCGTGATTCAAAATTACGAGATCCGTCTCATAATAGCCCTCGTGTTGTTTCAAAACGGGCGTTAATATAACTAAACTCAACTCTGCAATTAGTTGAATGTGCTAATTTGCTCTTTCTGTAGGGTATTATGTGTAGATAGCCAGTAATATCTCCTTACAGAAACATAAATACTGACAATTTTAAACAATACATTCATTTTTATAAGTAGCCGTTGAAATTACATATGATAGACAATATCTATATTGCACGTATGTTGAGGTCTGATAAATAATGACACATACTATACAGGAACAACGACAGCCAGAACAGAAATTTGTAATCACAAACCAATCTTTACAAACCCACAAAGAGATGTCATGACCGCTTTATTGTGGTGTACATGTGTAGGTGGTAATTCTGAGGAAATGCATTGCTTAGATGTGTGTGTGGCCTAAAAGGTTCAGTGATGAATTTTCCTTAATATTTCTCTCAAATCAAACCCACCGATTTCTTGAAGGAATTCAGTCGGTGTAATATTTCACATATAGATATATCAACCTAGAGAAGTATCAAGTGTATAATAAGCTCGGAATCATGTGGTCGGTGGCTCAAATGTCTCCAATATTGGTTTATTTGAGTTCTATAAGAAACTTGCTAGAAACAAAGAACCCAGATAACTAAGCTGGAAGCTAAGAAGATGCTTAGCTTTCGAGGATTTACGATCGGACAGATCGTTAGATCTTTGAATGTCAAACCCGAATAAGTCTCCGTATCTGAAATCAAAATATGATTTATTTTGCGATTTCGTGACCAGTTTGTGCTAGACATGTGTGGAAAGACAGCAAACCCCGCTTCAAAATCATCAAGCGCCCGCTGACTTGCTGTGGCCCGCTGGTGCGCTCTTAATTTATATGGTGTGCAATGCCTTTAACATAGTTTTATATTCAAATAGTTGATTACATTAAATAGAAAATAAGAATGGTAAAAATATTAAACATAAATAAAAATAACGTTATAAGAATTATGCAAAAAAATATCTCACTCATGAGTGCTTCTGAATATGGAGTTATTTCGGAGAAAGGATGAGTAGGATGCCACTTTGAACAGCAAACTAAATAACTGCAGCTCTTTCATGATAGTTTCAATACCATAGAAATTCATTGTATTTCTGATTTTTGAATAGCTAGTCATTCATTGACGTAGGAATGGATATCTGTATAACTATTGTGATTATTTAAGATTATCTCTGTGCAATTGCAATGTGCTGTGTAAATGCTGATATTGATGCTACAATAAAGATAATTTCCTTTTACTGAATTTCTAAAACTCTTTTATTACCAAAATTATGGGCCATAAAGGCATCTCGGCTTATTTTTTATGCAATCCGAGAAAGGATCTCTTCTGTGCAGATTTCGTGCACTTCACATGGTCTCAATTACTTGAAAAGTATTTTTAATTTCATGGAAAATTTATTTTAATCTACAAATTTTGTTGCAACAAGATTAATTAATCCTAAGTACCCATACAGCTTATATTTTATTTAATTAGATTAATTAATATCAGTACACCTTATGACTTAATTAATTTGATTAATTAATTATATATTGATTAATCATAATCATAAGTGCTTACTGTATTGATTAATCATAAGTACTTACTGTATACAGCTTATTTCTTTATGAACCATAAGTATTATACAATTTAAGACGGATAACTTTAAATGAGTTTGATGAATTGCAGTTGAAATATCAGTTTTAATGGTAAAGTCTTCAGTTTCATTTCATATTAAAATGCAATTTAAAGTTTTATGTTCTTTTATAAACTCAACACAAATTTTATTCCGACAAAAGCAAACTTATTAAATCTCTAAATATTAACTTAATAATGGTAAAATGATTTATCTTCAGGAAAAAAGATGATGAAGTATTATTTGTGTTTATACTTTCTAAATTTATTTTGACGAAGTGGTTTCATCATTAGACCGAAACAGTTATTTTAATGGTCTGTGTTACTTTACAACACTTCAAGACTATGATGACTATTTCATTGCATCAAGCAAGACCATTAGCCCGCCCATTTTTTTCATAATAGTTTTTCTTTTTTGATTCAGCCTCGTATTTTGTTTATGATCATCTTTGAAAGTAAGATATGGCTTTTGTTCTATCTATAATCGGCAAAGTTTTGCAAAGGGAAATTTTTTTTATTTTTCTTCATGAAACTTCTTTTTTTTTTACTTTGGTTTAGTTAATAAACGTTTCAGTGTCGAAAATACTTTGTAGATTGCAGAACAATAGCAATTAAATATGATATTCAACGTAATATGGTTTTCTTGTTTTAGTTTATTAAAAAAATTAATATTTTGTAATATATATGAGATTTTCTTTCATTCTATGGACAATTGATTGACATATATTAAGATCTGTATTAAACAAATAATAAAATTTAAAATTTTGATTAAATAAAAACATACTTCTTTGTCTCATATGGAAAAAAATATGTATCATTTACACAACAGGAAAAGAAAACATCTTGTATTCTTTTTAATTAAAATTGCTATCTACGACTCACAATAATAGCGGTTTTACTTGTCTTGCTAATATTTTTCGTAACCCAAGCTTCTGCCATTAAAAATTTGAATTTAACGGGTATACATTTCGTATTAATTTTCTTCGCAACAATTGCGAATAATATTAGTTTCTGTTAGTCACTATTTAAGCAAATTAATTTATGGATAAATATTGCTTGTATGGAATTCATTTATGCTCTTATGGAATCATATATATATATAGGGGAAAGTCGGGTAAGATGGCTACCTTAAGCTTTGGTGATTTTTCCTGGCCGCAATATTCGTTGCAGGTGGATTATCGTTTCGGCAAAATCTTGCAACTCTTTACTTCAAAGTGATATTTTTTAAATGTTATTTTGAAGTGTGAGACTCAAACATTTCATTTTTGAAAAAAGAAGTCATCTTACGCCATTTTGCGGGTAAGATGACGAACAATGTCGGGCAAGGTGATGATTTGAAATAAAAATTTAATTCAACATCATATAACATCAAACAAATATTGAAAGCTGTTGAGACTACATCTTGATGACAACAAATTGCACGTAACAAAAATCAAGCAAGTCGAACTAAAGTAACAGCATAAAACAAATGGAATATTATCATTCGAAATTTTAGATTCAAACCTTCAGAAACGAAATCAATTACAAAAATCGTACCATCATGGGCTTGGATTTCGTCCGAGCCAGTACAGGTGGAATGCTATCAGAGCTAGCATATGAAACATTGGAACTCCAATTCCGTTTTTCCTTGCTCACCGCAAATGATATATTCTTCATTACCGAGGTCGTCTGGGTCCAGATTGTCATCAGTGTCGACGTAAGGAAATTCAAATGATTGATTTGAACCTTCAGATTCAGATCATTAGAAGTTGGGGTGTCGTTTAGTTAGTTTCTTGTTTTTCGTAGGATTTTTAGCAGGTGTGTTGCGTTTAGTCTTATTAACTCCAGCCTGCTTCAACGTCACAGTTTTCGTTTGTCTTTTTCCTCTTCTTTTTTAATGAGATTATCATTTTTCACTCGAGTGCCAGTGAGGTGCAGGGAAGGCAAGTGGCAGTCAGGTAACAGAAAGATCTCATAAATTAGCGTGGAGGGGTTGGTCATCTTACCTTCCACACAATTCATCATCTTACCCGACTTCGCCACTTTTATTTCGAAAAAACATTTAAGGATATGATATCATCAGAAAAAATTAAAATAATGCATCGATGAACATGTTTTAATTAGCACTTTACGAATATCAATGCATGAATCAAAAATACTTACTCCGTAAAATATACTTTACCAAGCAGCAATCAAAAGTTACGTATTAACAACTCAAAAACACATTACCGCGTACTGTGTATCACACAAATAACAGGATTCAATCTTTTGGTGTGACACGGGTAGCTGGTCGCTACAGGTCTTTGATAATGCAGATTAAGGGGATTCATCCAAGGCAATTTTTTGAGAAAAATCCAATTCGTCATCTTATACTACTCCCCATCTCATCCGACTTTCCCCTAAATGTAGACAAAATAATAAGTATAACGAACATGTGAGTTCAGAATATAGTAGCTTAAAGTTATTAAAATTACAAATTTATTACCTACAATATTGTGTAAAATTTTAGAATGGTTATTTTTATATTAATGTTTCCAGAATATTATTATGAAAGTTTCGAGATTTAGTAAATGATAAATTATTTGGAAATTCGTCTGCATTGTTTCAACCAGACTGGGTTTTTCACCTGGAAATTATTGATCTGCCATTTAGTTTCACATCATACATATACACCTATTACAGCAAATAACAAATTCCTTTTATTAATGATAATTGGCATGAATTAAAAATTGTTAAAGAAATATACACGTTTTACATGCGCAATTAAAAATATGATTATGGTAATTATATTATGATAATTTTTCATAAATGTTTATGTAAGAGGTATTTCTCCTCTTCAAAAACACATTACATGAAAAGAAATTATCATTTTTCTTGTCCAGCCGCTGATGTTCGGATATTAAACATCATTTAAAGGCCTTTCTACTTATATTGAAAATGTTTGCTTAGAATTATTTCGTTTATTTAAATTCTTGGAGCTCAATTTCTACTTATATTTATTCTTGATGGGAATTTGTTTTTATAAATCTAAAGAAATTTATGGCAGAAAACATTTGTTGAATAAAGGGAAAATTTTTCGTTTCTTTCGTTCCCTGACAGAACTGCTTTTCTCGATTATAAGGAAAAAAATCCCACTTTTCATTTCGTTTAGAAATGATGGTTTGTTATTTTTTATGATTAAAAATAAATTTAAGTAGTTAAACTAAAGTGCAAAACTCACATAATCATCGCAAAGCACATGACTATTTAGTATATTTGTGCTCGGTTTTTATTTAACTTGACTTGTTTCATGTTTGTAAATGTGGAATTTTTTAAAAGCTTTGTAATGTGCAAGAATTTTTAAATCATATACATGTGAATAATCGATGAAATACACTATTTTATTATTTTCAGAATTTTATTATCAATGAATTGAATGGTATAACTAATTTTTGATTCCATAAGTATGACGTTAATGGGTATGGAATTAGAGAAAACTAATTCTAATATTCCATAGCATTGATTATAATGAATTATGAAATAAAGACAAACATGTGCAAAATAATTTTAAAAAACTTATACTTTTTAAACATTGATAAAACTGCGCATTTAATTAATATCATATAAACAAATATATGTCATGACGGTTTCCAAAGTTACTTATATTAATAATCTACTTTCTTCTCACTTCAGATATAAAAAATAAGAATATTTTACATTTTATAAGAAGATTTTATAAGAATTTCTCCTTCTTGCAAAATATTTTGTGCTGCAGAAAGAATTTCTTTTGCAAGTAATTTGTTTAAAAGCGAAAAATTATTATCTTGCTAATAAATAAATTCTTAGAAAGAATTTTCTTTTACCTAAGAGCATTGCTTAAAATATTTCTTATATTACCTACTAATGAATTCTATTTCTGTCAGAGAGATTTTAGGTACAATTCAAATTGCAAATCAAAATAAATTTTGCATATATTTTACTTAGTTATCGAGATAGAAGAAACTTTATATTATATATAGTGAATTATTTTCTCCGAGACTTTTCTGATGCAATGAAAATAGTTTGAAGCTATTTTTTATTTCTGTGCATTTCCCAATTCATGCTAGACCTGTAAGTGCTTGAAAATAGAAAAAAGTCTTAAAGAATGCAAATTCGATTTGCACGAACAATTTTTAGACTGAGGTGCTGATATTTGTTCTGATTGATGTTCTTCATCTTCATATCGCTGATCAACATTACTATCTTTTTTGACTAAATAATTTAATAAGAAAATAATTTTTCCTTGTGCTTGTTTAGGAAAATTCTTTTTGAGTAAGGAAACATTTCCATTCAAAATACAGTTCGAAATTTGTTTTATTGGATAGTAGAAACATAATAATTTTGTTAACAGTATTTATCGTAGTAAAGAAATAAAAATCATGAGTTTTAAAAATTTGCTTCCATATTAATAAAAGAGATTTTTACTAAAAATACAGAAAGATTAATAAATTAATCCCATCTAATTTTGATACAAAAAATAAATAATTATTTTATAATAATTATTTGCAATTTTAGATGTAACATATATCAAACTATTACAAAAAGCAACATATCTAGTAGTTAAAATATTAATTATGAGTTTATCATTTTTATTTATTTAGAAATTTTTGAAAGTTAAAAATGTTAACATTAATTTAGAGATCACAGATAATTATTGATCATAAAACATGATAAGTGAAAATGAATGCCGGAATTTCAAAACTTTACAACTCAAAAAGTAATTAATGCATTTATTCAAAAGACGCATTCATGTTGAGGTATTACAATTAACTTTTGAATGCTGTCCTGAAAACTGCTCATTTTGTTACACGGCATACATAATGCAATTCTTGACAAACATTGTGCTCAGAATCTAACAGCCAGAGAAGAAGCCTTTACCAAAAACGAAATAGCTCGCGTCATGGAAAAATTTCTAATTCAAAAAGCACCTGGTTATGACGGAATAGACTTCATTGTACTCAAAACCATCTTCAGAACCCACCAAGAGATTCTCATCACATTTTACAACAAATGTCTGTCACTCCATTGCTTTCCTAAACCACTGAAAACTGGAGTTATAGTCATTTTCTTAAAAAAAAGGGAAAAACATATCGGACATTAAATCCTAGCGCCCAATCTCCCTCCTTCCAACTTTGGGCAAAATAGTGGAGAAATTGCTTTTGGAAGGACTCAACACCACCTCAGAAGAAATAACCTTCAACATCCTAACCAGTACGGCTTCAGAACCAATAGATCTACTGAAGAAGCAATTCTTGACCTCCTCGATAAGATCAATTCAACGAAGAACAGCAACCAACATGCCCTGAGGTTCTCCTTGGACATCAAAGGGACATTTGACCACTTGCAATACACCTCGATTAAAAACAGCCTCGACAACCTGAAGTACCATAGCAACACCCTCGAGACCCTTATAGATATTCTTTCCAATAGGAAAGTTGCAATAAACACCTCACAAGGCCCAGCAACATGGAATCAGCAACGAGGTTACCCCAAGGCTTCTGCACAGGACCTGCTTTCTGGAACCTGGTAGCCGACGAAGTGCTCCAGCAAGACTGACCCCAAGGGGTGCACCTGCAGGCATTTGCAGATGACTTCGTCTTTTTGTCAATGCCGGGTCAAAACAGGAAGTCAAAAATCTCGCCAATAAAACATTACAAACCTTCAAGACATGGACCGACAAGCACAAACTTGAAATTTTACTGGACAAAACTAATTATCTCCATATAAACAAAAATAGATCAGGACCAATATGGTACTCAGGAATTAAATGGGGACAAAACAACATAAAAAGAGCATTAGTGATAAAATATTTGGGAGTATTAATTGCTGATAAGCTTAACTTCGCGGCTCACCTATCAGCAATAAAGAACAAGTCCTTAATCCTTCACCAAGGGCTCAAGAATGCAGCCAGAACAAGCTGGGGACTCAGTAAAATCATTAGAAGGCAACTGTATCTAACGGTGGTGGAAAAGGCCATTCTCTATGCCTCAACAGCATAGGCCCACACATGGGGGACAAGTTCCTTCCAATGGAACGCCAATTGAAGTGTACACAGATGGCTCAAAGATAAACGATCAAACGGGCAGCGCTTTCTGTGCCATTGCAAACAAAGCCATCACTAAAACTTGGAAGGCCAGCTGAGCCAGCCAATACTGTGTTCCAAGCAGAAATGCTAGCCCTCAAAGCAGCCATCGAGTGGTCCAACACTGCATAGGAAGATGTCAACATCTGGAGCGACAGCGAGTCTAGCCTCCAAGCTCTTAAATCCTTTAATGTAAAGAGCAAAATCACTCAAGAGGCACAAATCACCCTTCTGGAAAATGCCAGAATCAGGCTTGGATGGGTTAAAGCCCACATAGGCATAAAAGGGAATGAAATAGCAGATACCCTTGCAAAGGAGGCTACCACGGATGGAATTCCAGCCAGCCTTCCATTCCCAAAAATTTTCCAAAAGAAACAACTTCTATAGCTCTCACTCTCGCGTTAGCAAGCTGAGTGGGATAATGGTGAGACTGGAAGATCGGTTTACAGCATTATACCGAAAATATCTAACAAACAGCTGCACTGGTCAAGAGAATGCATCCAATTCGCGACTGGTCATGGGCCTTTCCCCAGCTTCCTCAAGAGATTCGGTTTCCACTCTAGACTACTGCGTATGTGGGGAAATAGGAAATCCGCTACACTATGCAACGAGATGTCCACTTACTTTATCTTATCACCACAAGGAACCAAGCCCACAGTTATATAGTACATTGGTGGAAGAGCTCCCTATCCAGAAAACTCTCAAGAAGAAATATAGATAATTTAATCACATTCCTGGCGACTAACGAAGACCTAATTAAAAGTCAAAATACAACACCGTCACATATTCCTGCCTAGAAATAGATACTTCCAAAGATTCACCTCCTAGAACCAGAAGTTTGAAGAATTCCCAGTTGAGCAGCAGAGCACATTAGCTTAAAAACAGCAACCAGCCACCACCAATTCTTCCGTAATTCATTCGAAAAATTCACTCTTCACATCACTGCCAACCCTTGAGTAACAATTCCAGCGATCCCTCAGTATAAATAACAAGACAGAACAAAAAAACAGACCCACGATTTTTAGGATGGTTGCGTCAATTTTCATTAATATAACCGGTGTAATACGTTATTCAATTCTTCTTTTTCGTCGCATCGAACGCCACTATCAGCCCCGAATCATGGATCTGCAGCTACATGAAAAAATGCAACTAAATGAAACATTCAACCCTTTCACAGCATTCAAATTTGTTAACTCCCCTTGTAAAGTTTTATATTTTACTCGGATTGCAATCATCGATGTGTTTTTATTTTATTCTTCTTTGTTCATGTATAATTATGTTCCCTTTCAAGTGTATTTATATACTAATGTTGTATTTTTTTTGCTTTTGCTTTTCAATAAAGTTTCACACATACTCATCCAACCGACAGGGTACCGTTTAGGCGCCGAATTCGGGGGTATACTGTGGTGTTATGTATCAATGCTGGAGATAGCAGATGTGATATAGGAACAACAGGAGATAGCAACTGTGACCAGTGAACCTCAAGGCACATACACGCGATCCTTTACAGGATGGTGCACCACCACATTTTCTGTCTGAAGTGCGGATCCACCTCACTCACACGTGAGCACAAAAGTGAATGGGTCGGGCATTTGCCAAAAACAAAACACTGTTACCTTGGTCACCACGATCTCCGGACTGCGCCACATGCAATTCTTTTGTAGGGGTTCGTAAAGGATTGCGTGTATGTGCCTTCATTTCCAACGACCATGACTAATTTGAAAGCCCAAATCACCTCCGCTATCACCAGTATCGATACAGGCATGCTACACAAAATTTGGCAAGAAATGCATTACAGGCTTGATGTATGCCGTGTAACAAAAGGAGCGCATATTGTACATTTATCAGGTCTGCATTCAAAGGTTGATTATAATACCTCTACTTGTATGTATCTTTTGAATAAATACATTGATTACATCTTACATAGTAAAACTTTGAAATCCAAACATTCATTTTGACTTGCCCTGAATAATAAGCATTTGTATCCGGAATGCGTATTGATTAACTAGGAAACTATTTATTGCACTTTAAAAACAAAGCCCCAATTAACGCTAAGAAACAGAATCATTACCTTTCAAAACAAATGATGAAAATAATTTAGGAAATTAGACGAGGTACTTATTTAATAGATGTCTTGAAGTTTATTTATTATACTCAATGGTACAGATATGAGTCATTACGATATAAGGTAAACAAAAGAAAAATGACAACAATGCCTTCAATAGTTTTCAACAGCTTTGAAAAATTATGGATCTGCTGGAATTAAAGATATGATGGCCTTCAGTGTGAAGTGCGTCCTCTGCGAAAGCAGATTCATGCACAGAACATTTTGTTCACTAAACTATTTAGGAGAGCTTCTGATAATTCTGGAGCATTAGTCTCTAGAGATACTTTTTGTGTTTCGAGGAGGATTTTATTTTTGAGCAATACGCTTGCAGTGCGCATCCAGGCGTGTTCAACAGGAGTTAAGTCCGGAGATTAAGTAGGAACATATTTTGTTTTCAGCAACATTACTTGCTTATATGTCAGGCATTTCAGCTGTCTTATAGGGACGTGTATTTCCGTCCATAATGAAATTTCAGGGCCAACCGCACCACAGGAAAACAGACAATCTGTGTAACACAACTGAGATCTCAGTATTCATACTCTTTTCAGACTAGTTGGTTTCTATAGTCAATGTTGTTACAGAAGCGGATTTCGCAGACATTGCGGCAATGCTATTTATGTCAAAGAGCATGCTCATTACACCAATTAAATATTTTCTGACGTTGATGACGTAGCGAAATGCATTCTTTAAAATTTCCATGTTTTTAAGCTGACATTATTTATATGCCCAAAAATGGTCGCCACAAAATTGTAAATCCCTATAGAATTGAGAATGTCCGTGGCTATATGACCAAGAGTGGCATTCCTGGTGTGTTTCATTAGAAAGTCTCAGGGTCTTCAGCATGTTTTCGAAATCTTTTCCAATTCTGCCGCCTTTTTCAAACCTCGAAATAACCCTCTTGGAGAAAAGAGCTTTTCTATGGACGGAAGACATACTGCAGTCAGACACCCATTTGTTTGGCTATGACCGTTTGCACTCAAATGATTGTTTATAGAAATTTTGAAACCAATACTTGCAGTAAGAAGCGGCAATTTATTGCACCTTCTGCAAAAAAAGATTGATTTTCCCTCAAACACTTGAGGTTGCGGTGGTCAAGTTGTAAGGTGTGAGCCTGGGAGCCGAAATATTCCTGGTTCAAAACCCGATTGCACTGGAGGTCCGTCTATATGGAGCCTGTTGCACACTAAATCATACGTAGGGGGTGAAAAGTCCTCCCGCTGGTGTGGTGCAGATGTTTGGAGAGACGATGCCAGCTTAGGTGTCAATTGCGTCACCTGACAGCGGTTATAAATCAAGGGGTCAGTCCCAAAATAGCCCTCGTGTTGCTTCGAAACGGGACGTTCATACAATTTAGTTAAAAATTGCCTCAAACACAACTGCTTAAGTTTGCGAAAAGGATAGAAAGCGATACACTGTTTTTTCTTTTGCAGATAAGAAAAATTATCGTACATCGTCCATAAAATATTTTCTGGGATTCCTCGGCTTCATGAAACGAAATTTTGAGAAATTCTGGTACTTCATCAATTGTTCGTCTGAGCAATTTATGATAAGAAAATTACCGACTAGAAATAATTTTTACATAAGGCATAAATAATTCATTCATTGCAATTCAGACAGCATATTTCTCATTCCTTTAGTATTTGTTTTAAGAGTACTATCTTGTTACACATTTTTCCAATACAAAGAAATAGTTTTACTGATTTTTTAAATCTTTGAGAAGCTAATCAAATTAAATATATTATCTCATATGTTTAATTTTTGTACAAAATTTTTCAGTTTCCTTGAATGCAATTCACTTTTCTCTTTTTATCATTACTGAAACATGCGAAAATTTCATTCTTGATGTTGAAACTAGCATCAAAAAATCTAAATGTGTTTGTATTCCTGTTTTTAATTTTATTAAATCTGGAATTTTAGGATTTGGGATATTTAGATTCTTTAACTTTCCAATATTTTGTTCCAACACAAAATTTTCATTCGGCGATCACAGCCATGTATAGTAAATTACATTGTTAATATCGTGATTAAATGAAAGCTATACTTGAATATTGTTATGAAAAATGTTGTTGAAAATGTGAAATATTTATTATTGACATTGAATGAAATGTGCGTAGAAATTTTGGGTTACCATTCTCTCTCCAAACCCTATTGGTGATTAATATTGGGATATTTTAAGCAATAGTTAAATTTCTTTACATTTTATGAACCATTTTGTCCTTGTTGCAAACGCACCATTTCGAAATATTTATGACTTTTTGCTATGTGTTCTAATATAATAATTGAAGAAACAACAAGTCATTATTAGTATAAAATATTTTCACAATCATGCTTAAATGTGGCTAGTAAATCTCTACTTATAATAAAGCAGAATGTGTGTGTTTTGGCTCTTTATAGGGCAGACCGCTGCACTAAGAGTTACGAAATTTGGCAGAAATATATTTTGGAGGGTAAGAATGTATACCTCAAGCTATTTTTTTGAAATTGTAATTAAAATTTTAATTGAATAAAAATTAAGCGAAATTTTGGTATTTTTCCTCATTAATTTCCTAAAAAATTGCAGCAAAAAAATCATTTTTTCGCCATCTGAAAGAGCAAAAAATTAATTTTTATATCAATTAAGTTTCCCTGCAATTTCTTCTCTAATTTTAATAGGCTTTGAAATATACTTTTTGGCATAATTTACAACAATACTTTTCATTATTGAAACGCCATTCAACCCAATTTCATTGTTTAAACAAATATTTAATTGCGTGTTTCTCTTTCATTGTTGAAATTTGAAGTAATTTCTTTATACATTTTGCTTTCATATTTTATTTCATCAAAATCTTAATGGATTCTGTAAACCAAGCTCTCTGAGATATTATATAATGAAATTTATCCAATAAGCTGAATGGTTATGGTTTCTATGTCTCAGTTCCTTTTTCAGCATGTTTTAATTTAGCTAACAATCCGCTGTCCCTCAAATGTTCTGCGTCATTTTAATGTTGAAATCGAATGCATATTTTGCAAGAGAAATAAGAAATAAACATGGCGTCGGCAACGTGCAATTAGATGTTATATGGATTGGTCAGTTATTTGACTCTATTAGGGACATTTATGTAGACAATGAACAGAACAGGCACAAGACCATTCACTACCAGAATCTGAAGTTTAAATTTACGTTGTTAAACAGCCATGAATATAAAATGATACAAGATTCAATTGGAATTATATTCCAGCGAACAAATTGGACGCCGAAGGCGGCTAGTTTAAAATAATTGGCAACATCAGAGGACCAGCCTCTAGCCCTGACCACAAGACTGATTGGACAATTTTTATTTCATATGAAAGCTCATGATGTTTAGATACATCAATGGTCGACTGACCACCATCACCTTCCATTTTCGATATCTATCGCAAAATAAAACTTTGACAGAGTCCCTCACCAGCTACAATGGCCAATTTATTTAGCCAAATTCCAAGCATAGCCACAGGCTATTAAAACCACTGGCGAACGGCTGGTCGTCGATGGCGGCTAGTATATAATAAAAGATAAAAAATAGACAAATAAAATTAAAATCAGCAACTCTCATAGCTTATTCTCTTCCCTAAAGAGTAAGCTAATCATAGCAATTATTTTAAGAAAAAATGTAAAGACTATAATGATAAAATAACTTACTGAACGTATGTAGTAAAACATAAATTAACTCAATGGAATTATTTGGAAAAAGGCACTTTTTGCATCTTTGGTAAAATTCGTCTGATTTCTCATTCAAGTCTGTTTTCCGGAATTTAGAAATTGTATTATCATGATAATGGTTTATTACTGTTCAAATTAAAGTAGATATTTTCAAAAAAATATTTTTTTGAAATATAACGCTTATTATCGTTTTATATATTCTACAAAACTTAATCTACCTTTTAAACCTAATATTTTCTATAAAACACTAAACACTTAATTTAGAAAAAAATGGATAAATTTTATAGAACATAAAAATATTGCAAATGATGTGGAAATTTTTTCTAAGAATTTACTCTTGCTGTCGAAATTCAAAGGGTTTTCTATCACTTGAAATAATTTCTTATAGAAGCCATGCAGAGAAAAAATTATGGTATCATTCTCTACAGTAATTTAAATCGGATAAAAATTTCAGGCTCAAGAGTAACTTCGATAAAAAGTAACATTTTGGGTAATACTGTTTTTATTCGTTTGGTTTTAAAGTATATGTTCAAGATTTATCACTTTGAATGATGAATGATTGGTTATGAATGTACTTTCATATATCTCACAAGCCATGGTGGCCTAGTGGAATGGTCTCGAATTCCGGATAGGAGGGTTCCAGGTTCGAAACCCGATCCCACTGAATATCCGCCGCGTATGGATCCTGTTGCCCGTTAAGTCATGCGTAGTAAACAAACTTCCTCCCTCCAGTGTGGTGTGGAAGTTTGGAGAAGGTTTTAGTTATATTAACGCCCATTTTGAAGCAATATGAAGGCTATTTTGGGACGAAACTTTTAATTTTGAACCGCTGTCAGATGACGAGGACGACACCAGAGCTGGCACCCTCTCTCCAAAATTCTGTACCACAACAGCGGGAGAACGTTTCACCCCCTACGTATGACTTACCCCCTACGTATGACGCCTGCAACAGGCCCCATATACGAAGGATCTTTAGTGCAATCGCGTTTTGAACCTGGAAATCTTAAGCCCCAGAGCCGAGACATTACCACTAGGACTCATTTGGAGAAGGGGTGACAGATCAGGTATCGTCCTCTTCATCTGACCACGGTTCAAAATTACGATGTACATCCCAAAATAGCCGTCGTGTTGTTTCTAAAAGATATGTTGATGTTCAACTAAACATCACACATCATTGGGCATTACTGAAGCAATTGTCGTTACCTGGATTTGAAAGCCCACGCACACAAAAACTATATGGAATTGAGTGAAAATGCATATTTTCTTAAAAAATTGTACAGAAGCTCAAGATAAAAACATGTCCCAATTTGTTTCCAATAAGAAATTTGCTTTGGATCGAAAAATATTTCTACAGATAAACTTTCTTCTTTTCTATCAGATGATCTTTCAAGTATTTTATATATAAAATGTATTTTTAAAGGTTTTTAACGTTTCCCTGAAACAACATTTTTAAAATACAGGAATTGTTGACAAAAATTAGATTCTAAAATTATTAAGTTCAGTACTTCTTTGAAACTTTATATATGGATTGCGTAATGGGAATTTATTTCCCATTTATTTGATAAATGGGGAAACAAATTCGTAAAAAATGAAAAAATTTAAGTGGGTGTCGATATATATGTTTTTGTCTTTATTTTTCTGCGTGGGCAAAATAATTATCCAATCTCATTGCTTCTATCCATAACATAAAAAATAATAACTTGTTCATATCTGCTTATAAATTATGTTTCCATGACATAAATAGCATATATTTTATCGTTTATGTAGGTATGTTTCTGTAAGTTATATTTGCTAGAAGTATCAATGCTTCATATTTATGCGAGGAGGGAATACAAAAAAGACAATATTTCATAGAATATCTAAAGATAGTGTCTAGAATATTTTTGTATTGGAGAATGTTTTATTCGTATGTTACATATAGTTCATTTTTGTAAGTATTAAATATTAAATTATTCGGTATTTGATTTAAAGGTTCCAAAATAGACTGTGAAATATCAGGAAAAAGCAAAATTCACAATTTATTCCTAAAACTGCGTAAAAGAATGATTTTAAGTATTGTTTCAGGCGTAAAACTGTTATGAAAAATGATGATCTTTCAAATTTTCTTTATTCTCAGAAATATATTTTTACGCTTTTGATAATGATAATAATGCATTACACCAATTGAAGGCACACTGGAGAGTTTAAGAAGAAATTCCTTTATTTGAAGAATTGAAATGCTAACTTTAAGGGATAAAAATATTCATAATCATTTTTTTGTCCACTTTGAAGCAAAAAAAAAAAATGCATTATGTCTGTCATATCTGATAGTAAAATATATTGCAAGTTTTGTTATTTCCAACACATACGATTATGAGATCGGATGTAAAAATATCATGCTTCATGCGAATTCTAAAATGTAAACATTTAAAGGAGAAATTAATTTAGGATTAAGGAAAAGGAGTCTCTCAGTATAGTGTGAAATACTTTTGTTTCTTTTATAACATGTAAAATTGAATAAGCTTTTGTTTCGAAGATCTAAATGTTTCTATTTGTATAATTCCTAACATAGTATAAACAATATTCACATACATCAATTAACAGCCCTGTTTTTTTATTTTCTGAGATTAATCCACATTGTTTGCTTTGGAATTTCACTACACTTGAATAAAGTCAATTAAATTTATAAGATTAATAACATATCACACAACAATGACAAAACTGTGTACACAGTGTCCAGAAATATTCAATCACACAACAGAAACTAATGCCTCTTGTAACATTTCTTCCGTACAAAAAAACTACTTCAGTAATATATTTATAATTTGAATTTCAATAAAATACTGCGGATTCAGAACCAATGATAGTAACTTATTGTGTGGGTATTGGCACAAAGATGATTCGGATATAACTCTGCAATGTTCGGAAATTCCTTCTTTGTGCGTTAAAGGACGCTGTATGGAAGCAAGACTGCATAACATTAACCAATCCCTAAGGTTGTAAGATGGGCGAAATGGAGCAGCAAATTCTAACGAGGACGAAGCACTTTGTATTTGTACTAGGAACATTTCCTGAAGTGGCGTACTCTCCATCATACGATCTTTACAAGTATGCAACAACCCGTTCTCTGCTATCTCTTAACTATAGTGGAGAAGTGGTCAATCTTCCTTCCTACAAAAGAATTAAGAAAAACTTGTATTTTTTGCGCTTGCTTTGTTCTTGGATGTAATACATATGAAAAAGAAGGAAATCTTCAATCAGCATGCCACTCATTCCCAGGCTTTGGAAAATCACCAGGGTACAAGAACATATGAAAGAGAAAACCGTGTATATAGAACAAATACAAGAAAAATTCTAATATTTTAAATATTTAATGGTGAAATTAATTTAGGATTAAGGAAAAGGAGTCTGCCAGTTTAATGTGAAATATTTTTGTTTCTTTTATAACATGTAAATTGAATAAGCTTCTGTTTCGAAGATCTAAATGTTGCTATCTGTAGAACCCTAACATAGTATCAGCAATAAACAATACTTACAGACATCAATTAAGAACCCTGTTTTTTACTTTCGGAGATTAATCCACATTGTTTGCTTTGCAATTTCACTACATTTCAAAAAAGTGAAATAAATTTATAAGATTAATAACATGTCACCTAACAGTGACAAAACTGCATACACAGTGTCTAGAAATATTCAATCAAACACTACAAACTAATGCCTCTTGTAACATTTCTTCCGTATAAAAAACTACTTCAGTAAAATATCTACAATAGCGATTTCAATAACATACTAGGGATTCAGAACCACTGATATTAACTTATTATGGGGGTATGGGCACAAAGATTATTAGAATATAGCTTTGCAATGTTCGGAACTTCCTTCTCTGTGCGTTAAAGGACTTCGTATGCAAGCAAGACTGCATGACGTTAACCGATCCCTAAGGTTGTAAAATAGGCGAAATGGAGCTGCGAATTCTGACGAGGGCGAAGCACTTTGTGTTTGTATTAGCAACATTTCCCGAAGAAGCGTACTCCCCATCATACGATCTTTGCATGTATGCAACAAAGGCTATGTCAAAATTATTCCTTTGAGAGAGTTGGATTGGGAATGAAGAGAAGGAGAATATCTTACAATATGCAAAATTCTTGAAGTGCTATTAATTGAGCGAAAGCTCTAGGACAGGGAAGTTGTATTTCGGAGGATTCTGTCAGGAAAGGATATACAGGATGCCCGAGAATTGTTGGAGACATTTCAAAAATTAATAAAAAAATATAATAATGTTTTAACTACGGTTTTTTTAAAAATGATAATGCATTAAAAAAAATTTTTTCAGAGAGGTAACACACAGTTTCGGTAGTCTAGGGGTCGTATATTACTGGAAATCAAAAATAGATTTAGAGCTTTTATCTGAGAAAATATTAAACCTGTATGAAAAATAAAAGTATGAATTTGTAGGGAATTTTACGATCTTTATTTTGTTAAGTCACATGCAGTGTGAAAACTTAAGAGTTTTGAAGACATTCCAAACAATTTAATAAAGGAAACCAGAAAAGTCGCATCGACTTCTGTTGATCGGTAAGCATTGGAATGGAAATCTGTCACCGGCGACTGACACTGAACTATGTAATTAGATTACCCTTTTTCTGCTATCTCTTAACTGTAGAAGAGAAAGTGTCATTTTTCCTTTCTACAACAGAATTAAAAAAACTTGTATTTACTGCGCTTGCTTTGTTCTCGTATGTAATAAATATGAAAAAGGAGGAAACCTTCAATCATTTTACTTATAATACTCATTTCTAGAATTCTAACTAATAACTCGTAACTAACATTCACTCACTCATAACACTCATTTCCCGGCGTTGAAGAAACACCATGGTACAAGAACATCTGCAAGAGAAAACCGTTTCGCCAAAATTTTTCGTGTCAGTAATGTTGGAAACGCTTCATAAAATTTTATCCTTCACGTCCATGTCTGGACAACAGAAAAAATGCGATCTTTTTGCTGCATGTCCAACCAGAATATTTTGGCAGAATATGTCCCTCAATCGCTAAACCGATTTATGTATTTCCAGTATCATAACCCTACCCCGCTAAAATTCATCAATGAAGGACGATAGAATTTAAAAGTTATATTTCGACTGTATTTGATAGGTCATGATAGACCAGATCAGTGAGCTGCTACATCGCCAGATCTATCATCCCATATTATCGTTTTCTAGAATCATATAGATTAAAAGGTGTATGCGACTCGCGCGGAATCAGTAGAAGGCACTATCTCTCGTATGTTTGTAGCTTCCGAAAGGCCCTGTAACATGGAAGGAATAATATATATTATTAGAAATTCCAAGCTTTGCGAATGCCTCGCCTCTGTATTGGCTTGTTAAATTTTCGAACACGTTCTGTAGCATTTATGCTTATATATAATGGAAATACGATTGAAAAGATTTGTTAATTATACGTTAGTGTTTAATTTCTTGCCTTCTCTTAAATTCTTTTTTACCCTAACTCATGAGGAAAACATTTCCGACCATTTAGTACTATGTGATTCCGAATCGTCTTTGTGCCCTCTATCCGTCCTTCTCCAAATTTGTTGTAGAGGTACTGAATTGCCCTGTATATTTACTGGTTGTTATTGGGAAAATTTATTAAGTGTCAAGAAATTTGTTTGAAATCTTTCATATTTAATACAGCAAAATACTTTAAAATTATACAGTTAAATAATACAACTATTCCGCTCGCTGTAATTTAAATATATTGAATGAAAATGGATTAGTTATTACAAATAGTGATGCTTCTTTTAAAAAGAAGAACAGCCATTTTTATATTTCAATTCACTTTCAGAAAACACTTACAGTCAGATAGCAGATCTTAAATCATAAGCAGAATTTCGTAAGCACTTGAACTTAGGAGAGTATAATTGAATTATAAATCTCTGAAAAAATATATATATGAACAGAAAATATTTGGAGCTCATCATGTTTATATTACATTAATGTTGAAATTTGTTTGTGAGTTTTTATTTTAAAATTGCCATTGGTAAACAAGGATTATAATTTTGGTAAATAAGTCAGCAATTAAGCTAATGAATTTCGTTATTTTTTTCAGTATTTTAAACTAAAATTAACAATCAAACTTACTTATTTGGGTTTTGTTTTAAAAGTCACATCACACTTTATACGACAAAGGTTATGGAAATCGGAGAAAAAGAAAGGAATTCTGTACAGGACATGCAAATGTTGAAAATCGAATATTCTAATCTCGGTAAAATTCTATGTTGCTCCCTGTTAAGCGAGAGAAGCAAACACTTTTTGTTAATTGCAGAAATACAATTTTGACTGACATCAAATACCATTCCTGTCGAATATACAATGGCTTGTATTGTTACAAATTGAACGGAAATTGCGAAATATTTCCATCCATACATTTTTCATTTAAATCCTAGTTTAAATTACCACATTCCTAAAATAAGGGTTATGAGAAGCTTCTTCAGACGAAAGTCAATCTTCTTACAGAAACCTTTCCCAAATAATTTGAGTCCATATCGAATATAGTCTATAGCCCTTGAAAAAGTGGACTAGAATGGATTCCTTGTTTGTTTAATTCTATTCTTTTGGAGTATATTCCTTGTTTTTTACTTTCTTTGAATAATGTTTGACTTACTTTGTTTTTGATATGCAGCGGCATATTGCTCTCTACTTAAACATTGTTTGAATTTTCTAGTGTATATTTAAATTTATTTTTAAATTTGTTTTAATTCCTAATTTATTTTCAGTTGATTATCTCTATGCCCTAAAATAATGCAATACAGATGTAAAGATCCAGAAATATAACCAGTCTGAATAAAATTTTTCTTTTGTGAATAATTCATCAAAACTAATGTGTTCAACAGTTCTGAACTGATATGTGGTGGATTTACTCCTGATAACGTGTTATTCCTGATCATAAAAAATATAAAGAGCATAAAAATTGTTGAATTAAACCTTCTTTGTTATCTAAATGAAGTCAGTCAAAGTAAAATGATGACAGCATAGAGCTGCTAAATTCTACGCCGGCAAGATACCACATGCCATTCATAACTGATAATAAAAAGAATAAAAGAAGACAGGAAAAACGAAAAGAAAATTCTAATAATACATAGTTCGAGAAAATGAACTCACCATGCAACACTTAATGATAAGGTATATTTTCAGTTAGCTAAAAGATGTTTAACTTTTGTTAATTCTGATTCATTGATTATTGGAAAAACCATAAATCATCTCTTTTTATCCGAATATTTTTTAATTCAGAAAAGCAATGGCGATCATGAGACTATAAATCCAGGAAGTAATTAATATCCCTGGTGCGATGTCTTTCATAATGCGAAATAAATCAAACATTGTTAAATGTGGATATTTAAAAATATTTTGTCAATGTTAAGGTTTAGTAGAAAGCTATTTAAATGAGCTTGATGTTTCTACTTCTGCACTAAAAACGTAAAATTTAAATGAAATTCATTTTATGAAATTTAATACTCATTTACCGAATGATTCTGACAGATTTATCTTTAAATAAATATGCGAGATGAAACAAATAGAATGGAAAGAGAATTCAGCCAGCTGATTAAATTAATAAGCTCATTTATTTATTCTATACAGAAGAAACAGTTTGAGTTTTAAGCTAAACTGCCTTCATCTTAACAAAAATGTCCAGTAGCAACGCTAACCTAATAGTTTTAATCTGCTTATTTTGTCCTCAAAGGAAACAATTTTTTGCGTAGCTCAAAATAAAATTTAAGCTTTTTTTCTTAATTTTCAATAAGGCAAATAATTAGACAATTTCTTAAAGAATGTAACGATTAGAATAATATTGAAGTCATTAGGAATATGCATTTGAATAGCATTTAGCTCTTACTACTTCGGAAGAAAAGAATGTGCTACATTATCGAATGAAAATATATTGCCATACATATGCGTATACCATACTGTATAAGGAATATTTGCCATGTCTCTTATGCAATTAAAGGGGCAAAACCGAACAAAGAGACTCTAGAAGCCTTACGAGTCTAAATTTACATTTTCAGGTTTGTAGCGCTTATTTTACTGACTCAACTGCGAATGTTAATTTCGAATATTATCTACTATTATGTAGGTTAACTGAGTTTCTACCACAAGTTTCAGGGATTGCTAACTTTTATAACAAATTTTAGTAGAGTCAGGAATCTTATTTTAACAATGAAGGCCTAATTTTCTTATCCTATGAAAAGTTAAGAGTATATATAAACAATCAATTATATGAAATGATGCATATCTTTGAACGAAAATACGAAGATTCTACATGAAATCAATATATTCAGCTTTTACTTTTTCTGGTGCGAAAATAAAATTCGGTCTCATTTCTGAAACACTTATTTTCCTGACCCGGAACAAGATTTCGCTTTTAAAATTATGGATTGCTATGCATTGATGAAGAAGATAGTGATTTCTAACAAATTATCTAATATAAATAGAAATATAATATCAATGTAACATTATTTTTCATATATTTTGAATTGTGTATACATAGGTATATAAACTCTATCGTGTGAAAGCAGTGAACCTTAGCACAAACACAAAGTTTATGCATGAAATTCTCCTTTTATTTCTATTTATTTCTGGAAAGGTTTACGGGAATTGGCTTATACTAAGAACAATCCGATTATTAAAAAAATAATTATCTTCTCTGATTTATTCATTTTTAGGAAGGAAACACTCTTTGCTCATATTTATTACTTTAACAGAAAATTTCTGAGGTTACTACTTTTGAAATTATTTCTGTTTATATTTTCGTTTAATACTGAATCACTATTGTATGAAATTGCATACTTTTATGTTAATATACTTTAAAAATTAAATCATTATATGCAAGTGATACATTCGATATTTTATTTATTTAATTTTCTATAGATATTAAAAATAAATTCTTTATATACAAGCTAAGCTTTTGATGCATCGACTTGTATTCTCAATATACATTTACGACGTCTTTCATACATTCAATAGATATTTTTAAACATCCATAACATTATAATAATACAGTCTGTTCAGTAAGTTTGCGCTTAATCTCATTAATCGAAATTTGAAATTTTTTCCTTATATATCTCATGTAATTTTAAAATATATTTCAAGTGGTAGTATTATACAATTTGTCGAAAGATTTGATAGCAGCTACATACTGAAACAATGCTTACTCATTTAAAAAAATATCAATCAATTCATGTTCACATTATTCTCTGTAAATGTTCTCTGTTCTTGAGTTCTGGAATCTATTGGATATCCTGAAGAAAAAAGATTTGACTTTACAGATTTGATTTGTGCTTAATAGAGCTGTTATTGAGATATCAAATGACAAGTACATTTAAGTATGTTGTGTTACTTTAATTTCACATGAATGAAGTGAATCGGATTACGTTGCGAAACAATCGTGAGATAATTTTCTTACGGAAAATCGTAATGTATCTGAAAATCTGAATCGGAGTCTATTCATGATGACGGGTTATACATCAAACGTACAACGCCATAAAATTTCTCGATGTGTTTTGAAATCTACAGCTCATTTTAAAGGAGGAAAAAGACACGACGCCACAGTTAATTGTAAGTCAACGTGAAGATGTATATTATTAATACCATGCATTGGCCATTTAATCATACGATTGTAAATCCTCATGAATTAACATCATTTGTTTGGAAAAAAAATCACTAAAATTAACTGATCTCTCTAAAATATTTCATATGCTTTGTAATGAAAATTACTATAAAATAGAAATGTTTGGCTCAAAGTTAAGAGAAATCGGATTCAATTGCAGTTAATTATTTTCAGACATAAAATTGAGTGGATATGTTGTTAGTGCATGTCCTACTTTGATAAGACTAACTAAGGAGAGTGTTCTCCCACCACTTTCTCGTACACTTCCTCTACTGGTCGTAATTCGTGTTTAACTTCGTCGCATGGTGAAGAAAATCGAATTTGGATTTTGGAATTGTATTTCTTCCCGTTGAACAACTAAGTTTAAAATTTGAAATTTAAGAAATTTGGTTTAAAGATCAATTTTGAAGCTTGAGGCAATAGCACGTTCTCATACACACGGATGGACAGACAGACAAGCAATAAACCCTACGATCGATTGGTTCATATTTGTTACACACAAGTAAATCTGGTGAGCGTGTCAAATTTCATTTATCTAGCTTGTTTTAGTTTTGAATTGTCATGTTCATATACTCAGAGAAGGATGTAGAGACTTCTGATGATGGGTTGAAATCGAATTTGGCAGAAATCTACAATTTTGGAGTATAGGGAAGCTTCAAAATCTCCTTCTGATAGACTTTTGTGTTTGTGAGTTATCGTGTTTAAAGACAAAAACATAATTTCAAAAAGGAGTTTATCCAATTGAGAAAATGGTAAACTTGGGCATTCATCAGAATCTGAGTTTGAAAATAGTAGATGATTAATTTTTTATATTTAGTGAACTAGAAAGTAAATATGCAAATGAAATAAATGAAAGTTAGACAAATAAAATTTGACACGTTTACCAGAATTGTAATTGTGTAGCAAATTTTGGACCAATCCATCGTCGTGTTGACTATGTGTCTGTCCGTCAATTCGTCTATATGAGAAATGATAAGAAGCAACGTAGAATAACGTTATGCCTACAGAGAGTATTTACATTTTATGTTTGGAGGGTTTAGAAATAAATCGATGTAAATTTCGAAAAATAACTTGCGTGTGCGTCTTCATTGATGCAGTTTCCCTATGTCAAAGCATTCAATTTGCCATCCTTTTATTTCAACCAAGATGGCGCTACAAATATTGGTATTTTTTACCTCTACTTTTAAAAAGAAATAAAAGACACTTTTATGCTTATTGAATTACACTGGATGCCTCACTCTCCGGGCAGCACCACGAGTACGTACACGAAAAGTCACCAGATCGTCAGGGTCTTTCTTCCATAGTGGGTATAGTTCCATTCTATTCTATTCAGAGGGTCGACTCAACCCAATGGTTGTAGAGTCTTTTGATGACCCGCGGAAAAGAGAAACATGAGCACGAATTAGGCTTGCGGGCATCAACTACAGGCAACCTCGCCATATTTAAAAAGTCAACTTAAATATTTAAATCGAGGTGTTACTTAAGATGTCACACAATTATTGCACTTATTGTCATAACAGCTACAAAACGGCATTGACAACAACACAAGACATAGAACCCCAACCGAACACAAAGCAAACAAAATACAGTGGCGTAACAGCTACAGACATAAAAATGCACAACAAAAGGGCGGCGAGTACAATACAAGACAACCCCAAACAAAACACAAAGCAAATAAAGATCCCAAAAAATACAAGGCAAACAAAACACAAAGAATACAAAACAAGCAATACACAGACAAAACAAAAACGAAAACAAATAGCACATAATACGGAAGGGAGAGAAACAGAGATGGGGGGAAGAATAGGTAAAAACAGAAGCACAGCACAAAAATGCAATTCAAATTAATTCATTTCAATTTAAAGAATTGACTATGAACGACAAATAGAAATTTAATAATAAATTTGAAAAAGAAAATGCGGTAAGAATAAAAATGAGAAATAATAATAAAAATTGTTTTTATTATTATTAGATGAGAAAAGACTTTTCTAAATGAAGAATAAAATACTTTTCAAATCAACTTATACCAGAACTCAACAAACAAGCGACCAAGGGAAGGGTAGAAAGAGCAATCTTTTGCGTAAGAAAACAGATCATAAGCCCTCGGGAAATATAATCCGATCACATATCTGTTTAGAAATTTGAAAACACTTCCCGATCTTAAAGGGGGAACCTTGAGTTTTATAAACATTTATAAACCAAGGTGGCTTATTATTTGAAGAGGGTTTTGTTAAGTGAAATTTCTTCGTATAAATGCATTCAAATAAATAATGATCCTAGTGGGTATAGTTACTTTCATTTCGATTATGGGACGTACCTCCTGAGGAATGGGTTTATTCGAACCGGTGATGGTTCTTAAGACTATACCCTCAGAACGAGAGTTAACATAGTTACAACAATATTTCAGATTACCCCGGACGCTGCGACAGGTCGAGGGTAGCTTCTTTGTGATCACACTGAATGACCTATGAATTTTCCCTATACTTCAAATATTACTCTAACAGATTAGATTTGCTTAAACAGTAATAAGTGCAAAGAAAAATTATAAAATAATATTTAGCATTTATTTATCGATTTAAATGGCACCATAAAACTAATACAATATATATAATTTTCAATCATTAATGAAACCGCTTTTAATATCTAATTAAAATGAATATTTATATTAAGTTATAATAATACAGAATCCGAAAAATTCCATCTGAGATAAATTGAAAAATCACTATTTCCACTGTTAATGTTTTTCCCTATTAAGAAAGTGCTAAAAGTCGCAACTTCAGTAAAGATGCTATGTTTCCAAATTAGTATCCCTTGGGGTACATTAAGAAGAATGAAAGCACACTGAACTAAACTGTAGGCAATACCATGTACCGCAACATTCCACAGCAGTCTCAATGGGGTTGTTAACACCTCTCATGTAGCATCCGACACATTCTGCCTAATTGCCCTTCCACAGAAAACTCTCTTTTCTGTGTAGTAGGTCCGTCCGCCCTTCCTTTTAATAAGTCGTTTATCACAAAAGCAGCGTAACATTTCGAGGGTCTTTTGAATTTCGCAAAATCCCTGTCCGTGACCCAGGATTTGTAAAATAGCATTCTCGTTAGCGCATGCAAATTTTCTTGCAGATGAGATTTCGATTTCTCTCGTCAAATGTTTCTTCGGTTTGGGCAAATATATTCCGAATCGAGTTAACTCGAAAAGTTTCGATCGGGCGTTGCCTGAAATGCTGACAATTTCTCGGCTGATTTTATCTGAGCCTTTGTGTGATTTCGTGAAACGCGACTGACTTTGAAATAATTTTAAGTCCTCGCAGAAAATGTGGGATTGGTACTTTTGACGAAATTGACGAGTCTGTTATGTAGCGAAGAAGATTAAGGTGCCAAGTTTTACTGTGCAAAATGGCAGAATTGTTGAGATAATATTTTTAACAGCAGCAATTTGTGGTTGTGAAGAGCATTGCTATTTTAAAATTTAATGGAATTTTCTGCATAGAGAAGATGAAGTTTTACTCTGCAGTTATATAAAGTTAAGTTTTAAACAAGTAAGTTCATATCAAACAGTCGGTTTTAGCTTAGGAAGCTCATAAATATATTCGCATTTTTTCTTGGATTATGAGCGCCCAACTTAATGGGATTTTTAATATTATCTGTTAAAAAGTAATAAATCCAATATAATTTGTTTAGTTTTCATATTTTAAAGCATCCTTTCAGATGTCAGTTTTACAAACCCGTTGAAATGAAAAATTCCAGTAGGATTTCATATTTTAAATAAACATATACACATAAATTATTCATGATTTCAGACCCGTCATTTAAATCAAATCGTATAAATTTTAATTAAAATGCTTTATCCACTTTATTTAAAATAGTTATCTGTCATTGCTATGTTATCAAAAAGAATATTGCTAAATATCGTTTAATATACTTTAATGCTCATTAATAAAATATCTGCAATATGTAGATGTACTATAATAAAAAATATTAAACCCATTACCAAAATAAGCAGTAAGATTTATTTTAAATCTTATATTCACGGAAAGGATCTTATATTCACAGAATATCGTAATTAATAATTAAAAAAATACTACACGTTTAACAGCTCAAAAAATTAAGTTTATATGAAAAAAATATAATCGAAAATTGTTTTTGGTACACATTTTTCAAAGTGAACATTTTAAAAAATCTCTTTCTTGATAGAAAATGCAAAATCTTTCTCCTGTTCAGAGTGGGACAATAGATAACAACGTCATGAGTTCAATTTGTTTAAGAAGTCAGACCTCCCATTCAAATGGATTATAATAAATAAGCGAGCAAAATTATTGAACTCAAAAAAATTATTGAACTCAAAAAATGTGAAAGAACATTTTCATGGAGTCATATTATACGTATGAACTTATGACGGTTATTTACATAGAAAAGTAATTCCTCAGGACAATATGCAGTATAAAAAAGAATCAAAATTATACATTTACCTGACTCCTTTTGCAATATCTAGGTCCGAATTCTTTGAAAATGAAAATGATATTAACAATAATATAAGCGGATGAAGTTTCTTTCTCGTATGTTTAAAACGTCAGCTTTATAGTAATGCGACTTCAAAGACAATATTCACAAGAGTATTTGTTTTAGAATGGTTTAAACTAATTGTCCTGGCAAAATATTTATTATTAACCCTCTTACCGGATTACCGAAATATTCCTGAATAAAAGTTAACTTTCCATGTGACAAGGACCGATATTCTACTTAGAGGGTTAAATCTACATAAGAAATTATTTTTTAGTGATTTATAAACTTAGTAGATATACAGCAGTTTTACTAAATATAAAATGCACAATTGATGTTTAGCAAAAAACACAAGAACAAATTGATCAGTTTCAAAGCATATGCATCTGGAATAATTCTTGTGATTATGAATTTTTAAACCGATTCGTTTCAATATAACCGTTTCTTATATTCTTACCCATGCGTTGAAGATATCAATCATGGATTTACGAGATTTATAGCAAGGGAATCAAGAAAGAATGATGGATTCTTTAAATCCGCCACTTTTGGTTGTGTTATTTTCTCTGATTTATATTTCCAGAGTCAAACTTCAATTTAGTGTGATATAAATCGATCTCGTGTAACTTTGTTATATTATCGAGCAAAAATGCTGGAATGAGTTGTTCTGGGTTTTATGCGAACAATTCAAAGCCCAATATTTGCTTATATTGTGGTTTAAACATATTTACGATGGGATGAATAGTTACTATACAATAAAAATTAAAAGTTAAGAAACTGTGAAAAATTTCATTATTTTTTCTTATAAAAAAATCTTGAAGGATAAGATTTTAAAATTTCAATATTTTTTTCTTAAGTTCTCTTTCTCCATAACCACTCATAGTAGTAATGGGATTAATTCTTTTTTCTAACAAAAGAAAGGAGTATGCATCTTATCAATACCAATATTATAAAGAGTAAAAATTGATTTACCTCTTTGAGGACTTCCCAAATTATAATGATTTTTTTTTGCTCTCCTTCGTTTTCATATCTTTGGAAAATTCTTTTTAGGTTTATATAGGGTGTCCACACTTATCGTGGTCCAAAGCTAATTTATAAACCGTTAGAGATAGATATATAGTTCCAATTGGAAAAATGCTTTCAATAAAGGGAAAAACTATATGTTTTTTGAGTCACTAAATACATTTCTGAAAAAGTTACGAATTCCTTCTTTTTATACGGTTTCCCGGTCCTATCAGTCATGTTTAGGAAAATATTTTTGACAGTCTAAAATTTTAAACAAAGAAAGTCCCACTCTTCTGCGACTAAAACTGACCGAGTTATGGACTTTTGAATATCGCTGACTTAGACCACTTTCCTTCCTTTAGTAGCCGTCTTAAAGACTATCCACCAGTCAATGCGCAGCACTTTCTTGAGGATTCCACTGATTGGTTAAAAATCATGAAATTCAAAAGGTCCTTAACTCGCTCAATTTTAATCGCAGAAGAGTGGAACTTTTTTGTTTGAAACGTTAGTGTGTGAACAATATTTTACTATATATGACTGATGGGACTGGGGGACCGTATAAAAAGTTAATTTCGTAACATTTTCAGATATATATTTAGTCACTCAAAAAACATAAAATATATATTTTCCATTCATTTAAAGCATTTTTCCAATTGGAACTATATGTCTATCTCTAACGGTTTAGAAATTAGCTATTGGACCACGATAAGTGTGGACACCCTGTATAGCAAATGCAATTCTCATAAAAAACTGGCATTAGAGAATGAATGAAAAACGCAGAAATTTAATTTCCACGTTCAGTGAAATACATCTCCTCGTACTTGTAACATAGTGAAAAATTGAAATTTGATTTTCCGTTTCAATATCATATCGTAGTCCTTCAAACAGAAGTCACTAAGTCCACAAAACCCTTCAGACGGACTACTGCAGTCAATTAGAATTTGCATGCATTATTTCGTGATAGAAACCCGTCATCTTAACGTCAGTTAATAAACCGTTGTAGTAAGAAACCTGTAAAATATTTTTTATAATATATCATAACGATCCAAAAATAATTAAGTTTAAAATAAAAGCATCTCGAAACTACAGTTTTGAACTCGTTGATTTCTGCCTTGAAGAAAACGATATTAATAAATTATAGTTAAAAGAAAATGATTTGAAAATTAATGCATAATTCACTACCCACCTCTATGTTTTCACATGCTATATTAGAATTATTTGTTGAAAATAAAGATTAAACATTAAAAGAGTGGGTTGGCTTTGGACCCAATTATTACAGTAAAAAGTGATAGTGTTGCAAAAATGTAATGTCGTTTCCTGCCTAACTAGTCTTATGTTTGGGAAGAGAATTTTACAGCGGTGAGTATGGGATGGCCGGGCTTGGACCCCTGACCTTCGCGATGAACTTCACGGCAATTGTGGCAACCTTGACGACAAATCGATGATTCAAGGAAATGCGACCCTTTTCTCGATATCTCTATTAGGAAAGAAAATAGGCTTGAATGTACGAGAAAACTCCATGTAATGTCACGGTCTGTCGGGGAGAGTACATAAGGGCCGCGCTTGGATCAGATTGTGTGTTGATCGACTGGAACAATTTGAGTTTCGTCTGCAGTGCGAGCTGAAAGCTGGTGAGCTGAACGCTGCTGAAATTGCTATTATTGTCATTATTAGTGATTTGCTGACTGTTTGTGTTGCTAAATCTGAAAGTGCTGAACTATTATCACCTGTGAATTGTCTGTTTACGTTGCTAATCTGTGCAAGATCTATCGTTTCCTGTTACCTGTGCTACGTATTTTCCTGCATATTTTTAAATAAACCTTCAATCAACATTATCCTTCGTGTTGGACTGTTTACACCATACATCCACTGAACAGTTTTATAATAATATACACAGTTTATCATGCAGTTTCTGCGAAAAATTGTATAAATTCCAAATTCAACACAAAGCCAGACTGACAACGGCCAATAAATTTCCTAAATTAAATGTTTAATTCATTAATTGAAATCCTCCATATAAGTTATTGTTTTATATTGGTTATTCATTAAATTATCCTACAACTTCCAAAATTTAAATGCATACGCAAACAGACAAAGAAACTACAAAAATTGCCTAATGATAATAAGTAAACATCAGAAATAAAATTGCATGTTCAAAGTAAGTAGTCAACGCCAAATCATGTTTTTCCAATGAATCAACATCTAATGATGTTGCATAATTGAAAATTTATTGATCATAACCAAATGTTAAGACTTGCTACTCACTAAAACCTTTATGTAGATAATGTTAATAAGATTCATTCTTAAAAATAATAATTCTTAATCTTCCAATATTATGTAAACTTATTTAAAATAAATTTCCGTCAGAAATCATCATACTATATTTGCAAACTGAAATTAAACAAAAATGAGCGAATCGAACACAAAAATATTAATACATAGATATGAAAATTATCTAAATCCTAGTTTATTTTTTAATTATTTGCTAATGAAGATTATAAACAGCAGAAATGCAATATAAATCCTCAGTATTTGTGAAACCAATTACGTAGATTAATTCATTAATTATTTGGACGGAATGAAAGAATGCAAAAAAATTAAGGGGTTTTGACTAATTTCTCTTATAAATCTAATAATTAGGTCAATAAGATTACTTTTTTACATTAACTATTCCGAATTTCTTTGAAAAAATTCTCTAATTCTTAAAATCATTAACTATGTTGTTGTTTGACATTTGTAGAAAAAGTTTGCATACCAGTATTAACGTGGTTAAGTAAGCAAATACAAATAAATATAATGACAATTTAAGCAAAACAGGGCAAAAGCGTCTGTTCTGTCTGTAATTTTTCTTTGGATAAACAAAAGACGATCTCTTTATTCAGAGTTAAAAAATAACGAATGACAAAAGAAATACAATAAATGAAGAAGGAAATAATAATCTAATCTCTTTGGAAGCAGATGTTTTACTTTCAGTAATTTAATGATTCTTTTTTTTTCATTCCAGTTCTCAAGAGAATATAAGCTAATTTTATTTGATATTGTAAAAAATTATTTATTCTTAAATTCTTTGAAGCTCAAAATATAAAGATCTAAATTCTTTGTCTATTATTTTTTTCATACATAATTTTTCTTATATAATAATCGAAATCTTTGTTCCTTGATTTTTAAGATGTTATAATGTTCAAATGCAAAGATGTTTGTCAGATTTATTCACTTTAATTCAACTAAGAAAAGAAAGAAAGGCTCACTTATAATTTCTAGATCAGCAATTTTTTCTATTAAGGACATTCTAGAAATAAATTTTGATTTATTGTTTGCTTTCAATGTATTCATTTTGCTTCAAATCGCATTTTTGTATTATCTTGATACAAGGTTAAATAGAAAGATTATTTAATTTTGCAAGAAGACTTTAAATGCTAAAATAAATTATCCAAAAAGCATACATCTTTCATCCATAATTTTATAAAAATTCGAATAATCTCAAATCTGGGAGACTTAATTTTAAAGATGTTCTTTTCGAATTGAGACTTTCGGAAATGCAGATTTTTGACAAATATAGTACTACTCTATCTATGTGAACTTCGTACACGAGAAAGTAAACGTGTGGGATTGTTTCTTTTCAACTTTCTCGTCTGCTTGCACAACACAAAGCATTTTGTATTTAGCTGTGTCGAATAACGAAGAGAAGCGAGAATGTATTCACATCTTTTCCTTAACGGAATGCTCTCAACTAGGACATTTTGTTAAAAATCAAAATTTCAGATGCCTCATATTGCATGGGTTGCATGCTATACTGTGTTCTATGTCTTAAGTTTTTATTCTATTATTAGAATATTGATATATTTGTATTTTGGTATATTTGATGATTTGGTATTGTTGTAAGAATTAATAATTAGTTCTTACACACATTCCTTGCTTTTTTATTTGATTTGTAATTTGTGCATTTTTTGATCCCTGTTCTTGTATGTAGTATGATTTAATCGGCGATGTAATTTTATGTTTGTTGTATTAGTTTTTTATTGTTGTATTTTTGAACTGAAATTCCCCTCCTGAGAATCAGTATCTTGCAAAATTTGATAAGCTGTGTAGGTTTGTACAAATCAAATTTTAATGTCAAAATCACATATTGAATTTTCTTTCTAAATTTTACTTTAATTTCTTTCCAAGTTCTTGTGCCCACCCACAAAAATTTGCAGATCGAATTGTAATCTTTCAAACATATTTTTTTCCCAATTTGGCCCAAAAAGAGAAATTCTAGTAATAAAAACGTACGGTGAATCCTATTAGCACAAGATACACTACAATGTTGATACGATATTATGCGGCATTCCGAAATATCGTTTCAACATCTTGGAGAAATCGCAAAATATCTTGCGTTAATAGAAATGTCATCAATTTAACTGGTTGCATTTCGGATTATCGTCTTAAATGCACGCGGTACTTTAATTTGTTTACTTAAGATCAACGTTTCGTTTTGAAGCAACATGAGGGCTATTTTAGAACGGACCTCATAATTTTGAACCCCAGCTAGTTGACGAGAATGACACCTGAACTGTCATCCCTATCACCAAACATCCGAACCTCACCGGCATGCAGTAGGACTTATTGTCACGTCTCCCGTAGACGTATTTCTTTCAAAATTTGACCCTCTCACAGCTAGTGAGGTGGTCCCGGTCGTTCTGAAAATTCCCCCTTTACAACGACGAAGGCCGGTCTGAGGCGATTGGCTTCTTTTGAGGGGAGGGGAGTTTTCTGAGACCGCTTCGGAGATAAGCGCGGTAGAGTGGTCCAATTATCCTCTCCAACCACAGCCCATTTCCGTGCGCCTTAAGAGAAGGTTACAGCAGTGGGTTGGTTTGTGCGGTAAATGACCACCCCGATTGGTTTAGTCCAATTAATGTCGCTTCCGCCTAAAGAGGCCCGGTTTTAAATGGTCTAAAAGAAAAATGCCGCCTCGTGATTAAAGAGTTAATAGAGATTTAGATTTTTTTTATGTGAAATACAAAGGAGACAAAGCGCTGACATTTTCATCTTCATGAGTTTTTCTGTCAGAGTGATGAACAAATAGACAAACATTATTCTAAAATGCCTTTGTTCGGTCTGAGAGAGTTCTGAAACATGGAATATTAACCAAATTTCGAAGTTAAATTTTTCACAGTTAAAATACTTCTTTCTCTACTTTGGTATTAGAGAAAAAAATGAAATTTCCTCTGAACGAAAAAGTGCCGATTTCCAGAAGTTAGATCGTTAACGCAGATTATTGCTCATTCCAGGAATCAAACGCTTTCGCAGTTCAAAACATTCTAAGATATTCTAGGAATTCGACTTCATTGAATATGCTTTCTTGCTTGAACAAAAATGAAATTTAAAAAAAGTAAATACTTAAATGCATTTATTGTACGTTGCTCGGATAAGAAACAATCATTCGCTAATTACGAAGAGAATATTAGAATCAATATAGTCATAAAAATTAACATTACTTCGCAAAGTTTTTAATATTTCTTTCAAGAATTTCAAATTTGGAAATTGGCACAGTTTCAGATTATTTTAAGGAATATTCATCTTTTTCGATATCTTCTTCCTCATGATCCGAGATGGCAGCACCGATTATACAAATAAATGTTTTTAAAGCAACATTTTTCGAAGTGAAGAACAGAATATATAGTTTAATAAGTAACCGACTTAAACATAAATGAGACAATTTTATATTCATTGCTAAAATATATGAAAAGTAGAGTTCAGGCCGTTTAATGACCAATCAGTCATATTAGTATCGTATTATCTTACTTTTCGATTCTTTCAACCTATATATAGTATCTGTATCCTGTTTCTATTTTTTAAAAAAGAATTTCAGCAATATTGAATGAACTTTCAGTATTACTATCTTTATAAAAGCCTAAACGCAAATATATCTCATATAAATAAGGATTTCTTGACGCAATTTCTTTACAAAGAAATTCAAAGAAAAAAACATATGTAATGTGGGTTTATCGAAGGAGCAAAAAGTGAAATCCTTTAAACAACTTGGTTTTAGTACCTATTGAATGTCTCCAATTTTAGTTTTCCAATAATTCCAAAATTTAATTTCCTTTAAACTTTTTATACGAGAAAAGGTGTAATGTTTTATGCATATAAGAAAAGCTTGTGATAATTCGTTATTTTAACATTAATGAATCTTCCCTATTTCCGGAGAGCGATTCTCTAAGAATATATCTAAAGTATTGATTTTACGAGCAGAAAATATTTCTTACAAGTGAATTCCCATATATATAATATAAAGCAGTTGCTTGCATTTAAATTTATCATAAATTCGATTATATAAAATGACGTCTGTAATAATTCTAATTTTTCAACTAACATAAAATTGAGAATACGCAATTCTGTCCCATGCTAAAAAAGTAGTCACAATCAAAATCCCTAATAACTCATCAAGCATAATAGGTTGCATTGTCACCATAAGAAATTGAAGTACTAATGAAAAAATGCATTTCTGAATGCCCAGTTACCTGCGAATGTCCCTGTTTGGTTGGAAAATAATTAATTAGTTGCAGAGTCATGGTACGTTTTGTTTTCTTGGAATATAATCATGCTTTTTAATATAAGGTTATTTAACCTTCCACCTGGCGCGTCCTCTATACTCAAATGAAGGGTCGAGAGTATTTCCGAGATATGCTATTATAAAATATTTTTAAAAGAGTATTAAAATTAGGTTGTAATTCGGTAAGTGTTAATTAGATGAATTATTTTAAACAATTTTCATTAAAAATGAAATGAAAATAATGTAAACATAAAAAAACAAAAGTATTATTAAATGACCAATGTATTAGCTAATTTAAGTGAAAACAAAATAAATGAAATTGCAAATTTTTTAACTGAAATATTTACATTTGTAATACAAAACGGTTAATACAATATGGAATAAAAAAAACAATTGAAAATTAGTTATGAAAGGCAAGATGTCAGTTTTAATTCGTTTTACTGACTGAAGAATAGAAGGTCGCGCGTATTTCTGAAAAACAAATATCCTATTTGCAGTCCAATTAACGAATCGTTTTCCAAACGATAACTAATAGTTCGTCGAAAGTAGCTGGAAGAATAGCCAGGATTCCGTAGCGCCTTCTGGTGAAAAGATATGAAACGAAACTTCTCTCTTCCGACATACCCGCGCCCGCTGGAAGGTTAAACATTTACACAAAATTAGATGCGCCTTTTTTAGGATTACTGTCATTTTAAGCGGTACACAGTTTTGGGAAGAAATATAAAAATAATGTTCGATCTCCATTTAAAATGCATTTCCCTTTTTAATTTCTTTAAAAACCATTATGATAATTCCTCATTTTTTCTTAGAAGTCGTTATCTATTTAAGCTTATTTCTACCTAAATAATTTTTTGAATGGAAAAAAGCCATTAATTTCCGATACAAGAGAATTGAAAAAAGAATAAATTCATAAAAAAATATAATTTTTTTCAGTTAGTAAAATGTAATATCTTTTAAAAATTCCTTGTTAACTTTTCTATTTGTTAGTTAACTTAGGCAAATTAAATTTTTACCAATTATAATGAAAATTTGTACAATGCAAACATACTTAAGAATTATTCAATAAAAATTTCGGAGAATAAATTTATAGTGTACGCTTTCATAAATTCTGAAAACATTTTCGTATAAGTTCAATATTGCTTATCTTCATGTATGAAAATTTAAGGACTTCAAGAAATCCTTAAAAATAAATTTAATTTATGTTAATTAATAAATACACATGATGAATGTAATTTTATTCTCGAACTGTTTAAGCAAGATTCACATTTTACTTAATTTGAAAGCAGTGCTATCTAATCGTTTGTTCCAATCGCAGGAAGAATATGTTTCAAATTATTGCAAAACTGATGGCAAGATGGCAGCACTATTCTTGTATAGGTTCCCAGTGTCAGAATATTATTTATAAATATTTTACTTTATTTTGAAAATAACTAATTTGTATAAAATTCAATTATTTGCTCCATGTGACTGAAATTTTATCTGACATTTGAATTCAAGTTCTCCATTACGTTTTTCAATTAAATTACAGTTAAAGAAAAGGTAGACATTCATAAAAAAAGATGTCAAAACACAGAAGGGGTTTCATTTTTAACTTTTTAATTCTAAGAAATGTAATTAGGCGAATAAAATAACATTAAATTTGGAGTTGCCAGACACAATAAATGATTGGTGGATTCCGACGAGTAAATGTGCTCTAAATGGATTTTTCTCAAAAGGACTTTAAGATTTACTTGTCTTTGAAATGTTTCTTAAGTCTAAAATCTCGAGGAAATTGTGTGATTTATACTAAGAGTTCCTGTTATACATCTTATAAACTATCCAAAAAAACTAAAAACTTTATATATTTTCTTCCAAATTTTAATGGATACTCATTATGCATGCATCTTAATTAAAATATGTTTTGAATATATTTAAATTTTCTGAAAAAAGGCGTTCACTTAAAATGAATTTTCATCGTCCCTTCAAATGTTTGGTCATGAATTTCTAGGATTCAGTTAAACAGATTTTAAGATTTCTTCAATGAGTTTTCTGAAATATAATATTTTCACCATTAAGTTTATATCCGCATGTTTGATTAAGGATTTTAGAAATATAAGGTTGGTTGGTTGTGTTGGGGTTTTTGGCTCAAGAGCCATGAAGTTGACCATACTGCGCCAAAAAAAATGTAAAATCATGTCAAGATAAAAGAATAAGGTTGAATATGTATAAAAATCGATGAAAACAGTTTTCAGTTAAAACTAAACGATGTTTACATGAGGGAGTAAAGACCGATTGCTTTCAAAAATGCAAAAAAGATGATCATGAGGAGTTTCGCCAAGTAATGCAGGTAATGAAATAGTAGAATTAAAAATCATAAATGTTGCGAGTTAAAATTTGAGCATGCTGACAAGATGTGATGGACAGACATAATACAGTTGCACTCTGAGCACATTGGCGCTGGATCTCCGAGCAATAAGTGATGATGAGTAAATCTTGTATGCCCTATACGTAGCCGAGTTAAAACAGTATCAGCTTTTCTATTCTTATAGAAATATAAGAGTATCCTTATCTTAACAGAAACTTTAAATAAACCATGTGTATGTAGACAGTGTGATAATTATTAGATTAATATTAGTCTTATTTTGCTTATCAATTCAAGTATTTCAAGTATTCATATCTATCTTTAGAGCTGAAAACACAAGGAAAGTGTTCTGAAATACTCTTTAGTAACGAGATGATGAAGGATTATGTAGCAATATTATGATGGTGAAGGATTACTGTATTTTTTATTAAAGTTGTATTCTGAGATTATATTCCTAAATTAATTACGTAATTCATAAAATCATATCACTTATTTAAAAAAAGCCTTGGTATATTTTATTTTATATTCAATGATTTAGCAATATAAAAATATTCATTTGAAACAGCGTTTTATTAACGAAATAATACTATTCATCTTGCATATTAATATTTTATTTTAACAAAATATTAATAAACTTTACTAATTATAATAAAATTAATTATTTGTAATATTTAACCATGTCGTAGAATTACGTAAAAAATTACACATCAAGCGTAATCGATTTTAGCTTTTCATTTTTGATAGCAAATAACTTCAGTTAATTACGTTTCCTTTTCTAACAAGCCTTCCTATTTCATGGGAAATCAGATACCCTGGCTTATATCAAATACGCATTTATCTGGTTATTCCTACAATTTCAAAATCTAAACTTTACAATTTCCATAACAGCTACCGTAAACTAATCTTATCAGTAAAACATCCGACAAGTTACGAAATAATTGGGTCATCTAATCCAAGTCTAATGCATAAAACATGCCATTCTAAGACTTACACTGCCCTAGACTGAATGTATCTTGCAGTCAGATTCATTGAAATGTATTTTCTAACAAGTCATCACATCCTGCTTCCTGCAAATCATCGCGTATTATTCTGATTATCATCGTTCAATTCTCCTCTCGTTTCGATAACAGGATCGCAGCATTTGAACTGGTTTTGTGTCATTATCATACTGAGCTGATGTTGATGATGTTAAGGCGAATGCGTTAGCTTGCAGATTATTTGCACTTGTTTGTGAGCAGAACTCATTTAAAATCAGCATCGCGAGTTGCAGATGGTTAGAGGCGACTTCGAAGCTTGCATTGCTCCTCTGCAGAAGCGAATTTCGCAATTTGGATGGTAATTCGATCAAGTGAAGTGTTGTTTCTTCGATATTTATTGATGTTGCATGCAGAAAACTCAAAATAAATATACATGTAATAAGCTTCTAATGACGAATTTAGGTATTCTACAATTTAACTCAGAGGAAAGATAATCAGTAGAATGGAATGGTAAAATTAGTAATCAACCACCGGACTTCAGCATCAATGGTTGATTTTTTTTAATATTGTTGCGATGTTAATTTTATGTTATTTAGATACACTATCGTAAATTGTACTGAAGTCTATACACTTTTGCACGCGGAAATGAATCAGCTGCCAGACATTGTTGCACAATCTAATCATAATGCTTTAATTGTGGAAAAATGAAGCAAGGATTTTTTGGGTTGCTCTCCAAGAATAGCTATATCTAAAGTTCTGCTTTATAGTCAGTTATCGGTAGCCGTTAGGTTAGGTTATATTATATTAACGTCCCGTTTTGAAGTAACACGAGGGCTATTTAGGGAGTGACCTCGTAATTTTGAACCGCCGTCAGATGACGAGGACGACACCCGAGCTGGCACCCCCTCCCCAAGCTTCCGCGCCACACCAGCAGGAGGACGTTTGGCCATTATGTATAATTTAACGTGCAACAGGCCCCATACACGGCGGATCTTCAGTGGAATCTGGTTTCGAACCTGCGACCTTTCGGTCCCGAGGTCGTGACCTTACCACTAGGCCACCGCGACCTCTCAGTTATTCTTCAGCGTCAATCAGCATCAGTTATCGGTAGAATAACGCCAATTTTATTTGCTTATGCACCAGAAAAGAAAGTTGTTTATAACAACGAACTTCGGAAATAAACAACGCTCAATGACAACTCTAGTTCACAGTTTCGAGGAAGGTATTCATTGTATCCCCACCTTAGGGCAAATATTACAGAATATAGTGTTAATATATTTAAAACCGACTGATATACTCTTGGAGCAGAAATTAATTTTTAATACCGGAATTCGGTATTCGTGTAAATTATATTTGTAGTCACAGTCATTTAGTTTCATGAAAATGCGTAGAAGCACTTGTTATGGCATTCATTGGTAAAGGGAACCTCGTAGCTTTTTACGTAGTGCCTGCTTGATTTTTCTTTGATTATAGAACTTCCAACATGCATTCACACATCTCCAACCGTTTCCATCTAAACAATATATAGTATTTTCGTTCATATGCTTTACTTAGTTTGTATAACAAAAATGCAATTTTTTTTAGAAAAAAATGCAAATACTTCTTTTACTTAGTCCTTAAGTATCAAAGGTTTTAAAATGTGACAGCATTTTAAAAAGGCACTTAACACTTTGAAAGAGGGGAACTCAAAACTAAATGTTTTTATCAAATTACTCAAATTTTAATTCAAGAATGTGACTTGCGTACTAGTTCATATAAGCTGGGCATGCTAATAGACGTCTTCAGCATACGTTCATTTTCCTTTTATGGTTGATACGTTGTCTAGAGTGAGCGCAGTTACGTTTTTTTTAGCTTGCATGTAATTCCTATCCCTTACACATTTACTGGAATGTATTCTTCTGCAAAATATATAGATAACATGCGCCAAAGCTTATTTTAATGCAGTGTTAAATATTGTGCCCCTGCACCAAAATTACCCAAATTTGAAATTGAGTATAAAGGACCAGCTCCTCAAACGCAATCAGTTTAACTATTTCGTTACGGCGGCCAGCACCCACTGTAGCTCCACTACTGAAACGACCCCTCGTCAAAATTGTAAACATGGCACGTGGGCAGTCTTTGGCATTTCGGTTTACATCTTGCGTCTCTACAACGCCACCTTGAGATGCTTTTGGAAAGAAAGGGGCATTTGTTTTAACAAATATTTTTGTTTATGTAGAAATTATAAATTAGAGTTCGGATGAATGCAGCCGGCGCTCGTCTCCTCGGGGTATTTTGCGGATGTCGGCTATAGCAGCTAAAGGGGCAATTGCGACTAAGTGGTTTTTCTTTATCTATTCTGGTGACAGTTTCCTTATCGATTCTGCTATCAACAATATGGGCGGCGTTCATGTGAAATATAGACAGGTGTCTGAATATTTACCGAAATTTTATTGAGCTACAGCAACCGAAAAGCATATTAATGAGGCTTAGAGAGTCTACAGATAATCACCCCCATTATTCGCGTAAACTTCACAAAGTGGTCCAAGTTTTGCCATACTTTCCGTGAAGAAAGCAACACTGATGATGGAGCAGCTGTTCCGAGCATCACGCATCACCTGACTGCAGGTCAAGTGCTGACCTACGATAGCAGTTTCTAGAGGCGAGATTTTCAGACCAGTCTCCTTTATTTCGACAGAATGCGGTCTTGTATTATACCGGAGAAAAACCACACATCGGGAAAATTTGCCTGAACGCTTGCTTTTAATGGCTCTTCGAAAGTTCTAAAACGTGTTGCAATAGGTAAATTGTAAAGAAATGCTTATTAATATGGTGTTTATGACTATTAAGACTACAAAAGATAAGGAGTAATGCGTTTAAACTTTTAAGCATCGCATTTATTTCATTTCTATACTCTTTCTCAAAAACAGATGTAGCGCAATTTCACTCGATTGAATCTTTGTATTATATTAAAATCGGTAATTATGCAATGTTTTGAAATGTATTATAGGAAATATAAGCTACTATGAAAATTAGCATCTATAGAAGAGAAACATTTGCATAGAGATTGATTATTTTAAGACATTTGTAATATTATTAACCAAAACAGGTTGAAAATTAGAACATGGCCGTCTGTCCTGTAGAAAATACTATGTCTCCCTGCACTTTTGCAAAAAGAAGGATGGCAATGAAAAGCAAGACTTTTTTGCTCTACCGGCAGTGACGTAGTTCACCGATAGTGCCAGAAAAAAGCAATAAATTTTACACCTCTTCAGTTTCGGCTCGATATATATTTAACTGAAATTAAAAACAGATCATGCGATAAACAAAAGTTTTGTATCTATAGCTTCGGACATTACTTCCGCTTATGAATGGGGTCATACTTAAACAGATGCTTTTTCGAAATGAGTGCTTAGAATAATATTTGGGATCACGAAAGTTGATGCATCATTACATATCATTCAAATATTCGTCAGCATACGTGTGCTGCCTTGACAGGTCTTCCCGATCTTCCTCAGATAGGACATATTTTACCAAAAACCCTTAGCAAGCAAACATTTTAAAATGTCATAAGTGTCTACTAAACGTACTTTCAAGTTTGTTGAAATCGATACAGCTCACCATATAACGTGCAATGAACACAAAAGTTTTAGACATGGAATATCTAGCAGATGTATGAACACGGCGTGTTCCGACGTAGCATCCGAAAATGCGAGTGAAGCCACTCACAAGAGATAATTAACTTACCATAAATATTTATTTTCTTTCCATTCAGGTCTCAGCTTATTCATGAATTGGAAATTAATTACGGCAATTACGGTTCACCTCAGACTATCGTTTTCAGTATTAGAGTAGCAATCTGAAGAATGTCGATTACTGGAAAATGTCAGTGTATTCTGCGCGATAATCTTTAGCTTGAACTTTCTACGAGTACCTTTCCAACCATCTTAATAAATCAAAGTATAAATATCAAAAAAAGTTCTCCAAAAATTTAAATTTGATAGTTGCATCTCTTAAACCACTATCTATATGACTTCCAGTATCAGTCTCAAACCTCAACTATCAAGAATATTTATAAGGATGATTAAAGCTGTTGGCAGATGAAAGACATCCGACTCGGGAGAACTTCCCATTAATTGGTATCTATGGTTACGAACAAAATCAAAATATGATTGGTACTTTAAGATTGATAAAATTATTCATTCGCCGGTGTGGACTCTGCAACGAAAACCATTTTTCGGTCTTCGGATATTTAAATGAAATTTTCATCTCCTTTAAATATCTATTTCGCGGCTGACCCTCGCCATACACTTGCTTCGCATGTATACAAGATGACGATTCTCACTCGCATCATTGGAATTGGAGACAGAATTAATTCCGGTTTCTAGATGAACATTGTAATGCACTGCCCAAAATAATCGGAAATATAGAAGACATTTTAATTCGAGTGATAATAAAAAGGACTGATCAATAAGTTGCATTTATAATGCCCTGCGATTGACGCGATTTTGTATGCCGATAAAGAACTAGATTGAAATGACAGTAAAATACAAATATTTACCAAATGTGTTTTAAGCAGCAATAGAGAAACTTCTCTTAAATCATTATCAGAAGCAGTGATTTCAGAAAACAGGAAATCCAGTTAATAAAAGTTCTGAAATATGCGGAATCTGTCATTTTTAAAAGCATCAGCAGGTTTCTTTCCTCGTCTTGGTTCATTTCTTTTCGTGTTTAATTTCCATCTAATGATGTCCTTTTAATAATACTCATATTGAAGTTAATTCTTGCGTTAGGATTTAAGTTGATTTTGCTACAACTTTGTAACCAACAAATAAAATTTGTTCAATGTTTATTCAAATAAATCTGTATTCAACTGGTTGTTTATAAGGAACGATTGCCATCATGTCAATATGCGATTTAAGCCTTTTCTTAGTAATAAAGGACCGACCCGAGAGATTCAAGGCCCTTTTTCTGCTACTGGAACTGGTACAGTAGCTTCTTGGCTATGAATTTATACTATCGCCCGCTGCTTTTGGCCCTAGAAGGTTTAAATTGCAATTATTTTTATACATTCGAACAGCTGAGAAAGCGAAAGAGAGATCTAATGTCTTACGCATTTAGTCATGCCTTAAAGTGTTGACCATCATTGTCATTCAAATTTTCGACTCCATTTTGGTTTTCAAGATTCCAAAGTAAGAAATCCATCACTTCGAAAATCTATTAAAATTCTAAGATATAAAACCAAAAGCTAAAAATTATAACTTTGCCAGCTGGTTTTAAAATGCAGTTTTGTTTTATAAGGATTTGTTTGCAAGATATCGAAGAAAGATTAAAAATGTATATTTAATTTTCAGCAAACTACTTATGCATAAAAATCTTAAAATTCACAAACTGAAGTTTCATTCTGAAACAGAGATTAAGGCTCTTGGAATCGTACCAATGTGAAGATCATTGCTCAATAGCATGGACTTTGATAAAAAATGAAGTCAATAACTGAAATGATAAAATTTGATTCTGCCAAAACTTAGATTTCAAACATGACAAATTTAAAATCAGTTAAAACATGGATAGATAAATATCAATGATGCATTTCATTATAAATTTTTCGTTTAAATTATTGAAAATAGTCGTGTGAAAAAATATTGATACAAGAGCTGTTTGGCTTCTATACCATGCACATTTAAATAAATTTCTCGCCCACAAAAGTATTATCCCGGAAATTAAGATAAATTCCGTTTGAGTTTTATTTTCCCAGAGTACTATAATTCACGATACGAGTTTGGTGGCAATTCTTGAGCTATAACATCTACCCATCTCAACATTTGATAGTTCAAGAACGTTTCCTTAAATGCTATACGTGAATGAAGATCGTGCACTTAAAATTCTTCAAGATGTTTCTTTCTGATCTTTAAATTAGTTTTGTTAAACTTAATACCCAACGGATAGAAATTTGAGCTTTTTCAATCAAGTGCAGCCTTTTTAACGTCGTCACTCGTTCTTACTTCCGCTAGAAGACGCTGCAATCGCGATAAGTGTTCTACTAAACTACGTACTAAATAAATAGTCAATATTTTGCAGTAAAAATTTCAAGTGGCAAGAAACAGATTGAAAAGGACAAATTGAATCAGAAAGTTATTACAAGATTAAACATACATTAAGGGAAGACGATATTTATATAAGATCCAAAAGCAATTAGGTTTAATATTTTGAGAAATATTTTAAGATTATTCAGTATAAGATTGCTGGCTCACTTTCCAGAAACGTTATTCCGGAAGTTTCATCGAAACTGCGAATAACTAAAAATTTCCATTCACAACGATCTTCCACTTACGCGTCCATCTTCAGATACAGACAGTTGCAATAGATGAGATTCCACGTCAGTTTCCTTTTATAAATTATTAAGTTGCAATTCAAATAAAGAACCAACATTTCTTAATCCATTTACAAAACCAATTAATTTGCAAGATTCGACTGCTAAATTTAAACAACATTTTTTGTAGCACATACGCTATATGAACCTGCGGAAAGTATGAACATCGATACATTTACGTCGAGAAAAATCTCGTTTAGAAAAAGTTGTCTACCGAAAACTAAAGCCTTTTTAATGAGAAATTATTTTTACGCCTTTATTAAAATTTTACCGTACTAATTATGATATAGCGCACTAGAAAGAATTAAAATTTCCTTAATATAACATGCATTATTATCAGACTAAAGCTTAATGAAAAAGGGGAAACTAAAGATTTATTAAAACTAAATATATTTCGGTAAATACAGTGAAAACGATGCAGAGATCTTGATTGGGTTCTCAGTCATTTCGATGTTCAACCCTATGAACCCTATACCGCCTCAAACTGCCCGTTCGACAAAAGCCGTATTCGAGCGGTTTCGGGTGAATTTAGGAAAAATAGTTCCTTTGTCGACAATTGATCGGACAACCATAGGTGTCGACCTGGAATTTCTGTAAGGAACGTGACGATTCTATTCAGTTTTTGCGAGCGAAAATTCACTCCAAGTTGAGACAATGGAATTCTCAGTCTAGCCAGGTTCAGCGAGTTAAGACTTACAGGCAGTTTAAGTTAAGCATATTGTTACATCGTTTACTTGGTGAAAGCATACGATTAAATTCCAATAGTACGGCATAATTGTCAAAAGACTAATTAGTTTTCAGACAGCGTTTTAAAATGTCCAGTTTTGGGAAGTTACCGAAACCTTTCAGTCAAAACAAGTTAATATTGAAATTTTATGCCCTTAAACCAATGCAGATTAACATTAATGATAATAAAGAGCAAATTCCATTAATGTTTTTGATAAATGAAGGAATCTGAAGATGAGCTCCTATAAAGATGGTTATGCAAGAATTATTGAAGATAGTCGATAGCAATAAAATAAACACATTTTTAGAAAGAATCACAAAATTAACAGCAAAGAACAATTTATTAATTACAAAACATTGAGATAATTACATTCTTATATTCATTTACATTCATTTCTACACAATCGAACAACAGATATATGAAATGGCGATTATTTAAATGCATTATTTAGCTACCTAAACACAATACAACAATATAAATCAATAACGACGAACATTTTTCATCTTTAACAAAACAATTCAAAGTTCTTAATCTTTTACCTGCATCAAAAGATTAAGCGAAAAATTAAGCAATCTTGCAAAAACAAAATTTAGAGATCATACTGAACATGAGTGAAGTATCATGACAATAAAATTGTAAACAAAATTAAAGCCAGACTATAAAGGAATATGTAGATCAAAAATTGACTTCATGACTTGTACCTACATTTAGAAACCTCTTGCCTGTGGCTTAAAGTATCGTAGATATTATGGCATTTAGGAAATTTCAAAATATTATGAATACGTACGTTTAATGAACTCTTAATTTCATGAATATCTCAGAAATGATGCAAAGCATTTCTTTAAAAACATTTATGCTTTTCAAAAAACATCCCTTTCAAAACATGTACTATTGTGTAGTATTGTCATTTGTTCAAAATACTCAAGAAATTTTGTTGGCAATATCAGTAGAAATATTTTGGCTGAATGAGTAACATATATAAAATATATTTTAAGATGCGACATTTAAAAAGTTTCCAAATCGGCTGTATACATGCATATATTCTCGGGTTGGAATTTTTTTTATTAAGCATATTTATGAAAGGGATGTTGAAAAGCTGTTTGAACCGACATTAAACTCAAGTGGAAATTCGGTACAAGCAACAAGTAACATTACTCTGCTTAAATTATATATCCGAAAACTAATGTAGATTAAATGCCTATTAGAAGTACAGCATAAAAATCAATTCAGTCTAATTTAAGACATATTCCAAAGAAATTTTGAATTTGATTTGCATTTATTGAATATAAATTTGATACGTCCCATTTTACTCAGGTTATGACATTCGATTCCAAGAGCTACCACAATTTCGTGTTGGCTTGCAGTAGCTCATGTTTAATATATTAAGAAGTTCATAATGGTAATAAACAAGCAATGAAAAATTAACAGTTGAGGAACAAAACATTAAAGGCAAAATTGTGATCCAGAAACAGAAGTGACTCTTCAGACAACAAGACTGTTAACTGATTTTCCAACTCTTATAATCAGCTGAATAACCGATTGGAGATTGTCAGAATCGCACACCATCTATTAGGACGATTTTTCTGACAATACAGTTTGGGCCTGTCAAAGTCAGACACTCATCCAAATGTCTCATTACGTGGCATTGTTAAAGTAAAATACACCAGCCGTGGACCGAAGCAAGAGAAAGAATAGTTTATTATATACAAAAGCAGAGGTATATGTACATTGAAAGTAAATATTAACCAATAAGAGATGAGCGCGCTTCTAAAAATAGAACATGACATCATACACTAAATAGTGAAACAGGAAGTGGATGAGTAATTGATGCGATGCGCGATTACAGATTGAATATGAAATCATAACAGGTAAAATAAATCTCGGGAATCTGAATAATTTTCAGCAAGGTAAAGCTGAGGGCTTGTATCAATTTTAAAGATAAACAGAAGAGTAACATAAGTAGAAAACGATACTTCATAATTGCAAACTTTATAGGCAACTGAATGTTAGAAGTTTCCCTATTACAGAGACGGAGCCAACGACAACAGCTTACAAATTATGTCACGAATCACGCGAAAAAGGAATTCATATTTCATTAAAAAGGAATTTTGTAGCACATTCAGCAGAATGTATATTATAGGAAACAAGAGGTTTCGTTTCGAAAAGTTAAAGTCTTAATTATAGATTGAATAAAATTGATGCAGCTTTAAAAATATGCGAGGAATCCGCCGAGTTTTAATTATGAATAACCTTTGAATACTTGTTTAGTCAAGGTAAAACTTGGACCCTATTATGTGACCTATTAAAAATAGGTTCTTCAGTATTGGAAATCAAACATCTTCCTCGGTTTTCATACATTCACCAAGAAGTTACGATTATCTACATTCAAAATCGGATAGTCCAGGTTTCGACTCAAGGAAATATTTTCAGGTATGGAATAAAATTTAGGGATTTTTCTTATGATTACAGTTCAAAAACGTTCATAAAAGATTTTGAATTATCCGAAATTTTGTTCCGGAAAAATTGATTAAATATTGATGTTTGAGGTAAATTCCCGAAGTTTTCAGGATACATTTTTGTGAACAAAGTGTTTTATTGCTCAGTGTGCTCAAGTGCTCAGCTTCTACCAAGATGCTTGGAGGAGATTAGAATGCAGACTTTATTTTAAGAGCAACTTTATTTTCAGTTAGCAGTAAAAGTGCGCAATCCTGCGCAGAATCCCCAGTTTCTCAACTCTAAAAATTTAGGAAATTACAGTAATAACCCAATGCAGACAAACTGAAAAATTTGGAATCTCAACGATTCGGATTTTAATAAGTCTGATTAACCTTAATGAAATTCAACACTAGTCACCGTTGACGATACCGTCATGGAATTTTGATACAAAGGGCATTTCAATTTTTCGTCTAAAATCATTTTAAATGCTTTTTTTGGATATAACCCCCAATTTCAATGTAATGCTTCAATAAAACTCGTGTTGAACCTTGGTCTTCAAATCTTGGAGAAAATGATCAATACTAAATTTTTTGGTGGTGTGGAGAAAGATTAGAAATGGCTATATTTTTTAAATAGGGCTATAATGCAATGAATTTCTGCAACAAGGACTATAGTAAGTAATTTTGATTCCATTAAGTCGTTAATTTTACAATTCAGTCTTTAAATACCGAAGAATTGTACGACTAGTCTGAATTAAATTCAATGCGAATAATCCAGAACGCGAATTTCTATTTTACTATTGAGATCTAAAACCGAAATCCGAGAACTTACGATTTAGACGATTGTAAAGCTTTTGCAGTGATCACTTATTTCCGATAAAATTGCGATAGTAATTAAAATCTATGAGGAGATTCACGAGAGCACCAACATTCACTACAGTAACCGCCTTAAAAAAAATCTTGATCTATACGTTTCAAAACTAGTTGCTATTCAATGGGCAGGAGAGGGTATACGGACATGAAAACAGTCAACAGCGAAAGATAACGCCAGAAAAGTTTCTATTCGGGGAAGCACTTTGTACACCACATGCTATTGCTTTACTTCATTCTAGAAGGAAATATATAAAAATTTGTTTACCGTAACCCATTGGATATTCCAAAATAAAAATTCCCAAGTCCTTTTAATATGGGGTATGGTCGATAGTTATTCAAACTATTAGGCAGATAAATATCTTCAAGCGATATCCGCGATTCGTTGTAATGATATTTAAACTTCATTTCAATAAGAAATTTTGCAGTGCGATTGTTTAGACTTTCCATCTGAATTAAAAGTATGCAAAACCTCAACAGAAAGCCAACATGATCAGTGTGCACTTGCCTTGTAAAATCCCGAATATGGTTAACGGCGCTTAATGTGACAGTCAATTCGCCATTTGATGCCAAAACAGGCAAAAAAGAGCTTGAATGCTAGGAATTGGGGTAACGAATATTCAAGCCAAACCCAGATAACAGTGGAAAGAGTTGAGCTGAGTTCACTTCATTGGGTAAAGAAGGCGTACCGTCGATGGAAGAGGCCTAATATTTTAGCAAAAATATTAAATAGGTTAGCAAGGGCCCAAAAAATTCTGGAAGTGGAAATAAAGCTTTTCAATCCTTATATAAAGCTTTGTTTCTTTCTATAATCTTTTTATAGAAAGAAATATCGGGAAAATCTGCAACTACAGTTATATTTGATGAATTTTGTTTAACAGCTCAATTCCGAAATAAACCGTTTTAAAAACATCTTTGGATAAATTTAAAAACTACTGAAATTTGAATTGCTTTATATATAAGCAATTAATTTCCTCTTAGACTAGTATTTGACTGTATTTATAATTTTAGATTCCTTAGTCACAATTGTCTTATTTACAAAATAAAACATTTGGTAAGAATGAAGATTTATTTTGGTTCGACATTTATCATTGTTAATTGCACCTTTCTGGGAGGTTAAATAAGTAGTTCATATGAACAAAGAAATTTTCGTATTGCATGCAGTTACATGAGTATTTTGCAAAAAGGAGAAAAGGCAATTCTGAAATAATCCAAAACATTGTATTAATTGTGTGACGCTATGAAAAAGTAATAGGCCCCATTTTCAAATTTTGCCTATGAAATTTGACTTCTGCAATGTTTGTTTCACAAACGGCGTTTTTTATCCTGGATAATGTTTATGTGCTAGCCATTTCCAATTATTAACTAGTGTCCTTTTATCACGCTGATCAAAACTGTTTGTAGCCCCGACACTGTAAAAGACGACCAATTAGTTTGCCGGCCGGTCAAACTAATTAGTCGTCTAGTTAAGAGAAAGGACGGGGAAACACTTAGTCTTTCTGAGGAAAATATATAAATTTTGCCAATGTATTGCGCGACTTTGCGTAGTTTCTAGAGTTCGATTTTATTACAGAAAATATGCATTTTACGTTCAGAAGTCGATTGCTTAAGCTTCATTTCTAGATATGTATGGCAATTTTTAAAGATATACCTTTAAAATACTATAAACAGTTTCATGTATGCTTGAATTTTAATAAGGATCTCAAGCCCAGGAAGTGTTTTATGGTCCATTTTTCCCTCTAGTTATAATTGTGTATTATTCAGAAAGGTTTTTCTGGGAGGGAACAAGTGTAGAAATTTCTCTTCAAAATGCGTACATAAGCAGTTTTGTATAATCCCAAGTGCTCCAACCCAACAATATGAGCCGGTTAGCAAGTTCCTTCAAACGTGTACCATCTTTCATTTAATCTCCCTGAAGCTAGCTTTTTCCTTCAGCGTTAAACCTCATCTTTTTAAATTCGAATTTCTGTCCTCAACATCCTACCTTCTTGCAAGTAAGCACACTGAAGTTGCTTCTGGCTTTCCGACAAAGCTTGACATTCAACCGCATACGAACCCAAATCTTAATTTACCGTTTAACGCGAACGAGCAGAGTATGAAGTTCATCTATTTGTGCACGTGGAAAGGACAGTTATGCAGCATTTCGGAAGTTTCTTAAACTCAATTCCTTTGTTCCAAAATCGAGCATTCCCTAAATTATTGCAGTTTTGAAATTGCTTTCCCTTAATTCAGTATTTCGAAATTTATATTGACGTTTCTTCTGGAAAGCACTTTTTATATCGGAACATATCAAAGCATTCGGTACAGAGGTAAATAAGTGCCGACTTTTGGAAGGAAAACTAATCGCATGCCTTTTTCATTTCACAGTCAGAAACTTAAGCATTAGATATAGAAATTTTTAAAAACACCTAAACAAAAAATTAAGTTACTAATGCATGTATTTTCATACGGAGAACATTTAGCAATATTCATTTTCCTTAAGGATTGATATAGATTTTACATTTAAAATAATTTATTCCAAAATTCAAATCAAGTTATTAGTTCTAGTTTCGAAGAATCTTTTAATTTGAGCAATTTGCAACTTACGCTGAACGAGTATAATAGCTCAGAAGTTTATAATTTTAATAGCTTAGATATTTTACATTACAAATACCCAAGAATAGTACTTGCAGTCGGGGTTGGTCGGACATTTCATGAAAACAACCGAAACTCTGGATTATGCAGTAGCCGAACGTCAGAAGTTAGATTTACCTGATCGAAAGCATTACATAAAAATAAACCATTCTCCACACCACCAGTTACTACTTCGTGGCTTTCTATAATGAAAAGAGAAAGTTAAGGTTTTAAAGAAAGTATAACATTTTGTAATAAATGTGTGAAGCAGGGATAGAACGGTTACTGTTCTAAATTGACTTTAAAGCTCGAGGAGTAATAAAATGCTCCCTTTCGAAGCCATAAATACTGCATTAACTTCGATCCAATGGCATGCAAGGACGATGGTCCTATCAAACACGCAAGTCTATCTCTATACATTTGGAGATGTTAAAATACATGCTGTGAACCATCTTTAAAATTAGTTTAAAGCACCGATTCACTAAATTTCGGATAAATGAAGTGCAGCAATATTAATAATCGTACGCGTTACTGTCCATTTCCCCGAGTATTTGTTGCATCGCTACATTTAGAGCGAATGCATGATACTACCTGAAATTTAAATTCAATTTGTCAAAATGGATATATTTAATAGATTTTACAAAAAAATACAAAAAGTTTCCGAAACGCTCAACTTATATATACAACTGAAGAGAAAGTTAAATATTTATAATAAATTTCAAAGATTCCTCACACTAACACCTCGGTTTCCCTTAAAAATTGCATTGCATAATCTCTAGAAACAAAATTCGGTAGCCATTCTTTCCAACTTGGTACATCTTCAAACCTCGAATTGTTTACGGTAAAGTAAAAACACCCGCATTTTGAGTAACATTAATTTCGGTTGTTAAGCGACGACCAACAAAGAGCAACACTGCAGAAAACTTGTTGACAAATAGTCCTCCGCCACTCGTAAAAACGGAAAGTCCATTTACTTAGTACTACAGTGGATCTAATCTCGACCCTGTTGTGTTGAGTTACTTTAAAAGAACGGAAATTCGAAATTAGCATGCAGATCCAAGATACTGAAATTCAAAACAAGAAAATATTCAAGTAGAAAATATTTTATACCGCTTTTAGTTTTTACCTGTAATATTTTAATGAACAATATATTTACGCACTAGACATGCAGAGCAGTTACTAATAACTCGACCGCAATTGACACCTTAAATTATGTATGTAGTATTACACTAGTGAAATAGACAAAGTGACGGTTAATATTTATTCAATAGAAATTTAAACTGAATTTTAAATAGATTATTCAAATCGTAGTGCAGTATTCAATTTTATTTCGAATCCGAATTCATTTTTCATGGAAGTTGCTTGTGTATTTGGCTCTTATTTATTTTTAGTCTATAGTTTATTAAATGCTTTTCTTATCTGCCTGTACCCATCAACTTGATAGCCACAGCTTGATTAAACCGGAATGTTCCAGCGATATATTTAAAATGGCGAAATGAGATTCTGGCCGTTTGAATTCATATTCATCTGAAAACTAGCCATAAACGAGTGCAACGATAAGCTCTGTGAATAAACTAATTCTTCATTACGTGCCTTTTGTATAGAGGGTGGAGACGCTGAAAAACTTCCTTTTTGTGAATCCGCGGTATTCACAAATAGGAAAGTTTTATGCCAAGTAATCTTCCTTTTAAGAATGATTCATTTATTTTGGAATATTTTGATTATGATGGTGATCAAACATCAAAATCAAAACGCTCCATCAGGGAACATAAAAGACTACAGATAAGCTTGCCGCCAAATTCTTTCCGTAATTTTCGGAGAAATATCACGCGGATGAATTCTTCCGAAATTGCAGTCGAGTGGTTAAACACGAAAATCCCCCCCTTAAAGTTTTTAGCCAAATTAAGCGTTAAATTTAGATCAGGAGAACATACCGTTTTCATATTGCGACGCATCCCGTGGAATTTGTTTTGCCAAGGCCGATAATGTAATGTAACTATTCAATAGTGAACGAGAGGTTGTCCTTGTAGAAAGGTTCATTGAATTAAATTGTACTCCCTAGATAATTTTAAAATCTGAACATCGATGCTTTAAGTCTCAATTATTGTCAGTGCGTTTCATGTGAATTAGACTGACCTTGTGAACCGTTTAGGAGAGGAGGATATACGAATAGGAGAGAAGGATAAACGTTTAGAAAAAAATTCGACAAAGTTTTAAATTGAAGTTTTTACAAAATTATTAAAACGAAATATTAAATGGCAGGTGTGGAAATTGGTATGAAACATAATGACATTTGCAAATTAAACTGATTTCATTGGTGAATTTATAAACTATTCAAGAAATATACTCAAGAAGTTAAATGAACTGCTCTGCATGTATAACGACCACTAAAAGACAAACATTTCTTAATATTACCAATTATTTTCCGAGCTGAAATCTCACTAAAATTACAATTAAGTCAATATGCAACTGACAACTTACTTCAGTTCTAAATTAGACATTCTTTAACCTCAAGTGAACAAGTTAATTTAAGGGTTAGTTTGCCTCGAGAGAATTGGAAAGTTTAGAAATACAGCGTATGTGAAATCTGAAAAAATTTCACCAATTTACGCTTTCAACATAACTATCAGATGATCTGCATCTTTAGCTCAAACTTCTACACAAATAAAGTTTAGCACATGAAAATTATTAAAGTTAACTTGCATCCCAACGGACTAAGATTAAACCGATCCGATGATAAAATTAGCGGTTCGAGTGATTTACACATTTCGAATAAATATGCTGGAAAGCAAGGAAAGTTACCTTCAGATTTTAAGTACTTTCGGAAAATATGCCTATTTATCTGCTTTCGGAAATTTCGATACGAGGAAGTACCAATAAAAGGACATTTTATACCCTTCATCTTGTTAAATTAGCATTAGTTCATAATATTTTAAGAGGAATATAGTCTTAAACATTTAGGAGTCCCTATTCTAAAAATAGAAATTTATTCCGAGACTAAATCCAAGAAATGGACCAATTTTGATTACAGGTGCAGTAAGAATACTTGTCTATGAGACTTAAATTTTATAGAAGAAATATATTACTACGAACTGTTCAGATTGCTTTTGATAAGATTTTATGACATACGAATGAATTCATTCGACATATTGAAAGCTGCCCGTCTGAACTTAATCGAGAAACTAGCGATTTCTACCTTCAGAAAACTGCACTTCATTTGGTTTAAATAAAGTATGATATTCATCTGCATGTAAAATGTATTAGTGGGTTTTAAGTTTGCCAATTCATTTATTAACCTTCGCGCACCGAGTGAAGCTATAAATTTCCCCTTACCAGCCATGAAGGCCGGTCTGAGGCAGTTGACTTGTTCTGACGGGAAGCGAGATTCAGAGATCGCTTAGGAGCCAAGCTCAGTAGGTGGTTACAAATATCCTTGCCAAAAACTGCCCATTTCCCTGCAACTTAAAGGGTTACAGCAGGGGTGGGGTAAATGACCACCCATGTTCGGAAAGTCGAATTTATATCGTTTCCTCTCCAAAACTGCCGGTTTTAAAGGAGCTAAAAGAAAAAAGTTGCCTCTGGATTAAAGAATTAAGTTTCTTTGGTTTTCAATAAAGTTCGAAAAGCTCGTAGAAAATTAAGAAATTGATCTATTTTAACCGATGCGCAAGGCATGAAAACCGAGGTATTAAGAGATTTCTAAATCTTCAGATCGAAATGGGGATATGATAATTTTAAATTTACCAATAAATCGTTACTCAAGAGGGTCCAAGCTTTACTTAAATTCCTATATTAATCTGAAGTCTGACGAGTAAGATTTATACTTAAAATTAAATTTTATCAAACATTAAAATATTTAAGAAATCAGACGTTTATAAGGAATTCGCTGTTTACAAATTGGAGATAATGTTTCATTTTAACCATAGGAAAAAACCAAGAGAATGATTCGATTATTTTGTGATCGCTTAGTTGCGAGTTTTCCAAGTTGCAAGTTTAATGATACGAAAACGAGGAAATATAAAACACTTATATAGGATTCCTTATGATTATATTCATCATTAAATACCTAGTCCAAAAGACTAGAATCAATTCATCTTCCAAAATATTTTTACACAAAAATGCTTCACAACATTGTCGCAATAAAATGAATACAATGATAATACAATATGCAAGATTTAAATGTCTTATTAAAAGGAAACAAAATATTGAATTAAGCAGAAAGAATACGTTATACGACTTTCAATTATGGCTCCAAAATATATTTGTATTCTGCACCGAACCCATGGTTTGAAACCAATTGATCCAATATTGAAGACTAAAATACACTAGAAAAATGCACTACATCAAAAACTACCAATTTATAAGTGTCAGACAGATACCTTAGCGTATAAATTGTTCATTCTGGGATCAAGAGATTAAATCTGTCAAGTAGCGTTAAACAGTTTATTTCCATTCATCTAATGCAGCAAAATGCGAATCATGATTTACAGGTTAAAGAGTATTTGAACTGGCGAGACGAACGCTTGGCATCGTTCATCAAGAAACTGATAGCTTAGTCTTAAACAGGCCACGTATTGAAGCCGAGTAAAAATATACGACCTCCCAGCTTGCCTTTGGAAACAATCTAGTTGGGAGTAATCTGAAGTTAACACAACTTTGAGAAGGGATTTGGAGGAGCAGCCTTAGATAAAGATTATGCTTCCATAAGAAACACGGAATATAGAAAGAAAATGGCAACACATTCCGATGACATACTTCCAACAAAATGTTCTTTCACAGTTCGAATTCACAGCTTATTTTAAAACACTCACCCTGACCAAATAACCATCCATGAAATTATACAAATCAAACCCAACAAATGTTTATCAAAAAGTGGCAATTTTCCAAAAGTTATATAAATAGAGTTCAAAATAGCAAGGATATCGAAGCTGCAGAACATCCATCATACAGAAACACATCTATTAATTAAAATTAAATCTGAAACGCCGAAGCTAATCTGTATCCCGAGCAAACTGCAAACTTCTGGGATACAAGATTTCGAGTATGTAAAGCCATGCTGTAATTGCAAGTTGTGTATCCCTTGTCCAGGCTACAATTGTGTCTAATTTATAAGGAAATGTATGGAATCATAGTTGAAATGAATAGTATCAGTGAAATTCCAATTCTGAGAAGTCTACGGAAAATCTCATTCATAATCGTAAGGACAATCCAAGATTTCTTCAAAATAAAAGGCTACTAGGACCCAATATTTCGGCGTCCTTTCGTGGTCTCAACTGTTTGACGATACCAAGTTGCCATACAACACAAGAACTCGACAATAGCAATAAAAATCCACCGAAATCCAAATAATTGAGTAAATGCAAGAAGCCACTGCCTTTGAAATAGCAAATTCACAGTGTTGAAGCTTGTCGAGCATGATGCAATCGGGAAAAAAATTCTAGATTACCAAGAGAGTTTCCACTTTATTCCTTTAGATCCTTGCTTTCTTTTGAAAGTATTAGGCTTAGATTTTTAGTATGGTTTTATCGCATCTACAAACATATTGAGGATCCACAAGGGAAGAGACAAACTCCTGGGATGTTAACTGAAGAGGATCGATTTAGACTACCGCTGGTTGCAATATTTCCTTGGACGTAACTTATGTCGTTCCTTGTCTGTCTTTGCAACTAAATTTAAATGTAATGATACGATGATCAAGTGCATTTCAGAAAATCAAACGAGCTTAAAGATTTTCAAAATAAGAACTTAAGAATTACAACCATATCCATCTACAATTTGAAAAACTAAGGTTTTCTTGCTTTGTAAAACCAAGACAAGAGACAGTTGTCTCTTGGGCATATGTTTTCATTTCGAACCATACACTTCCAAGTGTTCTGCAGGAGCATTTGGTTTTATGATCAGGTCCGAACAATCATGAAAGATGCTCAATACAAATTGCAGCCAAGGATGCAAATATTGGACATCACTCAGCTTTAAAATAAGCCCTGTGCTTTATTTTATATAGTACGAAAAATTCATAACGTGTTAACGCGGTTGGAAACAGATTATCAGAAGAAAATAACGAGGCTTTATATCGAACACATTTTCCGGCAAGAAAGGCTCCAATTATCGACGGATTAACCCGCATTTCCTTCATTCGCACTGGCATGTTTCTAGATAGCAACAAGATCTGGGCACGAGCGAGTAATGAATGAATTTTAGTCTGGAATAAATCCAATTGATCAAAGGAAGCGAGGTCCACTTGAGTGAACCGTTTGGCATTATGTTTGCAAGTTTGTTACGCAACCACCACACGCTTTGTTCGAGTTTGGAAAGGCTATGCTTTGAAGTCAATAGAAGCGACGTATTGTAAGAATTTTTATTTCCCCTTCCGCTTGAAAATCGTGGCCGGTTTAATGGCTCCGTTTCATGTAATGGTCAAGTTTTGCAATAGATTCTACCCAAATGTTTCACAAGTTTGAACATCTCCACTCTCGAGTACATCTTCATTCTAGTACATTATTGGTGCAACTCGAATGGCTTACCGCCAAATGAAAGGCAAAAGTAAAAACTGTTATAGAAGTGTGTTGCTCTGCTGGTCTTCCATCCCTCCAGTGAAAATGGAAGCATTCGCTAAGCTTTCAAAGATTGCGTTGAAGAGCAGATTTTTATTTTAATGCGACCTCTACTGTTCACAGAACTACTGGTTAATCTGGAGGACTATAATATTAAACATTGCATTTGGAGTTTTTTGCCAACGAATAATTTAAACTGATGAGCCATAAATCTCATTTCCCATGTTTCCTATTCCATCAAGCTCAAGCAATATTGAAGTTTCGTTTATTAAATTTAAGATTTCTTTATAATCTTTCAAGATTCCGCGATTCTTAAATGACAGCCGAAGAACGCTGGAATTTACTGCAAGAAATAATATTCAGAATTAGCAGCACTGCTCCAAAATGAAAACTCCAAGCGTAGAAAATGCAGATATCGAGTAGTTTGATCAAATATTTAAGAACAATGCCATTGTGATGGCAATTAAAGGAAAGTTTACCAATTAAAGCGAATGAGAGTCTAATTGGATGCAGAAACTCGATTGTTCAACACTTGTCAGTTCAACAGAGTTTGAGAAATTAATCACCAATCCGATTTTTAAATAGCATCCACCGTTTTAGTTCACAACTGGATGATGAAATACAATATTAGAACAAGTCTTCCTTGACTTTTAAATGTTATATTTCGTAGAACAAATTCAGATGCAATGATTTTAATGTACAATAGAAACGTGTATCCAGTTAGATTAGTAGTAATGCATGTATGTAAAACACTTCAGGACTTGCATACCGAGAACACACTCGACATCTTCAATACTGTTCTGCTAGTTTAATTAAACTAGTTTTTTTGCTCACTACAGAAAAGTTCTGCCCATGCGAAGGAATGCACCGATATGTGAAGAACCAGGCACACTTCGATCATCATATTTATGAATACCCACAAACAAATAAGCAACCGAATGCTCCATCTCCAAGTTAGCAGGACTAACGAAAATTTAAATGAAGCATTTCCAGAAATTTTGAATGAAATCTACCGACCAGAGTCACTAAAATGGAAAGCTTGCATCGCGACATTATCTCGCGTTTATATGATTACTTAAACATTTGAAGAGATGTATATTTTTATCGGAACATTGCTATGAAATCCGAAATGAAATAGTTTCACATGAAGTCCGTCAGATAACATGTTCAAAATATACTTTAAAACTTCATACTATATATTATGCTGCTCAATGATTTTTCCAACTGCAAGATACAGTTTGAACTACAAGTTCGAAATTTTTTAGCCAAATAGACTTTCCATCGAATAAGCATTTTAACTTCCAATATCACCATAGCAAGTCTCACTAGCATCGGCAGATGGGTACTACCTTGAAACAAAGCTGAATATACTACCAAGCCCATGATATAACACTTCATGCTCTTGCATCTAGAATTACGAATATTTGCAATCTGTTCATATGGACTTGAATTGCAAGCAGATTCATCTCTGCACAGGACAAACACACAATTTTGTTGATTGCAGAAAAATTGAAATTGGTTTTTACACGCTTTAAAAAATATTAGTAAGAAATAGAATAGTTGATGGAAAATAATTTTAAGTGTAAAATTTACTAAAGAATGCCCCTTAAAATACAAATTTTGAGATCAGAAAAATTCTAGCAATTTGTATTTAACAAATAGTTCTAAATAAAAAGAAAAATTAAATAAAATATTGTATCAGTTTAGTAATTTAACTAATAAAAATAAAAGAAATACTTTAGCCCGTGGTAAGTGGTTTAAGGCATAATTTAGGAACTGAAATTAAAAAGATCTACTTTTAACAAATTCGAATATTTAAGATTCTGTAAAATAAGGAACGAACGAGAATACTTGGAGGTTTTCGAGAATAGAAAGTTAAAACCAAAATTGTGTTACAACATTAAAGTAATACGCATTTGGAGAATGATTTTGCCGTTTTATTTTGTTACCTACAAAACGAAAATCCAGTAAACATTCGATTTAACGCAGAGAATTATATTTTAAAACATTCGCGATGTTAAATGCATAAATTAAGCTTCTTTAGTTCTTATACAATTTACTCCAAATTCTATAATTCCCTACCCTCCCGCCAGCCGGCTGGTCTCCCTACCACCTAACATTTTCCCATCCAAACATTATTTTAACAGAAACTAAAATACTCCAGTTTTTCACGAGGTACATTTTCCAGAGTCTCACTCATCCGAAGCCACACATACCACACACTCATTCCATTTGCCTTTCACAAGTTACCAACATAGACTCCCGATCTTTGCTTTCTTAAAGAAGCTTAATTTCATACTTTAACATCTCACCCCAAGACGACCTAAAATTAATTTCTACATCTTTAAGCAACGGCTAACCAGATAATTTAACGGTCGATTCAGATACGGAAGGCCATCCATGATGTATTGTATCGGTGAAAGCCGAGGGTAATCGTAATTATAGTTAAACACTTATAATTACAAGAAACATAATTTGACGTTTCAATTCAAAATAAACCTTGTAAATTCTTGTCTTCATCACAGACTTGATTTCTACTGAGCCAAGTTCTACCGAGAATTTATAGTTTCAGCCTAACCTTAATGATCTTGCAAAATCTTCGATAACTTAAAAGTCTTAACGGAGCAGTTTATTATCTTTGATGCAACGCCAGAAGCTCCAATACAACCGCAATGTGGGGCTTGTGATTATATGCGGTCATTTTAAATTTACCTTCGAAAAATCTAAAGAGCTATAATTTTAAACTAGTTTGTAAAACTGAAAACCTCCAAGGATATATAGATTTTGAAATGTTAATTATGTTGCTTTTATAATAAACCACTTATCACGACATATCGATTGTTTCCATAGAGGCATTAAAAGATTTCGTTCCTAAATGGAAGAGCATTTAGTGATTAAAATTAATGTTTTCAACACCATTGTGTTTCGAGACAAAGTAGTATGACGATTTTTATAGTCATTAAGATACAAGTAAATGTTATCGTCTCCTAGACAAGCAGGAATATAAATAGACCGTCTTATGAAAAATTTATGCAGTTAAATCGTTTACTACAATTCTAATGAGGCCGATTGAACAATCTCGGGAATTATTTCCGATGATTTTAAATGTCTAAATTACATTATCACATTGGCACATTTTTATAGCCAGGTGTTAAAGAAGCTAGATAGATTTGCATGGTTTTCTATCATTTTTCTGATTTTGTAATGTTTGTCCGATAACTACTCTTCGAAAGGTTTCCCAGAACAAGTGAACCACAATATGAACTTGCGTGTTTTGTTAGACAAAATTAAAGATGTTTGGAATTCTAAAGACCATGAATTCTTGTGATTACCAATGTTTTAACCGCATGAAAAGAATTCAGATCAAATTGCTTTAGAAACCAGAATGAGCCAGTACAAGAAGATATTTAGATATAAAGAATTGAACGAAAACAGCATATGGGATACTACTGTGCACAAAACGTTGAAGACAAACGGTTAAAATAACGATGATGTAGAAAACAGAGCTTAAATTGAGAACAAAGATTTGAAAATGCCTCGTACTAAATAACAAAGACAACCATCATTTGATCAAGACAAAACATACCAATTTACCGCTTTTCAGAGCAATATACAAGATACAATTCAAAATTTGCAAGTTATCTTCGACTAAATACACCGAAAGTCCGCCGACCTATGAATGGAAGTAGATGCTTCATGCACTAAAAATGCAATGAAAGGCAATGACAGAGAGCACCAACTAACATTAGTCGGTATGTGGTTCTGAATTGCCATACAATTTTAGGGACAGTTTAGATTGTTGTGGATTTTATGGAACAGCCAAAAACGTTTATACTGCTCCAGACCTCAGTGTCTAGTTATTTTAGCATTTGGAAGTGAAATATGAAAGTGCAGAGATCATAGACTTGCAGCCAAGTTGATGTCAAAACTCTAGAGCGAAAACTTAGTTATACGGAAATTCTCTCCATGGATAGTTGCAGCCCGAGAAGACTTTCGCTCGTCAGAATTGCAAAATTGACCGATTTCACTTGCTGTTTCTGAAATGAGTAAGCAATTACTTAGGAAAGAAATGAAATGTTGAAACTTTACTCTCAATAGGCTTATAATTGGAATAATGAGCTACGACTGCCAGGCAATGTTAAAAATAAACTACATTTTCGAACCGTAAACTTCAAAACGATTGGCATATTTATCATCAGTAGACTCAATATAAACCAATTTGCCTATGGAAAGAGTTCTAGACTAATCCAATTCAAGCTGTGAAACTTATCCTTCAAATCTTATACACGCAGTAAAGATTTCCTCCTTTCGTATCGATCCCAGAATGAAACCTACAGATCATTTAATGCAGTCAACTGTTCAGAGTCATAAAAAGCTAAAGAGCAAAGGAATCAAGTCTTGCTTGTTTGGGTGGTTGAAACTACTCGTCTTCAGCTAAACCGATAGAAAAGTTGGCAAAAATCCCAAAACGCGGCGGTGTTAAAAGATACGTCAGTGTTCAGACTATAGAATCTCTTCTACTTCTCATAAATTTAAGCTTATTTGACTAGTTTACCTTTCAGCGAAACAGGCTTGTTCTTCACTCATTTGCAAGGAAGCGTAAAGAATATTTTAATGAAAAATTTGACCGTGAACACTTATTGATTATACAATTTTAGAGTTTAGCTTTCGAATATCACGAATTATAAAACGTGGGCATAATTGCTTACAATTCGATCTCCAATCAATTCGATTACTTTTGAAATATTCGAGGAATAGTAACGAGTCTATTCGATTGCTTCGTTGCACAGAAGTCATTTTAAGAACAGTTACAAAAATTCACAGCTGTAAACATAACCAAATGTTCTATGATGTTGCAAAAGAATTAACATTCAGAAGGTCAGAATATAAATACAAAAATATACCAGTAATACTATACAATTTGTTCCATTTTTAATGTTACTGGTCGACTCCCGTACTGGTAATGCTAGTTAAATAACTGGAATTTTTCACTGAAATAAGAACCAACATTAAATAGAGTGAAGTCTTCAGACCTCTGAAGACCCAAGGTTAACCTTATTGAACACCTGCAGTCCAAATGCATGGAGCACCACGAGTACGTCGATGAGAAGTCGTCGGATAAGTAAGCGACTCTTGCTTCCTTAGTGTGAATAGTAATGGTATGGGATTGCGTTACCTCCACTCACATTATGGGATGATACCTTCTACGAGAAGTGTTGCGCTGAGCCCGGTCATGGCCATTATGACTCCAGTTCCGAAACTTGCGACAAGATGCATTTCATCAACACCGGATGCCACGGAAGGGCGGAAGTAGCATTTTACTGGTTGCATGCGGCTGTCGTGTTTATTCCCAGAACAGATGCCACCTGGAAGCTTTTACTCCGAGGAAGCCAATTGGATATCCTAGAAATATTGGTACATTACTAGAAGTAAACGGCTGATAAAATAGTTTCGACTCTAAAACATTAGAAATATTAATAAAAATATTCGATGAAATATTAGAGTAATTTAAAAGCTAGACGAAACTCGTTCTGTGATGAATTTAAACCATCGGCAAGCAATAATAATATTCTTGCCGGCATCCTTCTCCAAAGTTCCAACATTTCAACAGTTGGAGAACCAGCCAATCTGGTATTTAAAGGATCCCATGTCCAAATCTAGTAAAAGATTGACCCTGAAACCGACACATTCTTAAAAATGTACAGGGTCGAAGTTCAGGGGCAGATTTTAAGTTGTCTCGAATTCGCTTCAAATTTAAACTTAAAATTTGCTTAAATGAAGACAGTTTTTAATGTAAGAAGTCGGTTAAGTTTTTATGGGAATGTCAAAACAATTCTATGTAGCATCTTTCTATGTCACAATGAGAACAAGTTTTAGATCGCTTAATTTTCTTGATTAAATTTCAACATTTTTAACCGAAATAATTTAAGTGTGATGATTATTGTCCATGTTCCAAAGAATTCAAGTTTGAGCTTGCAAAGTGTTCAGATGAAAACTGAACCATGGTTTGCATTCTTTTAAAGATTGGAAAGTGCGTTAAATAGTTTCATTACTTAACTTAAAGGTGTTCAAGTGAATATTGCGTTTATTTTTATCATATAACAGATCTATTTCGATTTAATCTGATAAAGTTATTCTTCAAAAGAAGCCGTATCTAAATATTTTATTAGATTTGAAATATATTTTTTAATTGCATAAATTGTTTCTACAATGACAAATTCAAAGATAAATCTTATCCTCCGAAGTTTGGAAATAATCATTAGAATTCTTTGCAGTTCATAGATTGCATGAATCTTTAAATTATAAAATTTTAAGAATTATCTCAAACTAAATTTACTGGAAATATTGCATTTCCTTTAACTAGTTACTTTAATCTCTTGCACTTTCACGTCTCCTCCTTGACATCATTCTATATGGTGCAACTTTTAGACATTTTTTGATTTTGATAGTTAATACTTTGAGTTGCAAGAAGTCTTATTAATTTTTTAGACTATATTAACTTTTAGGAATATAGTTTGTTTTCCGAAGCAATAAAGTGTTCTTTTATTCAGTAAAATATGCATCTAATTGCTTGTCCAGTACAGAGGGCTACACAATGTATCAAAAACGAATTCTTCAGTGCTAGAATACTTATAACTGCATTATTAAGTGAATTTTCACATTTCTTGCCAGTTAAAAAGTTTCCAATTAAAAACAATTTCCAACAAAATTTACGTTTCCAATTTAAAGATATGAATAGAAATTTATTCAAGACTATTCTGTCAGATTTCACGTTCAATTTACGATAAATTTTTAGGTTTCAGAAGCAATCTTCAATTTTGTTTCAACGTTTTCTGAAAAATATAGCGCATCTTTATTCATAGAAAGTCAGTCGTTAACGAAACGTTAAAAGTACAAGAGTACACGAGTACATACACTTATGCAATGAATTTTAATTTCAAGCAACTAAGCAACTCGAAATTTAATTGAAATACCAAGGCAAGTTTAGTATTTGCCATTATAAAGAACGAAAATAGTCGACAGGCTTAAAATCTTACTTTTTGAATAATAAAATTAACATTTTCTCATCCATGATTCATTAACACAAATACCAAAATAGCCAAGTGGTGAATTTAACTCACGGTTAAAAAATAGTAGACTCAAATTTTAATAGGCAGCCGACTTATAGATGCAAGAGAAATAATTAACAATATTACAATTTTAGTTTAATTTCCATGCGGCATACCATTTAGCTTTCATCCAAGAAAGTTTCAGTGTAGGTCGTTAGATTCCAGGTGCACAGAATCCGAGCAATTGGTGCTAATTGTCCATGGAGCCCAAAGTTTCTGAAAAGTAAAAGCAAATAGATTAAAATGCAATACAATTTAACATACTGTGCTCGTTTAAAACTAATTTACGAGATTTGATTAAAAAATTGGAGTTTTTCCAAGAGTAAGAGGAATGGTAGATGAGGGGAATTATGAAATGCTGTAGGTATTGCAATGAAATTAAAGTCATTAGCAAAATAAACAGATTTAACCACATTATGGATAATATTTAAGTTTGTATTATCCCATAGAGTTGTCGTTGCTCCTATTATAATAACTAATCAAAGCATAATCGGATCCGTCGATACATGTGCGGGATACGAATTGGATGCAAGCTCAAATAAAAGCCGTAACTGTGCTTACTCTTAACAATGTTATGTCATCGCTTAACAAGCAACACTACCCATCAATTTTTTGAAATTTCAAAGGTGAATAAATTACTTAAACTTTCGCAACCAATAAAGCTGATATTTCTGAAATTTAACATATGGTACAGACACAAGACAGCATGTTCCTACCTCGTGTAAAAAAATAAGACTTTTTTACGAATTGTACATTTGCTTACAATTTGAAATTCAAAAAATTGGAGTTTGCTTATTAAGGGCCGATATACCAAAACAAAAAAATTGAACGTATTCTGCAGACATCTATGAACATGCCCAATTTATTCAATTACCCAATTTTTCAAGTCGAATTTTTAAGTTAAAATTTTGATGCTGGGTAAACGCATTCACGTTTTCCGGTTCCAAAGTGTTGAGATGAAGACGGAATGGAGACCAACTTCTTTTCTACTAAAATATTTGGCCAGTTAAAGAAATTGATACCGACTTCAGAGACATGATTTACTTATGATTAAAGTGGGTACAAATCCAAGGCTACGGACACAATTTAAATTTTATATAATGGAAGGCAAGATTCTGCTCCGAATCTTCATTGGCGACTTTAAAAACTGTAATCCTTGCAGTGGCATAGTTATTCGATTATTGAAACTATCACCCCAAAAGTTGGCAGTAATACACATGTGTTATTTTCATCCATATTAATAAAAGTTTAAATTGAAATAAAACTAGTTTGTATTACACATTTGGCTAATGGACAAAATGAATCGTTCCAACACTGCAATTCTCAATATTTGCTGCGAAATTTATCAGATTTCTCGAGATAAGGAAACCGGTGTATCCAAATAGGTATATTTTGCGCTCGCTTCAATAAATTTCATTTGTATTGCGCGCTCTACGATACTGACGAGATTACTTAGGTTGGACAGTCTCGTAATCCAAGTGCGAAGCATTTGGTTCCCACTAAGCGAATTAAAAGGTTTCGATTAAATTTAGTATTAAAGAATTTGAACGAATTTTAGTTACTTAGATTTCCTATACTTTTTAAATCAACCAAGCTTTCTTCTGGAGGCTCCTAGTATAGGAAGAAAGTTTCTTCGGGAGCTAGTGCAGATTAAAAAATGCGTGTGATGGTTTATTTGCATTTTTGTGCATCCGAATTTCTTTACGACTCGGAAAAAATTACGATTATAAAAATTTCTGTATTTGCGTGCCAACCGTAAACTGCATTTAACACTTTTACAGTTCTACGAATCAGACCCAAACCAATTTCTTACGAACTCGCGACTGAAAATACTAAAAATTCAATTGCAACGGACATCAGAACGAAGATTTTATTCTACAAAATAGTTGATTTTTATGAATATATTTCTGTTCCACAACTTGCAACGATACCTGAGCCATGGAGGGAAGGGCTAAGAGTTCAGACAGAGAAGACTTTCCTCGGATAAAAAAATATCAGTACAAATAATCGCACGATCTATTCAGTTTTTTTGGACACTGTTTAGAAGTTAACGAATAATAGCAGTTGCGTCCCCTGGAATTAGAAGTCTCCTGCAAATGCCAATTAATCCAATAGCGCCAACAGAAAAAACTAGGATTTTTGAATTAATCAGGGTTTTTTAATACAAGAACTTAACTTATTTAAGCAGCAAATTAAGGTTGTTTCCCAAATTGTTTGATCAGCTTTTTAACCTTTTTAAAAATGAAATCTTTTAGTAGCAATTTTTAACGAACATTGTTTACAATTTAGAACCCGTTTCGAGTTAATTTGGGAATTTTAAACAGATTTACAAACTTTTTTAAATGTATACCGATGGTTCAAGCCATTGAGAATATTTGGAAGTCTCGGATGCCAAAACTTTCTTGAAAATTATCCGACATGATAAATCAATACAGGGTTTCCATAAATCAATTTACATGACAGTTCCCAGCAAATTTATATGCATCAAGCAGCGCACGAATTCCTTTATACCCAAAATATGTAGCAAATGTTTTGGTATAAATTAAGAAATTAACCAAGGCCTTTATTTAATGAACTGATGTCTTGTTCATTGTTAAGATATTTCAGATTTTGCAATATTTATTAGCAATTTACTTTTAATATGAATTATGGAGTGAATTTTTGAAGTGGATACATTTGTATGTCAGTCGTACGTTTCAGCGATTTTAAGGCTCGCTAGTCCAAGAATAATTTAAGAGATTAAGAGAGCAAATCTAATGGCTATGTTTCCTTTCTAAATTAGTTGGAGAATGCGTGGATTTATAGGAATTTATTAGCGGTTTGATTTATACAATAATTTCGGATAGTAACCAAATTATGCACTTTCTTGTAAATCGTAACCAATTACGTTAAAATCAGTTTTAGAGCAGATTGACATAGTTTTAAAGGAACAAATATACCCAAGTCAATTGCAGGTTTTACTTGGCAAACCTCCGCATTTATGATTTTGCTGTGAAGAAAACCGATTTGAATGCAACAGGACATCATAACATAATCGAATGATGGCATCTTGAAAGGGATAAGAATAAAAAGGATAAGCCAGTGGTGGAATAAAACTAGGCCTAGATAATGAACAAATTAGTGTCTGGGTACTACTACTGTAGTCTTAATCTACTGGAAAAATTTCGGTTTAATTGAAGTCAATATCTACAGTTTCTACCCGTATTCTATACACTGCATCTACGCAGAAGACCCATAGATATTTATAGCGTTATGCATTTTAAATTTAAATCAATAGACCCAATGCATCTATCCCTCAACTTTTGCTCGAGATCCATTCGTGCAAATTTCAAACTTCTAAGCCAAAATTAAGTCGGTCATATGCTTTACAATTAGATACAAAAAAATGAGTGGCAAAACTAGATAAAGAAAATAGCTTCATTTTGCCTTTCGTGTCCGAATATTTAAATTCCTACACGTTTTTCAAAAGAATTCATAACAATACATAGTATCTAGCCATGCAAGTTACAGTATTTAATACAATATATTTAAATTCGAACAATTTATGGAGTAATGGCCGTAAACGCACAGTCTTATTTTATAGGCTAATGGCTTTATGCTATAAAAATTCTCAAACTCTAAAAATTTATTCTTATGAAAACAAACGTTTTAAACAAGTTAAATTTTCTTCGACTAGAGACAAAAATTTTCGAAAATAAAAAGCAGCATTGGATACGTGAACATTAGAAAAATTTGAGTATGTCAAACACAATTTATTACAGAAGAAAATCATAACTTACCTTGCTTGAGAGAATAGCACTTCCTTTATCCAATGCCAAAGATGGAGTAACGCATTGTGGATCAAGAATCAGTCTTACACAACCAAACGTCAAACTTTCGTTGAGAACAACCAATAAATAGCAGACTTAATTGCTCCATGTCTCAAATACGAAATTTTCAGTAAATGTACTGAACAGAATCCAACTGCGAGAACAATATAGCTGCAAAATAGGAAGCGAAACTTTAACTTCGTGTTATTTATATAACTTCAAGCTGTCCTAAAAAGTGCGCAAGAAATGAGTTTGAGATAGGCGGTGCAAATATTTAAATAAAAATTCATCTTCTTCTTGTGATTTGCATATCACATTACTGATGGAAGTTATTATTCAAATGTTCAATGAACGCTTTTATAATCAAAATATGATTAATGATATTCGGGCATTTTTTCAGGCTTAAGAATGTTATGTAAGAACATATGGCAGCTCTATTTCATTTTATTCAACATTTATGAGACAAGAGTTTAGGATCTTGATTTATTTCGCATCTTAATCTGACCTTATTCAGATCAATAAAGTTCTGAAGTTCTTTTTGAATTTCGGTATGTGTTCAAGCTGTGCTATCATTAAATAAATTGAAGGACAGATAACTTGAAATTTACTGGGAGTGGTTCAAAACGAAAAATGAAAATAACTATATTCTATGAAATAAAATTTTGAAAAATCTATTGTTAAGTAAATGTTGTAATTTGTATGAAATAAAATTTTGCATCATTACAAGGAAGACCGTAAACTCTCTCTAAAAAATTATAATTTCAAACTACGATAACAGAAACATTTACATTTTTGTCAAATTTTCTTTTCATAATTGTTAGTATTCGCTGATAAAACCCGAGTCCAAGATAACTTTATTTACGGATAAGAGTTAGTGAAAACAATGTGCTTTTGGCCAAATCTGGCTTATTGAATTTCGTCAGTCAGGACCCTCTTGAACATGTTTTTTCTATCTGCTTGATTCATGATTCAAAAAACTGAAAAATCGAAAATCTATATTGAATTCTGAATGTTTAATATGACGATATTTCTGCGCTGAGCCACGGTAGCAACGTGCTGTCTTTCTTATCGAATGATTCAGGACTTGAAAGCTGGTTTAATCCTCATGTACGGACGAGTTTTCTAGTTTGTTTATTTTGTACTCGTAGATCGTTTTCCGGTAACCCTCCTATTTAAGCAATCGCCAAATCCAATTGGAAACTGTATCAAGTGCCAAATTCGAATCAGTTCTTTCTTTAGTACACAAAGAGTTGAATTCCCTGTTTTTTGAGTTTGTGTAATCCTTTCTTTTTAAATTCGTTAAAATGCTCTTAAAACATTTAAATTCTAAATGGAACTATTGGAATTAGCAAAATCGTTTGGTTAAAAATGTAAAGGCAAACAAACCTTGGAAGTCGCCGAAAACAGCGATAAAGTACAATTATGGCAACCTTTGCACAAAATTAGGCTCTTATTTTAAGTAAACATTGAGAGCTACAACAAGAGGGACATTAAATTTAATATTTTCAAAGTATTGTTAAGGCATAACATTAAAAAAATTCCACTTCAAACATTAATCAATATCTTCATCAGAGTGTTGAAATTTTGAAGATTCCCATTGACTTAACATTATCATCGGAAGTTCATGGGGCCGGAGAAAAACCTACTGTACTAAAAATAAACAAAACAGAGAACTCGTCCATAAATTGGTACCGTCCTTGTAGGGGGTCTATTCTGGTACCCCCAGTTGGGTTGGGGGACGTCACTTTTTCAGCACGTTAACAACGGGAAAAGTGACGTCTCCCAACCCAACCGGGGATACCAGAATAGGCCCGTAAATCTGCTGTCGAGAGTAACTAATCGTTCGGATGGTGGACATGGAGTTCTGAAGACAGGAATGTCGTCAGTATTTAATCATGCTTTGGTAGCGAGATCTCTTAAAATATATCCGCATCATTCGGGAAAATATCGCCACTTAATCCTAACAAATGGAGCAATGCATAGCTAGGATATTTAAATCTGTGTCCAGGATTGAGGATGAAAGATGGCTTTTATCAATTTCGGCTGCTTCATTGGATTTCTGCGGAATTCAAGCTTAGATTGTCGCAACTGAGTATCGTTAAATTGAAGTGATGTGGATATTAGAATGGCAGCGCCCCTTCTATTAACCATTTTACATTACAAGTGTAGTCAGCAGTAGCCCAAATATAGCTTCGAATATGGAAATTTTCTTACTGAAAATTCGGTGTTCAGTACCTCTGAATTTTTCTTAAAATAATATATAGATATAGGAAATATTCTGTTAAAAATATTCGAATCATATCTTAAAGTATAGAATTATTTTCTCTTGAATTTCGTTAATTGCCATTTGTTATGCTATAAAGCAGAAGAAATAAAATATAGGCTAAATTTGCTCATTTGATTGCAAATAAGTTAAGCAAGAATATCGCTGGGCTTTTTACACCAATTTAAATTTTTGAAAAAGATATTATTTTGTGATATAACTCACAAAATAATTTTACATTCGACTGTGAATGATTACAAAATGTGGATTGAAATAAGCATATATTTTATCATCATGGCTGGCTTTTCCTAATATTTGTCTGCTGAAGTGTGACTGATAATATTATTTAAAAAAAGGAAAAAAAAAATATTAACTCATTATGAAAAAAATACTAACAGTTTAATAAATGCACTTACATAAAATAACACATATTTTTCTATCACCAAGTATACTTTACAAATGGGTGTGGATTTTATTCAATTCCCTAGGCCTGGTTTTGAAGATTTATTACGTTTTTCAAAAATTATACACTAAATTCCAAATATTGTGTGACAATAAGGTGGTATATGTCGCACTACACACTGTACATTTTAAAATACCAAAATATGAGTAATATCAATCAATATGAAGAATATTTAGCCTAGGAATGTTTATGCAAACTCAACTCTCCGAAATATGGATTCGTACCGATATTTTCACTAACAAGCAAGACTGCCAAAACTCACCTGCCAGTCCTATAGCATATTATATAACAAACCAGAAAATCACCGTCCTACCATGAGGGCTGCAAATTGTCTCTTCATTCGAGAGATTTCCCGTCGAATTTGACGTATTTAAATAGATATATACGCGAGAGAAATATTTAAAATTTATTGAAAACAAATAAAATAAACATATGTTTTATGACAGGATTTTTTTATTTACATATTATTTACTTATTTCTTTATTCAAAACCCTTTTGGTGAACAACATTCCGTGTGAAGTATTTTTCATTGTTTAACTAGGGAATTCCTAGTTTGTCAAACGTAAGTCAAAAGTTAAAATTTCAAAGGAATTCTCTTTCGAAATTCTAATCAGAACAAATCACTTCTCTGCTTGTCGGAACGTTGCCAAAAAATATTATCAAATTATATCATCACGATTGCAATAAATAATCAGATGCATCGCGGCATCCAAACTATATCACGCGCATGATATACCACTGACGTAATTTACTACTTTCTATTGAAAAACGGAAATTAATTTGAAATATATGATTATTATAATTTAAAACTTCTCGGGAACTATTGATCATAGAGAGATAAATTTTATATCAATCGATAAAAAATTTTATTTCACTATTTTAGAGCTATTAAATTGGAAATTAGAAAGACAATTACTCTTTTAAATTTAAAATTACTGAAATTTAAGTTCTCTGATAATGAAATAATGCTGTTTAACGTCTCTCGCAGTGCTATGGCGCGAGTTTTATTGTTGGTGACGTCAGAGCGTTACCGAGAGACAGATCGGGGCTATTGTATTAGTAATTATTCTAAATAGAGTATCGAAGCTGATAAAATTTCCTATCAAGCATTCTACATTTAACTCGGAATGACAGGCATAGGACCTTCGAAGCCAGCGAGGGCTTTGAAAATATACTGCAGAAAATCGGTTCTTCAGAGGGAAAAATTCCAGTTGCACCATTCAAGGTAATTTGCAAGATGATCATGAGCATGTGGGAAATTTCCATCTTTTTCTTACCCAAATAAAAATTTATTCGGTTAGCATTGAGTATTTATTGAGTAACCGTCTTTGCAGGTTTATTTGGGATGTATTGCTGAAACGAGCATCTTTCACGAAATAGTTCTAATTTTTCATCTGTTATTACATATTCACAAAGACTATGTAATCTGTGGGAATTTTCGAGAAACTTTTCGAAAATATTTCTGACGGGAGCAAGTTTCTCCACTTCTCTTTTAAACAAACGAACTCTTATGTCAACAAATCTCAGAAATCTTATTAGAAAATAAAACTTTTGTTTTTGTAACGGTGAAATATGTCTACTCCTGTGTCATCCGTAGTTCAAAGATCTCAGACATAAACGAAGGGAAGCTTTTGGCATTTCACAAAATAAAGAAGTCTGATGAATGCCTTTAACTCTGAAATATTTCTGGGAGAATATATCTTTCCTGTCTAAAACTGTCTGTAATTGACTGAATATATATGTTCGTGCATTCTACTATAATTTAACAATATGTGAGTAAGAGCTGTCGCACTTTTCCTTTGTTCTTTTTACGCCATTTCGTAATTCCATATTTTCAAAAGTAATAATCAGTGGATTCAAAAATGTGCGAATAATTGTCTGAGTACAGTTTCTATTATGAATTTGACAGATGATAATTAATTACTTCTTCATCAATAATTTCTTTGTCTTCCTAATTTGAGATTCTTCTTCATATCAGGATCACCTTGGTCTATGCTGAAGCTGTCCGATGTATCTGAATGATAGAGGCTGTAAAAGCTCGAGCACTGAAACCGGTGTCCTAATGGCCATCACTGGCCACTTCCCGACCCCTTCCGAAGGTGGTATGCACTATAACTGGCAGAGTGCGAACCCCAGAAATTGTTGCAACCACTTATTGGAGAGAGAGCCCGCTTATTATCTGGCGGCTTCTAAACCACGTGCTCTCAGGTGCGTCTAGATTCTTCTTCAGAGGAAACTTCGGCCAATATTTTTTCTAATACTTTCATTTTTTCTTTATAAATTAATAGCGAGACATTTTTGCGACCTTCTAAGCAATTCAATATTGAAATGCGAGTGGGCACATCGGGCTTCAGAGGCCAGAACATCTGTTTTTTGGATTAAGAAAAGAGCCCACTGTCATCTGGCAGATTACCTTGAATGTAGCCTTTGGAAACTGGAATTTTCCCTCTGAAGAATCATTTTCCTGCAGTATATTTTTAAAGTCTTCGTAGGGCCTCGAAAGTCCGATACCTATCATTCCGGGGTAAATGTAGAAAACTTGATTAGACCTGAGAAGAGAGTTTCGGTCTTGTTGGGAAAAATATTGGTATTAGAGAGCCTATATTTTCGAAAGTAGGATTTGCAAAAACATTAATGAGCTAAATGATTTCAAATTGACTGAGATTGTTCACATTTTGGTACTTTAAAATGTTTAGTGAATGGGGCGATATATAACACCTCATCATCAAACTTTAATTCGAATTTAAATTATAATTTCAAACAAATGTAATATAACTTCAGACAAGGCCTAGTAAAATAAATAATAAGCACACCCATTTATAAAGCACAGTTAGTTATTCAAAAATATATAATATGTTCAATAATACAAGTGGATGCATTAAACTGTTATTGTTTTCTTTCATTATGAGCATATATTTTATATTTCCTTTGTCAAATAATATTATCATTCACAATTTAGCACACAAACATAAGTGAAAGAAGCCATAATGATCAAATATATGCACATTTGATGCCGTCTTTTGTAATCATTCAGAATATTATGTAAATAGATTATTTTGTGAGATATGTCAAAATAAATATATTTTCCAGAAAATCCAACTGGTGAAAAATGTCCAGGGTTATCCCTCCTTAAATTATTTCTAATCTTATGGATTAATTCAGCTAAAAATTGATTTATTTTGTTCTATATCGTAGCAATATTCAACTCGCGATGTTCGAGGGAGAATGCATCTACATTTTATGAAATGATACGAATAATATTTACTAGAATATTTTCTATACCTTTGCATTCTTTTAAGGAAAACTCAGAGGAATTGCGAATGCAATTTTCAGTAAGAGAATTGCCAGATTTGAAGCCATATTAGGGTTATTGTTGAGTACACTTGTAATGCAAAATGGTAAGGCTCACACGGAGTTTTCCCTGTCATGCCAGTTGGCGTAGCAGGTTTTTAGAATAGCAGGCGCCACCATAGCAGTCGGGAACTAAGGTTCGAGCCCTAACGGCCAACTCCAGTCAAGCCCTCCACCCAGCCCTTCTTGTCCCTGGAGACTGGGGGGCTGTTCTCTTTAGTGCTAACGGCAGTATCTCTCTCCTTTTTCTCTGTTTAATTATTATTATTCCTCACTGTCCCACTAAGGGCCTTACACCCTTTCGGATAGGCCTGGGCGGTGTAGTTTCCTTTCCCCCTCGAAGGAGATACGTCCCCTCATCGGAGTGGAGGTAAATCGTGCCCGCACCACTACTATACCCACTAAGGAAGGGACCCCCGCTTACTTAGCCGGCGGCTTCTCATCTACGAACTCGTAATGCAATCCCTCCAGCGGGAGTTGTAAAATGTTAAAAAGGGGATACGAGTGCTACCGTACCGCTATCCACATGAAATTAATGTAATGGTACTCAGTTTTAGCAATCTGAGCATGAATTTAGAAAACATCCAAAAAGTAGAACCCACAGTCGGGTTGATAAAGGAAATCGTTCATCCTACATTTTGGACCGTGGTGACCAAGTGGCCAGGCCCCCGTCTTCGGGACCAGTGGGTTCCAGACTCGAATCCCGATTTCACTAAAGAGTTAACATGTATATGGGTATGTAGCCTGAATCATACGCAAGGAGCCAAACGTCCTTCCGCTGGTGTGCTGCGGAAGCTTGGAGAGGAAGTGCCACCACAGGTGAATCGTGAATCAAGAATACAAAGATGATATGTTTAGATGAGTCCTGCAAGACAAATTTTCCAAGCCTGACTTGGCCGAAACCACATTATTTTCACTTGCTCATATCCGTAGAATGTAATGTTGGACTCTTTTTTTTCTCAGCGAAACCACTAAAAATTATGGACAGAAAATTTGACTAAAATCTGAACTTTTCTCTTATCGTTCGAAATTAGATCTTTTTCAGAGAGAAAGTTTACGGCTTTCTTTCTAATGAAAAAATTTGCAACATTTTCTTTCATAAAATATACTTGACCATTTTTTTAAAATTTGAACTCGACCCTGCTTTACGGGTCTATTCTGGTACCCCCGGTTGGGTTGGGAGACGTCACTTTTTCCGCCCGTTAACTACGGGAAAAGTGACGTCTTCCCCCCCAACCGGGGGTACCAGAATAGACCTCTTTGTCCTTCTTCATTTGGCTTGAGGATAGCAAAGCTTGATCGCATATCGAAAATAAAAAAGAACTTTAGAACTTCCTTCATATGAATAACGTTAGATCAGTTTGTGCATTTCTATTAAGATACGAATTAAATCAAGATCCCAACACCTTGTCTTATATATGTTGTGTGAAAGGAAATAGAGATATTATATATTCTTACATAACATTTTTGGACTTGGAAAAATTGCCAGAAATTCATTAGTCATATTTCGATGATAAATGTGTTTATAGAACCTTTAAGTAACGGCTTCTGTCAGAAATGAAATAAGCAAACCACGCATTGTGAAGAAGATGAATTTGTATTTAAATATTTGCATCGTATGCAAATATTTTGCATGACTCAAACTCATTTCCTGCTCACCTCTTCGGACAGCTTGAATTTTTATAAGTAAATCGAAGTTAAATTATCGTTTTTCCAGTTGTGTATCTGAGTTGTTCTCTGAGCTTAATCTTGTTCAGTACATACTGAAAAACTTGCAATGAGACATTGGGAGTAGTGAAGCCTAAAATTGGACTTCATATAATGATGTCGCTTTACTCGCAACGGGTAGTTTCAATTAGAAAAGGAAGACTAAAGTAAGTTCTAATTTTCTTTGTAGCATATCATGTTTGACCTATTCCAATTTCTTGAAATGATTCTCGTCTTCCAAGACTTCTCATTTTTAAACTTTTTGTTAATTATGTTTCAAACTAAGGAAATCTGTGCTTTACTTTTAAAATTCCACTTTTTGTTGAAAGTCCGAACTTGTATCTTTTTAATTTTTGGAATTTCTACGAGTTGAAAGGAACAATTACTCGATAAGTCCGATAGTTTTTTTAACTTTCCTGTGTTAAATATTTTAATTTATCCCATTCATGATATCTAAACGATATAATTTCATATTGTTATTTTTACATGAAGAGATACGGTGCATCATTACAGAAGCTGCTTTTGACAACAGTAGAGGGATTTCAATGTTTGGATATGAATGGGAAAATTAAGCATTTTGCCTTAGTCGAGTTTCGGTGTGAAATTTATGTAGCATCTTATGAATTTCTTCTGTAAGTGTCCATCCGTTTTTTCCTTTATGAAAAATGAGTATTCATTTACTAGGAACTATTTTTTAGAAATACTCTCCGCAATGCTTTTGATTTAAATTAAGTCTCTTGTAGGAAAAAGTGCAGCATAAGATTTTAGATATTTGAATGTTTGAAGAAGTGAATGAAAGGCTTCAACTTCCAGTGTTTAAATACCATTAACATTTTGTACTCGATTGGCTTCTCTCGGGAACAATTCTAGCTGGTGCATTATTTTGAAGTTTCTAGAGCATGGTAATTGAAAAAAACATCGTAAAAAGTTGAAAAATAATCTTCCTGAAATTTCTACAAATATATTCTCAATTTCTTGAAGAAATAAAAAGCGCTAGCGTGATTTTTTCATCTATTGCATCTTAAAATTTTTCGACTACAAAATGATTCATTTTACACCTTACCCGCTCATTTAAACAAATTTATTTAAAATGGCCGACTGTTTCTAGAGCAATTCTAATGCAAATTGTTTTCCTAATTTATATCTTTTTGCTTTTAGAAAAACGATAAAGGACGAACTTGGATATCTATTCATATACGTTTTAAAAATTTAAAAGATGGAATTGTTTGTTAGAAACGGCAACTGTGTTGTATTGGACGCCTTTCTGAGTGTTAGAAACATTGAGCCCGTCTTTGCAAAGTTATGAATTTATTCGTCGTCAAGACGGTAAGGATTTTTGCTACTTTAATCTTGTGTCTACAATTCTTGTATAGTATAGTAAACTTTAAAATTTCTTTCATACTGAAGTTCTGTAAAGAGATATCGGATCTATTGATATACATTTTATACGAATAATACCATCGGTATCCATAGAGTATTTTGTTTAGATATAAACTGAAGATATGGCTAAAATTTTAACTGGATGAACATTACAGTAGTGGCATCTGTACTCAGATTAGTTCATTCAAATAGGCTTTACAATGAAATATTTAGAAGTTATTTCTTTTTCATTTAAAAAGTAATAAATATGGAGGCTCTCAAAGTAAAATGCGACTACTTTTGATAAATTCGTTCGTTCAATTAAAAAAATTCTAAATGTCGCTGTGATGAAAATCTTGTCTTTCATACTTAACTTGCTGAAAACTACTAAGCAACTTTATTCGTATCCGAACTTAAACGTCTGATAAATCAATTTCTACGTATTTTCGCAGTCGCTAATTATTCATCGACAAAGGAAAGATAGCCATTTGATGATCTACTTTCCTAATTAGTTGCATTTTTATCAATTGCCCAAACGTATGACTACCTTGGAATTTATCCTAGGTCTCGAACTAGTCATCCGATTCGCATCAAGAACAAGATGCTCATATTATTAAATTTGAGTTATACTAAAACTGAACAGCAACGGACGTTCGTTTACAAAGGGACTAGTTCATGTCTTTCTGGTTTTTGATTGAATTAATAGCTAAATATTTTATTGCTTGTTTGTGCGCTGCCGACTGTATATAAATTTGTTTGCGACGGGAGTGTAAATTTGTTTTGTGATCACTTTGTATTGATTTTTCATGTTGAATATCTCTTAAATCATCAGTGTCTAAAATGTTCAACTGTAAAAAAATATTCATAGTTTTAACAATTTTTACGCTATTAAGAACGTTCGTAATCTTGAGCAATTCCCAATTTCTCTGCATATTCAATATTGTAAGTGAGACAAGCTGCAAATCCTTACTCGCGGTAGTTTACATTTTTGAAACTGTTTACAGGCTAAACTTGCTAGTTATAGAGTAAAATAAGTTAATTGGCATATTTTTGCATTTAAGTTGAAGTTCTCACTGATTCTAGCCCCCTCAGGGGCACATCTCCTCCAGGTGTGACGGGCTTCACGACCCCGAGGTACCCTAGTGTCTGCTCTCCTTTCTAGTTTTTCCTCTCCTTATGTTTTTGCTTTTTCCTTCCTTCCCTCGAGGGTAGGCGAGGGAGCTCTCCATGAGAAGCTGTCGCCGCTCTGTTTGCTTCCTGCTTCTCATGGACGGCAATATACTCCCACGTGTTGGCCGTGCGTGGCAACCCATTAGACGGGTGGTGCACTGTGGTCCCCAGTGTATCAATCGGCTGGTACCTAGCCACTTTTGTGGTTAGACTGCTAGGGATCAAGCGAAGGGGTCACTCCTTGGGCTTGGCGTTAAGGGTGGTCACTGTCCCCGGGGGTGACTCCCAGCGTATAGGTATCGACTAGCATCATAGTAAGCGCCGAGGCTGGGACTACCCAGAGCCGGTGGCTGCTATCCCTTGTTGGGCTCCATGGTGGGCGATGCCGTCGAGCCCGAATCTTTACCAATATCTTATGGGTTCTTTGTCTCTCGTCGTCGAAGCCAATTCATCTACTCGTTACATGTTGATCAACACTCCACTTTTCATACGGTATCCCCTTTTCTGGTGCAAAAACTCCTTACATCATGCATTGGTGAAATACAAAATGTTAAGAAATTGCGATCTGGTGATCTTCTGGTACAAGTTGACTCCAAACAAGCTTCCGTAATTAGCAAATTAACGCATTTGGGTACTTTCCAGTAGAAACGTCATTTCATAAAACATTAAATGTCTCTCGTGGTGTGCTTTCCAACCCTGATTTTATACATGTTACAGAAGCAGAATTCTTGGAAGAACTACGTGATCAAAATGTTTGCGCCGCACGTCGTATAAACATTCGACGTGACGGTCGACTTATTCCTACACAACACGTTGTTTTAACTTTTCAGACACCGGTATTGCCAAAATCCATAAAAGCAGGATATATAAATTGCAAACTTCGTCCATATATTCCCAATCCTCTTCGGTGTTTCAAATGCCAGAGATATGGGCACTCCCAACAGTCGTGTCGGGGTACTGACCCTGTTTGTGGTAAATGCGCTGAATCTGGTCACGAAACAAATGTTTGTCCTGACACTTTCAAATGTAGAAATTGTTCTGGTCCCCATGTTGCATCTTCCAAATCTTGTCCTACATGGATTTTTGAAAAAGAAGTTATTGCAGTTAAAATTAAAAGGAATATTACTTTTCCTGAAGCAAGACAAATTGTACAGGATAGAACTCCGAAAGTTGGCGTTTCCTATTCCTCTACAGTTCAAATGCAGCCAAAAATCAGCAACAACACATCAGAGATAAGTAGCATGCAACTACCAGTCTCTATTCCCCTTTCAACATTGCCATCTAAGTTCTTTACTGCTCCGACAGCTACCACTAGTATGAAAAATAATTCACCAAAAAAATCGAAGCAACCAACTCCTAGTACTTCTAAAATGGACATTGTAAAAAATAAAAAAAAATTAAAACCTCTTGAGAATAGCTCCAAGAAAACTCTTGATGCCAAACAGTTTTTGAAATCGAACACTTCTTCTGAATCTGATATGGAACTGGATTCCTCCTCTGCCTATAGGAACATTACGAAAAGTAGAGAGAAGCATAAAAAACCTCCAGATAAAAATTGTTCTTGATGCCTGCGTGGTTTCCGCAGCAAGGTTTGTCACATTAAAGACTTGATATATGAAGTGCATCCAGTCTGCATTGCACTTCAAGAGACCTACTTGAAACCTGCTGATATTGCAAAAATCAAACGCTATAGTCTTGTCAGAAAGGATAATGAAAATGAATCTGGTCGAGCTTCTGGAGGGGTTGCTCTCCTAGTCTCCCATGATACTCCTTCATCTGTCATCACTTTACATACAAATTTGCAGGCTGTAGCGGTTAGAGTTATGTTTTCCAATTTAGTAACTATTTGCACCCAATACTTGCCACCGAGTACTAGTGTCGATGAAAGAGATCTCAACAGATTAGTCGATGAATTGCTACTCCTTTTATCATTCTTGGGGATTTTAATGGTCATAGCCCATTGTGGGGCAGTAAGAATACAAATCTTCGTGGACGACAAATTGAGGAGTTTGTTAATACTCACTCTCTTTGCCTACTTAACAATGGAGAAGACACCTACTTCCATCAACGAAGTCGAACTTTCCACTCTTTGGACCTCGCACTATGCACGCCGTCTCTTGCTCGTTACTTTAACTTTAGAGTTGGAGTTGACTTGCGTGACAGTGACCATTTCCCAATTTTTCTGGACCGTGTGAATGTCGGCTCTAACGATGCTCAACGTCCAACACGCTACTTGTTTCATAGAGCTGATTGGACAAATTTCGCATTAAAAGCATTGATTACTCGTGACATGGTGGAGGGTGAAAATCTTAATGAAGTAGTCAATTTTGTTACTAAAACCATTTCAGCTGCAGATGACAGTATTCCCAAATCGGGACTGAGCTTCCCTAAGAATAGGAAACCATGGTGGAATAAGTATTGCACTGATACCAATCGTGACCAAAGAAGAGCCTGGAATGTTTTCCGGCGACATCCAACCGCGGCTAATCAAATAGCCTTTCAAAGAGCTAAAAGCATCGCACGGTGGGCTAAGTGGAAAAGTGAACGTGGATACTAGATTAAATTTGTGTCCGGTATTCCTCTGTTACAGCAAAAGATATGTGGGATAATGTTAGAAGGGCGTGCGGTATTTATCCCGAAAAACGCATCTCCTGTCTGCGAAAGAACGGTCAGGAAGTTCGAAATATTTCAGATATGGTGGATGTTCTTGCTGAAGCTTTTGCCTCTATTTGCTCAGCAAGCAACTATACCGAACCTTTCCTCACGCATAAAAATCGTACGGAACGCATTAAGTTGCGCTTCCAGACGACAAAACATAAATCTTACAATACTGACCTAACTATCTTGGAATTGCACACAGCATTATCTGTTCTTAAACACACTTCACCTGGTCCTGATGAGGTTACCTACTCTATGCTTCAACATCTTTCAGAACACTCCCTTCTAAATATTCTTTACATGTTTAATCGCATTTGGAAAGAACATGTCTTTCCAGATTGTTGGAAACATGCTTTTATTATTCCTATTCCGAAGCCGGGTAAAGACCCACAGGATCCGCTAAATTATCGACCAATAGCCCTAACCAGTTGCATGTGTAAACTTTTTGAACGATAGTAAATGTACGATTGGTACACATCCTAGAAAAGAATGAATACATATCTCCTTTCCAGAGTGGGTTTTGGAAGTCACGATCCACAATTGATAATTTAATGTCATTAGAAACGGATATTCGCGTTGCTTTTTTAAAACGGAATCATCTAGTGTCCATTTTCTTCGATATTTACAAAGCATATGATCGTACCTGGAGGTATGGCATCATGAAAAATCTATACGATCTTGGTTTTAGAGGAAACTTACCTATATTTGTTCAAAACTTTTTAAGGCAAAGATTTTTTAGAGTCCGGATGGGGATACTTATTCCAATATTTTTTGCCAGGAAGAGGGTGTTCCTCAGGGCTCTGTCTTAAGTGTGACCCTTTTTGTTTTAGCTATCAATCCCATTTTATCAGTAATCCCACAAACTGTACAAAAGAATCTTTACGTTGATTTGCACATTTCTTGCTATGCTCGCAACATGCAACTCATAGAAAGACAGCTTCAGACAGCCATCAACAATATTGTTGAGTGGTCAAATAAAAGCGGGTTTACTATTTCTGCACAAAAAACAATAGGCATACACTTTTGCAAACGGCCTCTTCATCCTGACCCAGAATTGTGGTTGAGTGGTGTCCCTATTCGCTTCCAAGATAACTATATAAATTTTTGGGTATAGTATTTGAAAAACGTTTGACTTTCCTACCTCACATTGCTAGCTTACGGAAGAGGCGTCTTCGATCATTAAATATTTTAAGAACTCTATCCAATACTTCCTGGGGAGCAGACCGCTCATGTTTGCTTCATGTTTATCGCAGCGTTATCCGGTCTATGATAGACTATGGAAGTGTAGTATATGGCTCTGCTCGACCTTACTTGAAACGCCTTGATTATGTTCATCATCAAGCTCTAAGGCTGTGTTTAGGGGCCTTCCGAACATCTCCTATACCTAGTTTATATGCGGAGGCTTTTGAACCATCATTATCATCTAGAAGAGATAAATTGTTTTATTACTTTCGTATTCTGTCAAACGACAACCATCCTTTACGTGGGACATTATTAAATGGCAATAATAATCGCCTCTTCAATGCCCGCCCCTCATGCATCCCTCATTTTGGACTGCGTATGCGTAATACACTTCCAGACACTTTTCATGATGTAAAGATTCACACAAATGATTTTTGTGGCCATCCTCCATGGATGGAGAACAGCATATCTTACATTAACTCTTTTGGAAATTTTACCAAGTCAGACTCCAATAACTCGGTTTTAATTTCACTTTTTCATCAACATCTACAATTTTATCAGTCTCATCAACCAGTTTTTACGGATGGTTCCAAATCCTTGAACCATGTTGGCTGCGCATTTTTTACTAATGGTCACATCGTCAGTTATAAACTACTCTTTAACGTCTGTTTTCTCTTCCGAAATTACGGCTGTTTATTTTGCACTCGAGTACATTGATGTGCATGACATTAGAAAATCCATTTTATACACTGATTCTATGAGTCTTCTGGAATCTTTACGTAGCTCCTCAACTCGTAATCCACTCGTTAAAGACTTCTATAGGCATTTACTTTCAAAAGGGCTCGGATTCTATTTTCTTGGGTTCCCTCCCATGTTGGCATTACTGGAAATGAATTGGCAGACAAATCTGCAAAATCGGCTACAGAATTCTTGACACGACCAATTGTTTATGCTGATGTGCGATCAGCCGTCAAACAGTGGTGCCATTGCCAGTGGCAGGAAAAATGGAATATGGAAACAAATAACAAGCTTCATGTCATTAAACCGGTTCTCTCGCATTGGGTTACGAAACTTAACAAACGCTGTGACGTCGTGTTAACTAGACTTCGTATTGGGCATACACGACTGACACATAAATATTTCCTCTTTGCAGAGTCTCCTCCAACATGTAGCCATTGTGGCGACATACTGTCAAACATATCTTAACAGACTGTGTGGCTGTTAATAGACATCGGTTGAGGTACTTTTGCTCAAGCAGTTTCGACTTGTCATTTTTATTGGGACAAATTCCACATTTTAACCTCTTCATGTACTTGAAGGACATTGGTGTTTTCCATGATATTTAGTTTTCTTATCTTTGATCTGACCTCTTTTAAATGTCTTGCTTTAGTATCTTTGTACTGTCGGTTCATTCATCTCACTTTTTTACTTGGATTTTAACTAACGATTCTTTAAAGCACTTATTTTCTGTACAGATTCTTGGTTTTCGGCGCAGCTTATCCCATTCGAGGATCTTGTGCCAGGGAAAGTCACATCACATCACTGATTCTAGCCTCTGTACCTGCTAAATATAGTATTGCCACCAGAAGAAACTAAGATCTTCCGGTGGCTTACTATATTTAGCTGGCCGTTGGCAATAACTCGCATTTCAGTGGACTAACATTTATGTATTCCAGTGTTGGAACTTTAAACATCGTGTCCGACAAACTGTAAATGAAAATCGCGCGATTTAGACTTGTGCTTATGTTCTCAAATGGCCGGGACGGTTGAAAATCTTTTCACCCAAATTCAACATTCACTGCAAGCCATGAAACGGAAATCAATAAATGAAAAAAATAACTTTTGTCTTGGATTAAAATCCTCACCGATATCCTTAATTTTTGTAGTCTTGGCATTTCCATGAAAGTGCACTTAAAAGCATCAGTTTTGAAACTCGATTCGCAGGTTTATAAAAGTATTGAAGATAAATCGAGACGCCGTTTATGGCTGGCATGCAACAATTACTGAAATCTGGATTTTGTAAGTTTCCATCAGCTATGAAAAATCAAATTCCATTTCACCTAAAGTCAAGTAAACTATCTTGCTCATTACTTTCATCTATACAGAATTCTGAAGAAACTTGCTTTCTTTGGTAGAATGTGCCGCCAGCTGCCGACAGATTTAACTGGAAAAATAGAAACTTGGCGTATCCGAAATCCTTCTTTCGTTTGAATTGCATACCCATGTCAAATGCTTTGACTGAATCCTTTCAATGTACTTAGCGGAAAACTAAAATGAAACTTCTGGCTACCTTGCTAATTGATTTTTTCCTCTTAAGATTGTGTACGAGTTAAACCCAGTTATTTCATCGGTACTCTATACATATTAACCTAATGCAACAGTAATAGATGCAAGTCTCCTTAACAGGAGAAAACTGTCGATATGTATAATGCAAAATTCATTTGGAAATAATGACTCGTGAAAATACAATCCATTTTGTTTCGGTTTTTAAATTTTGAATATTTTAATACGTGTGAAAACGGCACCGATGTATCTCGATACCAATTTTAGAATGGTTGTTTCAATTTGCGAATATGCTACTGCAAGGATTACAATATATTTCGACTGAATATAATCGACCGATTCTTACAATTTACATTCTAAATATGAAATTCATGTAGATAGCCTTCGGTTTGTGTTCAGAAAGATTTTCAATTTCTGATTAAACTAGGGAAGTCTCTTCAATTTTCCTTCATTAACCACCTATTTCAGTAGATGGAAAATTCATATGGCCTGGAAATTTTGTCAGATTATTTATTCAGACTTATTTTGATTAGAATTTATGATCATGGATTTTTTCTTTAAAATGGTCGTTCCTGGGACATAATCTGTTTATAAAGTTTTCGTAAGAAGTTGTTTTAAGTTTTGATATATTTTCATAAACTGATCGCGATCAGCAATTCATGTTTTCTATTCGTCTATCGGTTCTCATGCTCTTGATTTAAACTGACAATTTCGGACTTTGCGCGATGGTGTTTACTTGCCATATTGCTTATGTTGAAATGAATTTAATTGTAATTTCATACAACATATGCTATTGCCTTTCAGTGATTTTGGGCGCCTCCAGCAGCCCAAGTACATTGGGTTACTTCAAGATTCTGAGCACCTGGAATCTATCGACCCACTCCGAAACTTTAATTGAACGGAAGCTAAATGGTATGCCGTTTTAAATTTAAAAATTGTCTGATATAACACTAAACTCAAATTTTTACTTTCTGTTGTGCCATTTATCTAAACTCAACTGTTATAAAATTTTACTCTTTAATCTTAGCGTCAGAAATTAAATGCTATTTAGCCGTTTTGGTATTGTTAATGTATCATGGCTGGAAAAACGGGTAAAACTTGTTGTTAGTTATTTGGATGACCGAGTGTTTCTATATAACGCTAGAAACTCGTTTTCCTTTGTATTTCCACTAAATTTCGTTAGTTCCATGCCAAGCCGTTTCTGCTAGACTTCTCATTTCGACCACTTGATGTTTTGGCTAATTCGATGATTTTGAAAATTTATCCTTCGATATGTCGTCGGCTTGTACGTAATTAGCTTGCTTAGCGTAGTTATCATGTAGTGTACCATTCATGGCACACGTGGCGCTTCGATTAGTGTAACATCGATGGTACACGTGGCACAAAACGTGTTAAATGATTTTGTAATTCTTTACAACAGTGTTTCTACTTGTGTCGTAACGATTCGTTTACTCCGAATAAGGATGTGCTGTATTTTTCAGAAAACATTGCTTAATGAGTTTATATTTTAATCTATAAAAATCGGATCCCAAGCAAAATCGGGCGGTGAATATCCTTGAAGATGAATTAGTTTCTCGTCCAAATGAAAACTTTGCATTTCTAACTCGTTTTCAAGATGCAAAAATGTGCAACTTCGCGAACTGTCTATTCAATTAAACAATGATTATAGAATTTAGGCTCTGCAGTCGGAGAAGCAACTAGATGCATATTTTTTACTGAATACAACGTTCGTTTTATTTCAAACTTAAAATGATTGCTTAAGTAGATTTTTATCGAAAAATTAATCGGATTTCTTGCAATTATCGAAATCAAACTTTTAAATGATGCGCCGTTTGAATGGTGCATAAATGGAGGCGCAAGAGAGCAAAACATCAAAACCATTTGATCGAAGAGCATTATTTCCAGTAAATTTAGTTTCAGATTGGACTTGAGATTGTACGATTCTTTAAATAGCAAGAGGACATTAAATTGAATATATATTTTACTCTCAAACCGCATACTATGGGATTTTACATATGATGCAAATTGGATTTTACCTACAACGTTACTAGTTATTTCTAATTTCGTTGTCTTAAAAGGAATCGAATATCTCGCATAGAGTACAATACGCATCTAATTAGTTTCTTCAGCGCTAAAGTTAGACTAGATTTGACATGGTGTCACTTGGATTCGAATGTGGCAAGTTTAACCAGCCGGTGTGATGTAGAAATTTAGAATAAGATACCAGCAAGTGTGTTTGGATAAATTTGAACTACCCTTAAACATTAAAATATATATCCAGAAGGAATTTTTTAAAATTTTAAAATGCATTTCTAATATTTCCTAACTTAATCCATTTTGTAAACCATTTAAACCTAGTAATTTCGCTGTTCAAATATTTCTAGGATATCTATAGAGTTCTTCAGAGGAAGTTTTCAGACGGAAGTCATTTGTTCCGAGAATAAAGACGGCAGTATATAACCAGTCGAGAGCTACCTCCACTGAAACTGCAGTCCTAATGATCATCACATGCATGGACCCAGTCCCTCTTCCAGGAGGTGCGTCCCGTCATCGGAGTTGAGGTAACTCAGCCCCGCACAATTAATATTTTCTTGAAACGTGGGAACTCCATTACGTATCCGGCGACTTCTCATACCCTTGCTCGTCACATTCGATGTATATGGATTGAAAGTGCACTCCAAGGCAAAGCTCAATATAGTTATGAATATGTTCGGAGGACGCAAGCCCTAAAGTTGTTTAATGAAAACTCTAATTTCAATATAAAGTTCCAGTTATTTGATTAGTTTTATTAAGGGTGTCGAACAGTAAGATCAATACTGGAACGTATTGTATATTTCTTATTGTCATGTATTTTATATCTATATTACGACCTAAAGTTTCTGAACTATTTTACTACCAATTCGCAGAAAATTTAAGGTCCTCTTTATAGCTGTGGAAACTTTGTAACGGTTCTCAAATTACTTTTTATGCAATGAACCATTTGAAAATCGAAGAGTTCTGAACTCTTCCTGCATAATTTTAAAAATAATTTCGTTGATTAGAGTGTAAAATTTATAAAACACTTTTATCAAATATTCAAGGATCAAAACTTGCCCAATCGATGAGTCTTTTCTTGCAGTTGTTTGTATTCCAGACATACGGGCAGATAGCAAGCATCCCTAGGCAGAAAAGTCGACTACTCGCATAAATTTATTGGGCGCAGAAGATTCTGTACTTCGTACACTGTCTCTTTTAAAAGCTTCTAACCAACTTTTCGGTCAGATGGACTTAAAATGGTGTCAGCCAAATAAGTAACACAATTCATCTTTGCTCTTTCGCTTTATGAAAGAGTGCTTTACTGAACAGCTGACTGTATGAAATCGGCTGCAGGTTTCATTCTGGGATCAGTGAAGAGAATGTTTACTCCATAAGTTGAAAGATGCGCACCTTATTACATAACTGAATTTTGATGTGTTTAGATCGCTTACTGTAGATGAATGTATATTGCTTCTGTTCCGTGTACATGTTCCGATTGTTTTGCAATTTACGGTTGGCAAATGAGCAGCATTTTAACATTGTCTGGTGGTTCCGAATCTAGATTTCAAATCCTTTACACGACTATAGTTTTAAGATCCTCGCCTTGTTCCCAAGAAATTTATTCAGACGATTTATTTTGAACCGTGATATTCACATGCTTGCCCATCTTTCGGAATCAGAGTCGCGATGCATTTTTACACGTGCAAGGTTTGATTTGGCACTTTAGAAAGCTGAAAAATGTTATTAATTTTTTTCTATTCCTAAAAATTAACCCGTGTCCTTGCTCTTGTATCGATTTTATAAGTACTATCCAACAAGAATATGGGACCAAGAATTAAATAATAAACTTCACAGCATTAAACCCATTATTGAGAACTGGTCAGAGGATGTTAACCGTAAAAGGAGCACAATTCTGACCAGACTTCGCATTGGGCATACCAGATTTACCCACCGTCATCTTCTGCTGGGTGAGCCAGCTCCTACTTGCCCACACTGTAGCTGTACTATGTCTGTGAAACACATACTCATTGAATGCAAACATTTTAAAATCCATCGTTTGCGATTTTTCAACACGAGCTCACCTACTTTAACCACAATGATTGGTCGTCACCCTCACATTTACCTCTTTGAATTTTTAAAAATCACTGGATTTTATCCACACATTTAAGCAATTTGTTCCAACTCTTTTACACCTCACTCATTTGTACCTTATCTCGCTAGATAAGCATGTGAAAGTTTAATTTCTTCTGCATTTGACTTTTATTGATTGTTTTTACATCCGCTTACTACCTTTTTACATATTACTACTTTTTTACACATTACCTTTTACAAATTACTACCTTGTTTGGCGCAGCATGGCCAAATACTGGCCCTTGCGCCAAAAACCCTCAAACAACCAACCAACCAACAAGAATGTGTGAAAAATGCAAAAATTAGGATGTCGAGCCTCGCTCGACAAAAGTGCAAAGGGTTGACTGTATGGCAACGGTCCTCTAATCCCCGGAACAACCGTCCATTCTTTTTTCTCTATGCCCAATGAATGTTCGGGGTTCACTATGTCCAATGGGTGTTGTTGTTGGGTGTTTTTCAATATTTATTTGGATAATGTTCCAAGAATTTACATTCTCTTAAAAAAAATATGGTAGTCATATCTTCAATTTTAACGAGCTAGTCTCTTTACAGGCTCAGAGTATCCATGAAGAGAATTGCCAAGTAAACCTTTTGTTCCGAATTTTAAATTTACTTCAGATGCATATCTATGGTCTTGGCCCCTTCATATTTAATTTCAAAATGTGAGGATGGCATTCACGCATTATAGCATGATTGCGTAATGATTCATATCTATAATTCTGAGTTTTATCTTCCTGGCATAGGCAAACATGGCCGTTTACTGTGTGTATTAAGTTCTCGTACCATATTCCACATGCAAATCTATTTAGAATGTTTCCGATCGCCTCTTAACGGAAACTAGTTTCCAAACTGTTTTAAGAGTATTTATTGCTTGGAAGAGCAATGGACAAAGATGTTGGATCACATTTATCTTGAATAAATGATGGTAGACTTAGTGCGAGGCGGATTCAAATCTTTGCATTAAATTTATTAAGCTCAATTCTCAACATTATTAATCTCTCCAATATTTGTTTCAGTCTATTTCACTGCACAGCATTTCTTCCCATATGCTGTTTTCGTTCAATTACTTTCAGCTAGTCATTTTCCTTTTGAATTGGTTTCTTTGTGTCTAAAACTGTCAAGTTTTGAATTCTCTTTCATGGAGTTGAAATATTGGTAACCAAAAGATTTTAAGGTTATTGGAATTGGTTTTCTTATGAAACACATAAATTGGAATTGTAGTCCAGTTTTTCTGTGAAGCCTTTCGAAGGAGTTCAGTGATTATCAGGAATACGTTATCTGAAGGCAAAGCGCAAAGAAGTTTGACCAATTTGCGGATGAAAGCTTATATAAATACGATGGACACTTAAAATAACACCGGTAATTCTAGAGGTTGGTCCATCGGCCTCAATGACAATGTATCAAGATTTAACTGCATAGATTTTTGGCAATATAATCCATCGATCTTCTCGAATAGATGGAATTTGCTAGGATCTTCATGAAAATTCGTCAAACTACATCGACTCGAGACAAAACAATACCGATAACCTGAACATGTAACCGATAGCTAAATATTTTACTTTAAATATTTACACTTAAGAACTAAATTTTCATTTGTTAAAGCCTTTGAAATGACCGGTATTACAGTCTTGATCAGTGGTTTATAATAAAATTAAAAATCAACACTTTAAAATCTGTATCAAATTCTTGGAGGTTTTTACTTAGGCATTAAAAATTTCTTTTCTGAAATTATATTGCGCTTTAGGTTTCTTGAATTAAAAATGCAATTTGTTCAGTTGTTAAATGTTGTAAACGAATGGTTTCATTTGGATTCTATTAGTTTGAGGTAAGTAGAAACTAAATTTCCGGACGGACGTGGCTCTGTAGTTAAATTCTATGATCATTGTATAATATCTAGAATTTGCAAGCTTCATTTAAAACTAAAGTTTCAAAACGTTTCTTGATAACTGCAAACGAGCCTCTTTATGTATTTGCCCTTTACTTTTACTACGATGGAACAAATTACGAATTTTACTCGATCAACATTTGAAAAATAACTTCCTCGAAAGGGATTGTAAGAGTTTATAGGGCTATATGTTAAAGTGTGAAATTAAGCTTCTTTAAGAAAGCAGACATAGGGGACTATGTTGGTAATCTGCAGAAGATAAATTGTATGAGTGTGCGGTGCGAGTGGCTTTGAATGAATGGGATTCTGAAAAGTTTACCGCAGGAGAAATTGAAGCGGATTGATTTCAACGAAATATGGATAGGATGGGAAAAAGTTAGGTGGTAGGGAGACCAGCCGGCTGGCGGGAGGGCAAGGAATTGTAGAACTTGGAGTAAACTGCATCAAGACTAAAGAAGTTTAATTTATGCTCTTAACATGGAGATTATCATAAAATTTATAAAATTCTTAGCGTTAAATTAAATGTAATGGATTTCATGTTCTGTAGGTGGCGAAATAAAGCCGCGAGACGATTGTATAAATATGCAAATATTTAACGTTGTAACCAATTTTGGAGTTAAAATTGTTTACATCCGAAAAATGCAAGAACCTCTAGGTAATCGTGATCGTACCTTTATTTTACAGAATCGTAAATATTCGAATTTATCTTAATGGTAGTAAATTGGCCTTGAATTGAGGTTTTTAAATTTTAACTTAAACCACTTATCACGGGCTTAATTTTTCTTTTTAGATTTTTTAGTTAAATAAAAATATTTTGTTTCAGTTCTGTAATACAAGTTAATTTAAATTGCTACTTAAATTATTTTGAAGATTTTTAAAATTTTGCTTTCATTTTTCATATTGTTTAATCTTGAACTATTTTTTCATTCAACAAAATTGTCTTTCTTTCCTGCGGCGGGTTTCGATTTGCTTCCACTTCATTTCCACCTAAACCTGTTGCAATGGATCGTAATAATACTAGATACGGGGCCCTGAAGTGTTGTATCACGAACTTGGTGGCTTCAGTTGCTACTATGAACAAAGCCAATCTGCGGATACTAAAGATCCATCTGTTTAGTCTTGAATTAACGGTTGAAAAACTAATTTTATCTCAAATTTGATTCGGCGAATAAATTTGGTAATCCCGGTATATCTTGCACTGGAACAAATTATTTAGCAGCACAATATATAGCCAAAAGTTGCATAATGCAACTGTGCATCTTATTTGATGGACTTGTAAAATTATCAGTCTTCGGATTTTAAACATAGTAATGCTGTGATAAAATTATACGCTTCATCTATTAAAAATTCATGTGTTTACATAACGTTGAAAAACTCCATTTTTGAGAAAGGATGTGGTCTGTAGATTTAGACTGATAGCCGGGATTGCTTCATTTACACTTTCGCCGCTCTGTTGTTGCCAGATCGGTGCATCCCATCGCTAGGGCAGAAAATTTGTGTATTTGACACTAATTATGTGGAAGGAAATGGTATTGAATTATTAAAGACGCAGTATTTAGAGAACTTGCCAAGTGACGAAATATGTAAAGTTGTCATGCTCCTACTGCTTTCTACTAATCGAAATGGTTGCATGTTCAGAGTTCATAATAAAATCATTACACCTGCATTTGCTCTCTGAAATACTTTATAGCTTTTAAAAGTGAAGACTTGTTCCAAAACTACATTTCACTTACCATGTGTGAACTAAAACTGCGTATGCTGTTTAAAAATCAGAGGATTGGTGTTTAATTTCTGAAACATTCAGCCGCCAAACGTGTGAACAATAAAGCTTCCTGAATCCGGTTCAACTTCAGTTTCCATGAATTGGTATGCGTTTTCTTTGTCATCAAAAGGCATGGTTCTTAAATGGTTGATAAAAATGCTTAATATATGAATGAATTTTCTGAGCGTGGAGTACTGAAATTTTCTACTTTTGGAAAAGTGATACTTCATCTGAATATTGACTGTTGCTTCTAGTAAACTCCTGCGATCTTCGACTGTCATTTCAAGATTCGCAGAATTTTGAAGAAATAAATGTTTAATGCAATAAACGAAATTTATATATTCCTCTAGCTTATAAGAATAGAAAGCTTGAGAAATGATATTTAATGCTCTGCAGTCTAGATTATTTGTTGGTGAAAACGAGGGAATTCTTGTTCAAAAAAAAATTCGTTCATACAGATTAACTAGTAGTTCTGTCAACCGGCCTTGCATAAAAAAAATCCTTGTACACAGTCGGAAGTTTAGCCAGTGTCGCTTAGATTGTGAGGGGAAACTACCATTTGTCACACTTGGTAGGTCGGCAACACGCGTCTATGGCATTTTTAACTTTTGCCTGTCGTTTGCCGTTAAACTATTAGAGTTGCATCGTAAATGTACTGCAACGAAATTGCAGAAAACTTGACTCTCGAGGATGAAGGCATCATTCCAATATATGTAGATCGTAACATTTGGTTGAAATAGATTACAAAAACTGTACTTTAAAACATTTACCATCTTGAAACGGAATTGCATATAGTCGTTTTAATGTCTTCAAAGCATACCCTTGCTAAAATCGAACAGCGTGCTGTGGTGGTTGCTTAGCAAATTTACAAATGAAATAAATGTCAAATAGTCTAGTTAAAACTCGGCTTAACTTCGTTCGGTCAATTAAATCCAATCTGGATGGAAATTCATTTATGACATGTTGCTATTTAAATGCTATACGAGTGGAAGTGAATTATTCCATTGATGTCAATTGTGAAGTCGCCGGACGGTAAAGGATTTTGATGTAAAGTCTTTCTTGTGGCTAAAAGTTTCCGGCTTTGTGTCGTAGCTCGTAATGAATCTTCTGTGCTACATTGAATAAAGTAATCTTATTTATAGTTAGCCGATGTCCAATATTCATTCTTATCGGTAGTTAATATTGAATAGCATTCTTGATTGCTCGTCTCTAATCATAAAACTAAATGGTCTTCCATCATGCTTACGTACAATTTGAAATGAAAAATTATTACTTTTTCAAATCGTAGATAAATGTGCTCGTATTTCTTGAGTGATTCTTTAATTTGCTTCAACATTGTTTTTCTGCAATGTACACGATTTTCCTATTAAAATTTTGTTGTAAAGACTGATGAGGGAAGATAAATCATTTAACACGAAAGGGAATATTGCAACTAGCAATAGTTTAAATCTATCCTCTCGAGATTGTTTTTAAAGACTTTTAGTCATTTCCATTTTTAGGCCATAACTTGAAGTGATAAGATACATCAAACTATATACAAGCCTAACATTTTAATGGGTAGGCAGGCAAGGAGCGTAGAGGAACTCTCGTATATTTAGAATTTTTCCCAATTTGAAAATATAGGAATGTATCAAAAGCATCATACTGGAACGCCTTGCAGTGGAGAGGTATGACCATGTAAACTTCCCAATTTCTAGCGTTCACCATTGTTCTATTTTACTATGAAGTGCATTGTTCACTTTTGTCATGAAGGTGGCGAGTTTTTCACTATTATCGATTTTGTGTTAATATTGCAGTTTGGTATAGTTAAATATTTGCTTGTCGGGAGACCAAGAAAAGGCAAAGTACTATTAAGCTTTGGTGTCTCTTTATTGATCAGAAATCTTGCATTGTTCTTGTCAATTATGGTTGAAATTTTCTGAAGCCTTTTAGAAGTCGAATTATAACCGAAACTATTTCTTTCCACTCTGATTTCATGCATCTCCTAATAAAATTGAAGCATTTGTAGCTCTGGCAGGAGCGCCTAACTTGCCAACTCCTGCATAATTTTATATACTCGAAATGCATCTCGTAAACTTGCTGTTTGTTCAAGATATTCATGGGCTCCGGCATTCAAAGTCCGATTATTTCAAGATGTGTTTTTGGATTGTGGATGTTTTGAATAATGTTAGGTTTGGATACCCTACCTATCTTGAACTCGATTTCTTCAAATGCCGGTATTGTGCAAATATCAATAAATTTTGATAAACATTCCTGATTTGTAAGGTTCCACTGATGGTCATTTATCTCTATCAATTCGCCCCGACCAAATGTGTATTTAAATTAACATATTAAAGAAGTCGAATTATAAAATAGGCAGGATTCGGTGCTATCCGATTATATTACCATCTTTCTTCTATATTCTAAATGTGAAAACTTGTAAATCTATATATAGTTTTTTAATTATGACTGCTCGTTGGACAAATCCCTTATGAAGGTTCTGATAGCTATTTACAACTAGAAAATTATTTTTAAATTCAAGCTTTGAGGTCGTTTTTATTCAACACGTGGTCTGATTAATGCGGGCATTTCTAAATTCTTTGTTGATGATGAGCAATGCCAAGCTTTCGTCGAACCATACAGGTTGAACCATTCTTAAACCTGTACGTCACAATTGACATAAGCAAACGTTCGTTTATACCTGCCACTTAAATAGTGTTAGTCTCTCGTGATCCCAGTATGACCAATTTGCGAAATGAGCTATGTCTTATGCTTGTAAGATGGTAGTTTGCTCGGAGGTGTTTTTAATTAGTATGTCTCCAATGTTAAATCTTGTATCAATTCCTTCCCATCCATTTGGTTCTGTGTAGCATGCTAAATCTATTCTTTGCACCACACTTGGAAGTCGTTCAGTCATTAAACATTTTTTGCCAGTTTTTAAGATTTTTTCCCATATAACAAGATCTCTGAAGCGTGGAGTGTATCAAGTCGGAGACGAGTATTTAATAAATTTTGTTTCGTTAAACATCTTGCTTTTATGAAGATACTTCAGAAGATCTGCTTAGAGTATCCTGAATTGTATATTTTCCAATAAATATAATCGGCACAATAAGGAATGGTTCTAAACAAGCACGATATGTCGTATTTGACACCTTCATGACGAAAAGAACTCGAGAAAGCCATAGTTCTTAATCGAGTCCTTCTCTTGGCTTTCTCCAAGCGCTTGACGCTTGCAAATCGTTTTATTTTAATTTGCGTATTTCTTAAACTTCTAACATTTCCATAATGTTAAAATTGAGAGGATTTTATGGAAGCCTTGATAAAATTTAATGGCACTAAAAACTTGAATATTACTAGATACATATTGTGGAATAACTGTTCAGATTAATATAGGGATTTACGTAAAGTTTAGACCCTTTCGAGTTGAGTTTTAATGGAAAATTGACAATTGCCCTTTTCGGTCTGAAGAGTTTCAAGTCTCTAAACGAGTTCCTCGGTTTTCATGTTTTGAGAATCGATTGAAGAAATCGATTAATTATTTTATAAAGTTTTTGCATATTTAGAACTGTATTGAGAATTAAACGAATACACTTAATCAATGAGTCTTAATTAATGAATGAAATATTCTAATGCATTTTGCATGAAGATGCCGTTAAACTTTATTTAAACAAAATTCGATGCTGCTTTCTGAAGGTTTAAATCTCCAGTTTCTCGAAAATATTCAGATGGGTAGTTTCAAATATGCAGAATAAATTGTATTTGTCATGTCATGAAATCTTCAAAATGAATTTTAACCTTTCGTAGCCTATATTCTAAACGTAGGTTCTTCTATACTGCCAAGTATTCTTTCTGTCGCTGTAATAAAAATTGGTCCATTCTTGAATTTACTTCCAGAATAAATTTCCAAGTATAATTGAAACTTTGTAATGTTTACTACTATATTCATTTTAAATATTAAGATAATCGAATACAAAATTAACATACTGAACAGATATCATTTTTTATTTGTAATTTTCCACGTCGCAATAACTTTAAAAACGGGTATAGTCTTATTTTCAGAAAGTATCAGTAAAATCCGAAGGTAAATATACTGGTACATGAGGAAAGTTATGAAAAATATTGGTTCATTCGAACCGCCAATTCCCTGATGGTATCGGTTTAATCTTTGTCTGCTTGAATTCAAGTCAACTCGAATCATTGGTATATGCTATACTTGATTTGTGCAGATGTTTCAAATGTCAATTGATACTCTTATAAACAGAATACTGAGTTTTCCCTCAGCTCGCTATACTGAGTTTCTCAAGCTCGAATCTAGATGGTATCAAACTCGCTTGCTGGTCTAAAACTTTATTTTGAATAGTGACGTATTTGCAGGTTTCATATTTACACTGTCTTGCTCAGTTTCCTAAATTTGGAATGCTCTCGAAAGAATCTAACGCTTAATAAAAATTTTGGTCGCTTCAATTTAAAGAATTTAGTACTGTAATATTTTTTCCTATGTAGTTTTACTTAATTTCAGCTGAATTTTGCAGGTCCGAAAATACTGGCAAGTCTTCAGTAATATTTGATCATTTGTGTCCTTTAGACATGCAGAACAATTCGTGGAAACTCTAAAGTGCATTTCGAACAGCTTAAACCAAAAATCTTCTTTGAAGAACAATTTTAATTTCTCAAGCCAAGCGATTATTTCAGATATGTACGTGAAATTCATGCCCCATTACCAAACGGGACTCTTTAATACTTGATTTAAACAATTTCGAATAAATATTTAACTGAAGTCTTAAGAGACGCTTATAAAAAAAATTCTGAAATTTTAAATTGTTTCTGATGTAAATAATATTGCCGTAATTTCCCTGATCCCTTTCCCCCTTAAGCGATTTAATGTCTACTACGCTTTAAAAACACCAACTATAAATAAGGCTTAACTTTTAAATCTTAATTGAACTCCATAAGTAAAATCGATGCAAATGGAGAATCTTTTACCAAGTGCATTTTTTCATTCATTTTCGAATAGTTAAATTACACTCACGGCCTTTACCAGAAACTCCACCGACTGCGTCGCAATAAGTCAACGCTATAAATATTCTGCAGATCTCTATTTAAAGCTTAATTTGGATAAAAATTTTAAAGACTAATTTTTGAGCTAAATCACTTGACCGCAGTTTCGAAGGAATAACCCGCGACATATCCTTTTCAGAAGCTTAGAGAGGCTTTGCCACGAAGCTCATCTTTAGTCTTCTGCCTTTTTGACGGGATGTTTTGATTTTGATGCTTGATCACCATCTTAATCAAAATGTCCCAGAACTGAACTTGGAACGATACTTAAATTAGTTTTATTACCGGCTTGAAACTTTCCTATTTGTGAATACCGCGGATTCACAAAAAGGAAGTATCTCGCTCTTCCTAGTTTCAAGAATTGTATTAATGGACTGTGGAACAGAGTCCCAAGATAATTATTTTCTTGAGTTTATTGTGGCACTTGTCTTCGAATTCATATTTAACTCAAAATTACCCAGATAGCCAAATTCGCCTTCTTAAAATGGAATAATATCCCAGTTCACCCAAGCCCTCGGTATCTGGTTAGATCAAATCAAGAAAGTTATTTAAAATTGTAATTTAATTATCTTTTCTAATCCACATAACTTAAGTCCCTAAAGTCTATTGAAAATGTTTGATAATTGGAATAAAGCTTGAAAATTGCCCTAGCTCTTTTGGAAAGACATTTACAATTCAGTAATTTTAAATTTCCTTTGGATTTAGGGATATAAACTATTGGTCTCTTTAGTTTTTCAATATCCTCCAACAGTAAATATCAGTTTAATGAATCATTAATAGCAGTTGTTCTGCATGGCTACTAAAGCAGTGAATGTTTTCTAAAATTATGAAGCCAGAATTTAAAAATATTTGCTATTAAACTTTACAAATCTTTCAAAGATGTTTTGAATTTCAGTATTTAGCTTTGCGTGCTAATTGCGAATTTCCGTTCTTAAACTCACCGTATATCAAGCAGGCTAATATTTCACTCCAGAAAATGAGCCGGAAATTTTTACGAGTGATGCCAGGTGGCACGTCAACAAGGACTTTCTTCTCTGTAATCGTTTAGTTGACGCAACGCAATTCCGAACTAATTTCTCAATGGGAGTGCTTCATTTATCGTAGCGGTATAAATAGATATGATGCTCGTTACAGAAATATATATATACAAAATTTACTGAAGTTTTAAAGAACTACATACCGATGCTTATTTTTTTAGAAAAACTGGTATTTACATCAGGAATCTTAACTTTATGAATATTCAATACTTCATCTTCGATTAACAGCTTAAGTGAAGCATTTTAAAATGCAGCTTTTTATTAACTTAAATAAATTTTGAATACAGATTTTACTTTAAATTTCGTTTAACAATTTGCATAAGCTCAATAAATGGCAATCAAATTGAGATCAAGAAAAGATGAGGTGCACGACTCTTAACATTGCTGTACTTCAGTTATTTATCTAGATGAATACGCGTTTTAAATTATAAGATGGATCACGGCCTACGATTCAAACTCTTGCTGATATAAAAAGGTCAATTTGCATGTTTGTAAGGATCATTGCCTTGGTATATGGTAGTGCATCCAAATGAAGTATTTATGCGGCTTCAAAACGGAACATTTCTTCAAATTCCTCCAGTTTTTCAAATTCAGAGTCGTATCTTTTATGTAATCTTTAAAATTAAAAAGCAATACTAAACTTTTTTCATTACAGAAAGAGACGAATGACATGCTAAGGATTAACTGGTGGTGTGGAGAATGGCTTATATTCGTGTATGGTCTGGATACGGTAAATGTTTATCTAACGTTTGGCTGTTGGTTGCGCCTGAGTTTCGTCGGTTTTTCCTGAAACGTTCGCCCTCTCGTAACTACCAGCACTATTATTCTTTTTATTTTTATTAAGAAAAATCTTTATATAACCTTTTTAAAAGCTTCACTTTCCAAGACTATTCAGCTCGGTCTTCCTCCATACTTCTTAAAGAATAAGTCTTAAATCTTTCAAAATTACCCAAGCGAAGATTCTTGGAAACTAGATATAATTAACTTTGTTTTTGAGATGCGATGGGAATGACTCTTGAATGGAAAGTTTCGTCAATCGCTTTAAAACTTAATTTTCTTAATATTCTCCGTATAAACATACACTGAAGCTTTTCATCAATTAAATATCTCTTAACTTCCCTTTTTACCGCTTTAAAAATTCATTTTCATAAATGCATTAAAGCACGAGTTTTTGTCGTTGAAATGGTAAGATCATGCGATGATATATTTGCCTCAAAATTGGTACTTTTCCAGATCGGTATCGAGTGATTTTCAGAAAAACCGTCTATTCAAGATTACATGGTATACTGACTTTAAAATCATTTTATGTAAAGTACCCGACTTTTGGAAATGCCCGATTTCTGAAGGAAGACTAAGACTAAGATTTTTTTAACTGAAGCTTAAAGATACTTTCTACGCGGAAGAATAGATTAACTTCATTCTTAATTTTGCTCGTGTTAAACAGTAGAATCGCAAGTGTTTGAATGTCGGACTTGGGAAAGCCAGAACCAATATGGGTGTGCTTACTTGCGAAAAGTAAATGAACTTGAGACGCTCAGGACAGAAAGTTAAAATTAAGAAAAGCCAGGATTATATAAATACGTAGGATAATATTCAACTTCAGGAACATTGAATGAAAAGTAAAGGTATAAGGATGAAGAAAAAGATTATGTGAAAGGCGATGCCAACACTATGGCAAGGTTGAGTTGGAGTATTTGGGGACACAAAACAGAATTTGGGGACTGTTCAATTATAGGGAACAAATTTAAATTCTAATCAAAACTTCTGAACAATACGTAAACTCGTGGGAAAATTAGCTGATAACACTTGTCCATATCTGTGTGCATGCTCAGTTTCTAAGAAGCGAATACTTTTATGTCGGTAAAGGCATTAGACCACCATGCTTTCTTGGACATAAATGCGAGGTATTAAGGAGATGCAGAATTCTAAGGAGCGTGATTGGGAAGGAAATGGCACATACACCAAAACGTGTTGAAGCATACAGAGAATGCATAAACGCGAACGAAAGATGAAATTTATAAAAGCTTTGGGTTATCAATGAACAGGAATGATTTGGAGGTGTTGGAATCTTCAGAAATTAGAATTGGAGAAAAGTATTGGTAGAAGTACAATTTAAGGCAAAGTGAATGTCCGAGGAAAATGTGAAATTTCGGCCACTGATGAAAAAGGGATGATCTTGGTTTCAATGTTTCCCATTTCCGACATAAGCAGACTTTGAGGAACGCAAAAGGCGATTAAAATATCTTTTATTCAGTTAAATTAGTTTCGAGTCTACTGCAAATTAAATCTAAAAGAGGATTGTAAATCTACTGAGTAATGAAGCGCTTATTATAAAACAACTTGGTTTTAAAATATTTATTAAAATAATTCGGTTATAAATTAAACTATTTAAGGCTTCTTTCCAAAGTACTATGTTGGCGTGCATTACTAAAAAGCAATCTTCAGCAATCAACATCTTAAACGTAAAGTTTAGATCTTGTGTATTGAAATAGATCTCGACAAACTACACAAAATCGCAAAACACACTGTCGAAATTATGTCTGGCACTCGGACAGACTAGCAGTGACTTTTTCCAATCCTTTCTATAAACTATAAGAAGACTGATTAGTTTGACCGGCCGGCAAATTAATTGGTCTTCTGCAATATTTTTAGTCTTCAGCTAGCAGTTTTGATCATGCCTGATCAACACGATCAAAAGGCACTAAATAATTAACTTAATATTTGCAAATAGAGTACATAAACCTTAACCCCCCAGAATTAGGAGAATAACTTTTAAAAACGAATCATGAAAATGTCTAATATAATCGGTAAAATAAGTAAAATGTAGACATAAAGCTTATTTCGTTTTTAATCCCGTAGAGGATTTTATAGAATATTTGGAATTCTTATTTAGAGATTTTTTCTCCTAACAAAATTACTCGTAATTGCAGGAATATACGAATTTCTTCATTCGTTGATATAAAATGCTTATTTAACCTCCAGCACAGCGTTATAATTAACAATGGTAAATTTCGCGTTAAAATAAATTCAAACTTTGTGCTTAACCGAATGTGGTTTCTATTGCAATAACAAATGGGAATTGCGACTGCAGAATATGGGAAATTACCAATACAATCGATTTCTGGTCTATTCATACGTAATTGCTAACCTAATAAAATTGAAGACAAATCTTCCCGAAAATATTTAATCAAAGATGTTCTTAACAAATTTCGGAAGAGTTTATTTTGGAAATGGGAACTGTTGAAAAAAATCAAACATAATAATTTCATATTTTCCCGACATTCCTTCTAATGCAAAGGTTTATTTTCACTTTTAGAAATTTTTGGGCCCTTGCATCCGTTGTTTTTAATATTTTGCCTGAAAAGTATTAGGTCTCCTTCCCTTTCTGGTACTTCCTTCCCTTCCTCAACAGCCCTTGAGGTGAATTTTGGTGAAGTATTTCCGTTGTTGCCCGGGTTCCTTCGAAATCTCGATCATACCAATTTCTAGTTTTCGAGATGCTTTTCGCAATTTTCGGCGTCAAATGTCGAAATAAGGGATTGGAGTCTTACAATGCAAGTGCACACTGATGGTCTTGGTTTTTTTAAAGGAATTTTCTCGCCTCCTATTAAAAGTATATAGACTAAACAACGATCACGTTGCAAAATTTCTTGCAGCAATTAGTGTTAAGCATTATTACAAACCTATCGCGAATATCGCCTGTAGGATGTGTCTAATGGCCTAAAAGACGATTGTATATTCCCCATGTTAAAGGAAATTTGGATATTTCGAAACGAAAACTCTAAAAATACGCTGTCCAAATGCTTTAAATATTTCTTGCAGAGTTGAGTAAACAGTAACACGCAATGCACAAACTTTTTTTCCTTGAGTTGCAACTAGAAAAAAAATGTGTTCAGCTTCCGTAACTAGAAAAGTTTCTAGCCGTCGCTTTCCTCGAAGACTGTATTGAGGCCCGTTCGTATAACTTGTTATGGACTCGTCTTAAAACGTACCAATCGTAAGAAATATTGCAGGGGGCAACTCTATCGAAATGTTCTAGTGTAGTTTCCTCCTTTATTTTGGACACTATCTGAATTTTATCGGAATTGAACGATCATTACAAACTGTTTACGGCAATCTAAATCTTAATTTCTTGAATTTCGGTTCTAGATCACAAAACTAAAGTAGGAATTCGCTTTCTGGATTATTCGATATTTAAGCTATATAGTCCTGCTTCCAGGAATCGTAGCTTGTAACCCTATTTGTGAAACGCTAGCCATTTCTGAACTTACTCCACACCACCAGAATATTTAGGAGTTTTCAGTTACTTCATGAAATGAAGACGAGCCTTAAATACGAGATCTATTGAAGCATAAAATTGAAATTATTGGGTGTCTCCGGAAAAAGCCTCTAATTTTATTTACCGAAAAATTCATTATACCCTTCACTTTTATTGGTACCAAAATTCAGCGACAGTAGCAGTGGTTTAACTACGGTTATTGAGACTTGTTAAAACCCAATGTTGAGATTCTAAATTTTCCAATTTAAGTCTGCATCAGTTCATTGCTAAAAAACTTTTTTAATTTTTCCTGAATTTATAACAATGAGAAACTGCGGCTTCTGCTCACGATTGCTTACTACTAGAACTACCACAATTCAGGCAAGCTCGTGCTAGTTAAGAAATTGCCTTTCCCATCTTCTCCACGTATTTCGGTAGAAAATGATAGAATAGAGGCTTTTCTAAACTATTACGTTCATTGAATTCATTTGCACATAAACTTCTGGAATTTACTTCAGACGTCAGTCTCTTTTTTTATCCTATTTAACTTTCTGAATAGTATTTTACATCACTCTTTACTAATTATCGTTTCCTAGTGTAATATAATATACAGATGCGAAATAAAATTTATTTCCTTGAGTCTTAAATAAAACTACCCGCTTTTGGATACAGAAGATAATCGAACCATGTTGAGAATTCTATGAAAACCGAGGAAAATGCTTAATTTTCATAATTGAACAAAAATTTGCCAAGTTGCAAAATAGGGTCTAAGCTTTGCTTTGAATAAACTATTAAAGTGTTATTCGCGATTAAAAACTTAAGCTAATTTCTCGCATGTTTTTAAAGCTAAATCGAGTTTATTCACTTAGTCATCATATTTAATAGTCATCAATATTTAACTTTTCAAAACGAATCTTTTCCAAAAATATACTTCCTCCCGAATGCGTTTCAAAATACAATTTAACAAATACAAATGAGCGATTTCCTTTTTGTTGTATGAAATTCGTGACATAATTTGTCGCAAGTTTCTGTTGATGGTTTTGTCTCTAATGCAGACACTTGACATTCAGCTATCCATAAACATTTCAACTTCAAATTATCGTTCTCTACGTATAGTAAATTGAATTGCTGTTGATCTTTGAAATGGAAATCATTCTCGTAGCGTAACTACAACACAATTGTTTAGACACCCGAGGTTTTCTTTCATATCCTGACCATGTATTTTTGCATTTAGATAAACGTTGATGGCTCTGACAGTCTCAAACTGTACTGTTGAATAAATCTCCCTAAAGAAGACTTGCATTTTTATTAAACTCTCGCCTCCAATCCCCAATCAAGTGTTCAGCTGATTTTAAGAATTGATACATGATTTTACCTTGTTGTCTGTCGATCACTTACGTTTCTGGATCACAATTTAGTTTTTGAGGGTTTGTTCCAAATCTATTTGTTTATTTTTGATAGCGTATCTCTTGCCCGTTGTAAATTGTAGAATTCTTAACTATACAGCAAACACGAACTATTATGAGCCAATTGGAAATAGAGGCAGCTCGTGATATCAAGTTTCATATCTAGAGTAATATCGGACGTTTCAAACTTGTACTGAAAAATTCAATTGAAACTTTTACAAGAATTTCATTGGTATACATCTTGAACTTAAATGCATTGCCTTTCTTGCGTAGTAGTTTTAATATGCATACAACATACTTTGGTTTTCGAATATTTAATTTATGTGGAGTAAAGTTGCTTCTTGCTTGTTAATTTAAGTGGAGATTCAGTTAAAGAATGTCGATCCAAAGGACTTCATCGTCATGTATAAAGCTCATTTGGCAAATTTAAATACAAATGGCATCCTTTAAGTTATGTTGTATGCACATTGTTACTCATTCAACGAATTATTTCTGCTATATATATTTCTGCTATACAAGATATATTTTATAGTCTGTAAAATTTCCCGTTTATTTTGAGCTAATGTCTATAGTGGATGAAAGTACGCGTTTCGAACGTTTAAGACTTTACTGAAATCTAATTTTTTCAAATTCTTTGTTGCATATAAAATTTCTATAAATCATTCGAAAATTGCGACTTCATCTAATGCACATTTTTATTCCCAAATTTCACAGTATCTACCAGGCTTTTTTAAGCCATAAAGTGAGTATTTTAAATTCTGCACTTCAAATCTTTAAACTTTAATTAGAGGCATTTTTAAACTGAATTTGTTAATTATGTGTACAATGTTATTGTCATGATACTTTAGTCAATTTCAGCTTGATGTTCTCTATTTCAAGCAAAATTTTGGTTTGGTTTTCGAACCTAAACTAATATTTTGACTGCGTCGATATTTTGTAAATTTATAATTTGATATGTTAAAGATGAAAAATGCTCATATAATTCTTGATGGTTTGTATTGCATCTGCGTGTTACGCAAGTTCGTCGAGCATTTAAAGCCCTATATGAAATATCTCTGCTGTTATTTAATCTTGTAGAAATGATTGTTTGCAAATCTACAAATGTAATGATTTCAAATGTTCGTGATTAATAAATTGTTCTTTGCTTATAAATTTGTGTGCAATTCTTCCTGAATGTTTTTCATTATCTTATTTCCATCAATTAAACCATTTTTACAGGCATTTATCTTGTCTAATTGAAGGGAATCTAAAGCTAATGCATTAAAAGATTAACATTTATCACTGCAAAGAAATAATCTGCTTTGGTTTAATGGTATAAAATTTAAATATTAACTTAACTTGGTTGAAGGATAGCTTCGGTAACTTGCAAATCACTAGACGTCTTGTCACATAATTTCAAAACTGATTTACGTCTTTTGTTGAAATTAAAACCGATTTTCTCGGTATAGTCATCAATGTATTCATTTGCTCAGCGTAAACTGTCCATACTGCATAAACACGAAAATGAACGGAAACCAAATCAAAATCCCTCTATCGATTTTACCGTGTTTAGTATTGTATTTCGGTAAGTAACCATCTCCTTCCAATTCTTCCTTGTAAGCTTTAGTTTCGCACTACTTGTTATCTGAATTGACAGTACACTGCAGAAATCATTGAAAATTTAACAAAATTCTTCCATTGCGTATATGAATTTTTTTAAAAGCAATTACTTTCTTATTGAAAAATTTTTTTTGGTATTCTGCAGGAAACTTTTTCTTAAAACGGAATTTGTTTCCCAAGGTAAATCTATCAATGTTCATAATTTCTGCAGTTTCATATAGCTTTCTGTGCCGCATACAAAATGAAATCTTTGCGTTTTGGCGTCTAATCTCGTGAACGTATTGATGTTTGAAATCGAGCAATTCTACCACTCCATTTTAGTGGCAAGTTTCCTTTTACAAACTGTTAACACGCGATCTCCTCCTCTTTTAAAACTCTTAAGATTGCTTAAATAGAGGTTTTTCCTATGTAAAATGGCGGTTCTTTGCGGATTGCCTTAACCCTTGATGGGGCCGTGGTCACCAAATTCATCAATTTTTTTTAAACGTACGAGGTATGCTACTTTGAAGTTCAAATTTTTCGATGTAACGATATCCTATACGTTCCAATTCTATCTCAAAGTTTAAAAATGCCTTACTAGTTAAATTAAAGCCAACAAAAAATGTCGCGAAATAAGTCAATTGAATTTTCTTAAATTTACCTAAATCTCGGTTATTTTATTATACCATCACTAGATGTAAACGCCTCTAGAAAGAGTTAGAGAGACTTCTCTGGAAAGTGTGTTTAAGGCAAGCCAGTAATTTTGTACAGAGCTCTGATGTAATATCCAATTTATTGTCGGCTGAAAATTGAATTTATTATCAAATACCAAATCTAAAATAAATCGCCTTCCATCAGTAATTTCTTAAATAACTTGTATAAATCTTCGTACTAACAAAGCAACTTTTTCGATTATCTAACCTTAATCTAATCGTTTAACTGAAAATCAATCTTGCTTTAGTGAATTGCCAATTGTTGTCGCTATAACTTGAGCAAACATGTGTAACGGCCTCGTCAAGACTTTTTGCTTGATAAATTTCAAACTTTGTTTTGATAAAGACTGGAATAAGTATTTTCTTTTGTAGACTATATTAAAGTTTGTATTAGCAGATATTGAAGTGTCTTCATTTCGTCGCTTAACAAGCAACAGCACCTTCAATTTTTTGAAATTTCAAAAAGGAAGAAAAAAACTAAATTTTTCGAAACCAATAACGAATATTTCTGAAACGTTTTCAAAATTTTCTAGGAACGTGAGATCTCGAGTTTGTACCAGAAATATTCGTTAGTGCTTGAGGAAAAAATGAGTTTCTTCTCTTTGAAATTTCGAAAAATTGAGAAAGATGGTGTTGCTTGTTAAGCTACAATTTACTCGAAACTCTTAACCCTTTCCACTCTAGAGAACTTCAGAATATCGAGTCATACTCGTCGATTCATATTTTAAACGTTTTTGTTGAATAGCGCTAAAAACCATTATATCAAATATCGAGATTAATTTATTAGTTTTTCAATTCCTAAAATGTTTTTGAGTTTCCTAAAATTCTAAATCAATTCTTACTCTGATATAATTATGCATCGGATCTTTCGGAGGGCAAAAGGTGAAGGAAAGATTTTTCATGCCTCTGAATTGTAAATTGAATCGAATTTTATAGCGAGAGAATGTTCGTTAAATAAGCTTCATGAAATTAAATGACGGAGTTCTAAAATTATACAGTATGGGTTCATTGTTTTAGTTGTCCTTTTTATTGCTATGAAATTTCCATAAAAAGTTCGTATAATTTAAAACACAAATCTCGTTGCTCAACTAATTTCGTAACATAATTTCCAAAATTCAGATGCAGAATTCATAATGAATCGATTAAACTAATCAACTCGTGTTTTATATAAAACATTTTTAAATTGGATTTTTAGCAAATCTCCCTTGATATAGAATGGAACACAAAGAGAATGTATAATTTAAATGCCTCGTATTTTAATGTTATTAACCCTTTAAAGGGTCATTTCTCCCAGTAGTAGTATGATAAAATAACTTTGAGATTGAAATTCATTTAGCTTATTGAATGTCATTACTTTTTGATATTTTATTAATTAATGACTAATAAGCAAGCCAAAAAACTTCGTTATGGTTTGAGTTAAGAATTAAGAACATCCAGATTTGTTTCATCGATAAATTAGGTGAGAACTTGCGCCACCTTAAAAAATGCACTTAAAATATTGATGAATTTGGTAAGTATACTTCCCACGGCCTTTGAAAGGGTTAAACCGTGATCTTCCCGTTGACATTTGAAACAGAGAAACGAGTCGTAATCATCCAAAACTTGTATTCTAGAAGGGTGGCTTCGGCTCTTTCAGAAACTTTACGTAAAGTGTTATTAAGTAGTGTATACGGGCTTCTGTCATTAAGAATAACTTATGTTTGTATGTGTCGTGAAAACGGATAAATTTTATTTTACCCATTTAAGAATATAAAGATTCAAGTGCTTTTCGGCTCGGATAACTTTCACTTATCGGCGAAAAAGGCTAATCTCTGGCATTTGGCTGGTTTCAGAGGAAATACGATTCCAATGAAATCTTTAAAAGTAAATTTATTAACATATTGAGTAAAGGCAGCACTTTTTAAATACGGAGATTGGAAACAAAGTCGTAAAATAACGAGGGGAGCTATAAACACTAATTGGAATTTTAGTCGCATTATATTTTAAATTCAAAAGAATGATGGGGAATTTTCCTTTTCGTATCCTTTGGCTTATTAAACTTAAATATTTATTTTTTAGTCTTGCCATTTTACGATTGCTTTGATATCCTTATTATTGATAAAAAAAATCTTCCGTTTTGTTCGTTCTTAAGCGAGTGGTTTTTTAAAAAAACTTTTTTGAATTTTTATAGTTCAGTCATTAAAGGGTGTTACGGAACCTTGTAATTAATTTTTTCTGAAATTAAATAAATTTACTCTTCTGATACGAAATGAATATAAATAACATAAGTGCCATTTCAGTCGCCGGTGACTGACACTGATATGTCTAATTAGATTTAACTATAGTAGAGAAGAATTAGAGATAGCAGAATAGGAGTCAAATTAGATTGTTCGGATCTCGGACGTGAGTCGTGGCGCTTAAAGAGTTAACTGAAGATGAAATTTTGTAAATAATTTAATACTGTATTTGCATTGAGCACACATAGATATGCGAAGTTTCAGATGTCTAGTATATCATGATGTCGGTGTAAAATCGATAACATAATTCAATCTCTATAAACATAGAGCAAATATAATTTGCTAAAAGCCAGTGAAAGATAATTTATAGAACAGATCTCCGAGAGAGTAATTATTCTAGTGGTTGAGTTTTGTTAGATTGACAATTACTGTTCACCGAAATGAGACTTGGTATTATTTACGGAAGGAGAATTTCTACCCTGAAAAATCCCATGCCAATTAAAGCTTTGAGTTGACTGTCTTATTACTAGTGTGTTGGAAGTAAGGCTACTAGGAATAAACCAGTTTATGCTTCTAAAGTCCCGATATCAACAGAGAATGTAAAGCCATATCATTTCAAAAGGTATATTGATTATCAAAATACAAATACAATGTTCCCTTCCGAAATATTTCGAACAGAGGTGTGGTGTCCTGTTTCAACTCTCCGAACCCGGCTAGAGTCTCAAAACCTGGAGTGAATTGTCGCTCAAAAAAACAGAATGGAATAGTCACGTTCTTGACAGAAATTCCAGGAGGTCGACACCTATGGTTGCCCGAACAATTGTCAACAAAGAAAGGAACTACATTTTTCTAAAATATTCACCCGAGTCCGGCTTCTGCCGAACGGCGGTTTGAGGCGGGATAGGGTTCAAAGGGTTAAGTCATAATTTTGAAGGGAATTGAAAGGAAAAGTTTTTGGAGGAAGATGGTTACTTTCAATTGTCTCCTGATGTTGTATTTAACCCTTTTAGTACCGAACGGCGATATATCGTCATTCGCAACTCATGAGAAAGTGTCAACAACATGTTGCGTATGCGATGGCGCCTTACTATTCACATCGAGAGATCTTTACCTCAACATAAATTTATAATATGGCATAAATGGATTTTTTTAATATATTCCATTTATTAATATTAGATTAATAATATAAGTTAATATTCTATTTTTCTGCTTGTTTAATGTTTTATATTTGTTATTCGCATGATTTTCAACAAATGTTGAAATACAATTGGCATTAATTTATTCTTGTTTTATTTCTAATATGTTCATTTTTCAATTTTGTAAACATTATTCTTTTGTTTTTAATAAGCTTTTTCGCAAACCTTAGCAAATTCGTCAAATTTTTCCTGCATTCTTCGCATATCTACGATACTTCCGATCTGCACTAAAAGGGTTAAATAACAAACTGTTGACCCTTTACCGAATATCAGATGCTTTTTCTATTACCTTTATCATTTTAGATTGGTAATTTAAGAATTTCCTTGATTTCTCCCAAGCAATTGCTTACAAATCAAAACTGCATTCTGAAACCAGCTTCCAAAATGTTTTCTTTCCCTAGATTTAGTTTTTATAGCTTAGAACTTAATAAATTTCCAAAGTAGTGGAATTTTTATTTTGGAAACTTTCCAACAAAAATAGTAGTCGTGAATCGTTAGTCTCAATGGTAGTTAAACCATTTAAGCCATGACTTGCCCTTTCAGCGAGCGCGCCTATACAGCATTTACTCATCACGTGTATCATATTACCTGTATATCATGCTGCTTTACAAAAATAAATTCAATTTTAATTTATGTAATCTGTATTTATTAGCTTTATACCAAATAAACCTTACATAAATAAAATTTATATTTAAATTTATAAAAGAACTATGAGTATGCAATACGATGCACACTATAAATATCTCCTTCATGCACGAGCCTGCTGGAAGTTTGAATGCGTAAAACATCATTAGAACTGCCTTCTTTGCTGTTAAAATATATTAAAAAAATATTTAACTTTTACCCTTCTCTGAAGACATTGTGCGTTCTGTAGGAGGGATGTTCCGAATTTCACTCTCAACCCAGGCTGTTGAGTTCTCTCAACATCGAATATGGCAAAGAATCTGGGATAGACAAACAATAAACTTTATAATATCCAGCCTTCAATCAAAGGTTTTGGAAACCTCACTACTAGGAAACACGATGTCATTTTGATATGACTAAGAGTAGGAAACGCGTTTTTAACTCAGATCAGAGCATAAAAGGTGGCGCTATCTCCTATAACATATGCACAATTGCATTTTAAACGTTAAGCATATTTTATGTACATGCAAAAACTTTTATACCCATAGACAAACCTACTTTGGTGCACATATCGTTGATTTAATTGGCATCCTTGGAGCCAATCCTAATGTTAATGTTTTTTATCTTTTCTAAGTGAAGTTCAACTTTTCAAAATGATTTAGTTCTAACAGTTGCATAGTTTTCAAATTCTTTTGTAATCTGAAAATAACGAATGTTTGGCACCGTATGGCAAATTGGCCCTTCTGCCATTAAACCAAACCAATAATTTTCATCCTGTTTGGGATAATAGGATTACAAATGGGTTCTTACAAAATAATGAATTTCTAAGCAAATGTTTCGGTGCTATAAGTATTAATTTCGACAGCTGCTTACATTTTTTACGGTACACTCTATTATATTCCATAATTTTTATATTTAAATGATGCAATCGTGGGAAAATTGCACTAAATTTCCTTTTGCGAAAGGGAATAGAAATGCAAAAAATGCAATGACTGATTATCCCGCGATTTTCGTTCGTAGGAAACAAGTCTATTTTCGGCTGCATCGAGTGATTTTTGCAAGCTAATGCGTTTAATTAGTACTATTATGGCACTGAATCATATTATGCTAATTAAGATTTGCATATAAATAATTCGCTTGGTTCAATGGTGTTTGAACATGTTCTCAAACATTGCAAGTAAATAGTGATTTTTAAAAAATCAGTCGGATGGTAATTGTTTCAACACATAAGGGATTTCAGTTTAACTTTTGGAGTATTAACACGTTATTATTAAGTATTTATTGTCAATTCTAACAGAAAACGCTCAGTTCTTGGAAATAAGGAACTTTCCCTTTTAGATTTGTAAAATTTCCAGCTGCATTGAAGGCAGTTTTTAAAAGAAGGAAAGCAATTATAATGTCATGCTTAATTATTAAAGACACTCTGTGATACTAGAAAGTGAAGAGCTCTGAAGCAACGAAAGCCTCAAGGACTTAAGTTTAATAATAACTGAATGCATAATTTTTTTGAAATCGAAACTACTTGCAAGAGAATGGGATTTCAATTATAGTAATGCATGTAAAAGTATAAAAATTTCTATTGATTTCATTATAATAAATAGTAAATGATTAGATAGTTGAAAGATTATTGTAAATTTTCAGCATCACTTAATTACTATAAATAAAAAAAGAGAATGTGTATGTGGGCATGTGTGTTGGCACTCTACAGGGCAAACCCCTTAGCTAAGGGCTAAAATAAGTGATCAAAAAATACTTTAGAGTGTGGAAATATGCACATAGGAAAAATAATTTTCGGGTATTTTTAAAATAATCTTAATTATTTAAAAATTAAGCAAAATTTATACGCTTTATTATATGAATCTTAACCAATTTTCCACACAAAAAATATATCCACACCTTTAAAAATCCAATCTATTGTAGTTAAATAAGCCCAATTTATCTATTGTATAATCTTCTTTTCTAAGTGAAGTTCAACTCTTTAAAATGATTTAGTTTTAACAGTTACATTGTTTTCAAATTCTTTTATGATCGGAAAGTAACGAACGTTTGGCGCAGAGAGGCCAAATTGGCTCTTGTGCCATTAAAATAAACCTTTTGTATAATTTTCCTCTAATTTTAAAAAAACATTTTTTGCAGAGTACGTAATAAAGATTTTCATTTCTGTACTGAAAGCGAAATGTGTTTCATCAGACTTTTAGGTCACATTTTCCAATCTGTTTAAAGATATAATATAAATATTATCAATTTTTTGAGTGTTGACTTAAAATAGATTAGCTTTATTCGATACGCATTTTATTACAATGATATTTTATATCTAATTCTAACAAATTTCTAAGAGTTAATTCGAAAACATATTTATTAACATTCCCTTCCGTTGTTGTAATAAATGTAATTCAACTTCATTATTTTCGAATGTTATTTAAAATTGTATCAAACACTTGATGATTTGTTTTTTTCTCTAACTGAATGAAAAGGAGATTTAAATATTTATTTTTCATTCAGTTTTGCAAGGTATACTTTTTAATTACGCTCTTACGTGAAACTCCAGGCTTTACCATTTTTGAAAGAAATTAATACTATTAAATTTAAATTAAGACTTTTAATATTATTGACAAGCCATCTGTCTTCAAACGCAGCTTGTAAGTAGATAAAATAAATCTGAAAAAGGTAGGTACTTATTTTTAAGAATAATAACTAAGTAAGAATATTTATTTCTAAAAGTGAATAATCTTTTACGAACTTAAGTTCTTTATTTACGCATCATAACCATATTATGTAAGTATTAAAACTTTTCAAACATCTTCTCGTTGTAATATTTAAAAGGGTTTCTTCCTTTATTATATTTTTCCCTGAAGAACTGTTACTTAATACTTATGTCGAAGGAAAAATGGTAAAACTGATAGTGGAATAATATAATAAACGTCAAAATTAACTAAATTAAATTTCTATCTCGATACTAAGCATTATAAATTAGTCTGGACATATATTTGCTTGTAAATAAATCAATTCCATGCAGAAAATATCTAATGGTCAACGGATATTTCTTAAATTCTGAAGAGTATATCTTAAAGAAATTTTAAACTGAACAAGGCCAGGGAAGATGCGTGCCAGCAGGTTTCAGTTTTTCTATTGCTTCACCACATCCTTTTATGTGTGTATTAATTTCTAGCGAGTGTAAGCTCGAAAAGTAACACCATTAGACCTAATTTTTATACTTAAAAATAGATCCTTCTTTTAAATTATTTATTTCTTCATCAAGATCTTCGCTTTTTTCTTGCAAATCCATTCCGAATTCTTTTGTTCGTTCTGGGAGGTAGTCTCGAATATCCATTTAGGAATAAAAGGGGATAGCTTCTCACTTCTTTTTAAATGCTAGTCTACTGCAAAGCAAACGCAAGATATTCATAGTCTTCCCGAGACTTTCTAGTTAGCGGATTAAAAGAAAAACCGAATAATACACCGTCTTTCCGATCTTGGAAAAGTAACTTTATACTCAAGGGTGAAAAATAACAAAAAATGCTTCATAGCTTAGAATGTACGGTAATCATTATCGTACAGATTTTAAGAATATCATTTGTTGTACATACAGGCTGATAACTGAACCTGAAAATCTCCTTTTTATCAATATTTTCAAATGATCCAAATGCTTTTTATATAGCCCTAATATAAACTTCAAAATTATTTCATAATTATCAAATAAAAATATGTTATTGGTCTTTATTCTAACGATTAAACTTATGCTTACACTCGCATTAAAATCACTCGAACACTGAACTATTTCTTGAGGCGTCTAGCTTACTGAGTTTCAGAAAGAAATAATCGAGAATCAAGTAATCTTAATTCTTTTTTTATTCTTCATTTCAATACTCATCTCAAGACTTAAACTATCTCTGCACAATAGTCTCCACTAGCTTTTCTTTACGGCCGTGAAGAGCATTTTCGTGAAGCAGTTTAAATAATTATTGGCAAATAAATTTATAATATTTATTATTTATATTAATTTTAACATCTTATCAACATCGCTTTCCTACTGCCTAAATATTCCTAAATTGCGATCATATCCACATTTGTCCTCGGTTTTAATTCAGATAACGCTGCATATTGAAAAAAAAAAATTTCGTTTATTCCCTTCTATGGGCTACAATTTACGAGCGATACCAACCACATAAAGCGAAACTGTACAGAAAATCTACTTTAATTTACTGTAGAAGAAATTAGAATATTTTTAATTATAAACTTAAAAACTCATTTTATAAGCTACGAAAGTTTAAAATTTCCAGAAAATGTGCTATTTATTTTTAATTGATTAATGATGATAAATTGTTGTGAAAGCAAGTTAAAATTCAAAAAATAAAATGTTTAAATACAAAGCAGTATCGAGGTATGGATAAAATTGCAATTCCCTTGATGCCCTATAAATTCTAATCAAATGAAATTTAACAATTAACAACTATCTTCGTTTTACTCAAACGTATGGAGTTAAAGTCGTTTAGATACGCTGCAAGTTCAGGTTTCTGTTCAGCAATGGATTCCGAGACTACATCTTT